>NQII01004210.1:129350-219432 GCA_002778355.1 Clitarchus hookeri
ATCTCGCCAACAACACACGGAACGAAGGTTTGTAAACAAATGGCCGCTCTACTTTCACCTTGAGCGTGATCTTGTGAGTATGCAAGAAACATTGAAATCAAAGTACGTTAGCATCACGTCATTAATAATTGGCATAATAAGATACAAGTCTTTTTGAAACCTATTTGTAAGCGATAAATTAACAATTTCGTTAAAACTTTAGAACTATTTCCTCTCTTTGTGCTGGCAACCTAACGGCATAACTGTATCCGCGCTCGCCGCTGTTTGTAATGTTATATGCATGTAGCTAACGGTAATGTGTTTTTTCAAAGGTTGATTTTCAAAAGTCTCTTCCAGTCGTGAACTGACTATACGTGTTTTATTTGCGCGAATATTAGTTTGCTGACTTGAAACAAAGAAACGTCTTCAATTATTATGTTTTACCTGTTTTTCGACGTGAGTAATTTCAAAACAAATAGTGATTGAATTATGGAAAATAAATTGCGTAGTTGTTAACAATTGCAACCTTTCAGAACTAGTTGTGTACACTAGCATTTGAGGTTAGGGAGTGTCTGTTTACCTGCTCTTGGCGCTACTGAATTTTGGTAGTACCGGTTTTAAGATAGTTTTTTCACAGATAAACAATAGTTCCGAATATATTTTGGTTTTCGGACAGAATAACTGATCGATGGATGCGGGTAAATTAAAGTTTTAAGGGTGTAGCATGCGGGTTTTTTTAACATTGTTTAATATAGGATATTTGTTGGGATAATCCAAAAAAATCGACTGATACGGGAAAACGACAACGAAGTTTCACTGTAGTGAGCAAAGCACTCTAATTATGGCAAGTTGTAAACAGCATCATCTTATATTCTTAGGGCAAAATATCGGTTAAAATATCGGCGATTTAAACATGAATTGCGCACAATTCCGATAATTATGATATCGGCCGGTTTCGATATATCGGTACCGGTATCGGCTCAGCCCTACCGCCATTTCTCATGTACGGTAACCTTGCGCTGTATTTGATGTGACAATCCTTGCAACACATGTGCGGCCAGATATAAGGCTTATGTATAGCTCTACAGTTGCAAGAGTGCGAAAAATAACCAGTGGCAAGAGATGTAACTACAGTACAGTCAACTCTCTATTCTACGACCCTTCATGTTTCCCAGGAAAAGGGTTGCTATTCCAGAGGTCTTAGAATTGAGAGTTGACTGTAATTTGTGCAGATGATTTTAAGTACAGTGAAGTCTCTGTTAACCGTCACCCTTTTAACCGTGAGTTTCTGTTAACCATCAGTAAACTGATACAAGTGAAATAATAAAATTGGAAACAAAAAACAAACTTAATAAACTAAAAATGAAATAACTTTTTTCTCGCTTCATACTAGATCAAATATTAAATAATGAGGAACTTGTATTAAGATGATGCACTCAAGGATTGCCCCAAAATAATTAGCCACAGTGTCGCTGAAAACATGTTTTCCAAGTGCATTGAATGGTACGAGCAACAAGAAGAGGCAGACGCTACACAGATATTACTCCTATGTAAGATGGCATCAACAAAAGCCTGTGGGGTATTACAACAAAGGAAAATGACAGACTTTTTATGTAGGATTATACTACTGAACATATATATTAATAGTACTGTATTCAATTTTGTTATTTTATCAACATAATAAACAGAAGTCAACAATATTTAATATCAAATACATACTGTGCTGTACATACCAAAAGGGTATTTCAGGGCTTCTAAGCTATCTTTTTATTCAGAATTTATACATAGTGAATAATGTTTGTTTTGAAGGGTTACAAATTTCAACTAAATATTACTCAATTTTCTACAAATAACTTTGACCTAAACTTGTTTTTTTTTTTTTTTTTAATTTGTGTCAGTTCTATTGAAAACAACTATTGTAATGTTTACAAGTAGTGACAATAAAATTTTTAAAAAATTGTATTTTATGGTTTTGTGACATTTTTTCGATTGTATTACTGTAAAATAAGTCTTTAAAAATTTAAATTTTTACGCAGAATATCTAGTTGATTCTCTATCCATCATTTCTCAGGGGACTGACAAAAAATTTCATTGAAAGTGGACTTGAAATGCAGATAAATCAAAAATGTGGCCACAGAATGTGTTTCATGAATGCAGACTTTTAATCCGTCTGGGTTCAATACATAGAGATTCCACTGTATTGTGTACCTGTTATCGGATAGGAAAATTCCGAAATTTTGGAATCTGTATCAGGTTTTTACATATCAGACTATTGCTAAAATATATTGTGTAATTTTGTTAAACCATGCAAAAATGGCCTACTACGTAAAATTATAATGCAATTTTTGCATATAGGGGACGTGGATGAGTGAGAATCAGTTCGAAATCAAATAATGACTCCATCAAAGTAACAGCCATTTTCCTGGGAGCCATGTAATTTAGTAATTTTGAGATTTGACTGTATATTGTAGTTTCTTAGACTTTCCATTTTTTTAAAGTTGAACCTACTAAGTTACTCTTTTATCTACCACTTTCTTAGATGTATACTCAATACATATTTTCATTTTAGCAACAAGCAAGAATGAAAGCTTTCAAAGGATTAACAAAACAAAAGAGCTGTTAGGTGGTTGATGATGAGCATTTAAGGTTCTGATTTCTACTGCTTTAAAGAACAGCTGCTTGCCTTTTAGAAAATATATGTTGGAGAGAATTTAGGTAATCTAGACTTAAATGAGACTTTTAATATAGCCACCAGAATGAGCATATATTGCCACTATTGAAGTTTCGGGAATAGGAAGCCACAGACCAGCAATGTTTGTGGAAAACCTATCATTACAAGGGTTGTCAGTCATTGCAAAATAAAGTTTGAAGACCTTTATTTCCTTGTTTGTTTTATATATGAGAGAATTACAATGTTCATGGTCAAGTATTTAAAAACTCAGTGGTTGTAATTTAAAAGTTTTGTTCTTAAATAGTTTCAGTAATAGGCTAAGAACTAAAAAAATTGTCAGTTTTATAAAATGGTTTACCTTGGGGTCTATGTTAGGTGGCTGTCAAAATATGTATACAATCTGGTAATGGCTTATTGGTGTGTTCAATGTTTATCTTTCAATGTAATTTCTATTGATTCTAGATGAAATATCACTTCTACTCCAGTATAATGCTCACTTTGGTACAATTTACTCCCCATCTTTTCATCATGGTTTATTTGGGAAAAAAATGTTGGATGAGTTTCTACCTATATAAATAGTTCCTGCCTTGCCTTCTTAATGCCCACCCTATTTCTAGTATGCCAGTTTTTCTCACAAAAATTATGACATTTATTTAGAGTACATATGATACTTGTGGTACAGCTGAAAGGACAGTGCAGTAGAGGGGACAACGAGTAACATACACCAATGGACATAGAAATTTAAGTGCAGATTCTTGCATGTTATGACAGACCAAAATAATTATTGTCCTGCTGTAACCTGGTCAAACACAACATGGTTTGTTGGCATTACCCTTCCTCTCGCTCTGTAGCATCTGGCATGCAACAAAATTCATACCTTTCTAAGGTGTTGTGTTGGTGAGCTGCCAGGCGTTGACACAGCAATGTAGTAGCTGACTGACTGCAGGCTTCAACACATTTTCCTGCGTAGTGAAGGCAGTGTGTGAGGAAGGGGTTGCGGAGTCGCTCAGCGAGAGACAGTTGCGACTTGATTTCCCATGGATAATGACAGTCCTCTTCACGCCTTTCACTGGCCCCGAGAGTTCATAAGGGAGAAAAACAGCATTGGTCAGCATCTCTTACAGGCATATGTATAGGGTAGAGTTGTGCATTTTAGCAGTGTGTGTGTGGTAAAAAAATTGAGATCTGCACTAAATCATGCTATGAGTATTAGTGTGTGCTGAATTTGTTTTTGGGTTCTTGGTCTAGTGGGTGTGGTGCCTTCTCTGCACATTAAAGTTTGTTTGCAAATTTCCGTGGTTTTTTGTTGTTGAATAAGTCATTTGTGTTACTGGTACCCAGAATTCTCCTGTAGGATGGAGGGGTGATCAGTTGTTAACTGATCTCCATCTTATCACATTGATAGAATACCTTTTAGTCTTTTTTGGAGCACACACAGCTCTTTGTCTTAGGCCAACATAGTCCCTTTAGGGGCCCACATACACCCAGCAAATAGATCCCCAGTAAGAGGATTCGGAAGACGAAACAGTTCATGTATGTAAAAATCTTCATGAATCTTGCAAAGCAAGCAGTGGTACCCTTAATACAAAAGGGGTGGTGTTGCCTGAAGCTGTAGTTGCTGGTCATGTTGTGCACCTACCACGGTTTGTCTACTCATCTAGGGGTGAGAAGAATTTATGTAATAAGCATATAATAGACACTATCAGAATTTTATAAGAAATGTGGCTAGTTTTTATAATTAACTTAGTAATAATTTATATTTCTCTTGGGTAAATCCTATTTTGAAATCCCTGCCGAAGTCTTAACACCATCATTTAGAGCCACTGCCTTTTAGACTTTGAGCTAAACTAACTCAGGTATTTATTTTAAATATAAATATTGAAGGAAATTTCACAAACATTAAATTAAGTTTTTGAGTTTAAGTTAAGATAATAGCGATTGGAAAAAATTATAAGCAAAGCAAATGGTGAATGATATTTTCTGATACTATTCAGAACTTAACTTATTTCTTACTATATAAACTCAGAACGTACACAGAATTTAAGTGTCTCAATTAAATGTATTGCAGGAATAATTTTTCACAATAAATGCCTATATAAATGTGTAGTTATTGTTTTCATAATTAATTGGAATAAAACACTTAAATTCGAAAGGTACATACAGTTTTCACTTATTTTGGTGACCTACAAAATAAAATTGACGTGTTGTTGGCTCTGGTTGGAGTATGTATTGTGAAAAAATTTTTAATCTCTTAAATACTTCTTCTTTTAAATTAATTGTAAAAAAGATGACACAGGCTTCCAATACATACTTTGTTTCACCACAACTGACAACAAACACGTTTGGCTATGGTTTTTAAACAATTATTGTGTAATTGCAATGTTTGTTCTTTAGCAGGCCCTTAAAAAATGTAATTTTCATTACTGATGTCAAACATTAAACCCATTAAAGACTTAAACGTTTTTGATATATGCTCACATGTAATGAAAAACCAGACTTCCCTTAAAGTATCAACAGCAGAATATGTGATGTGGTTAACAGAAACTACATAGTTGCTTACATTGTCAAATCCTTTGTAAGTCTAGTTGATATAAAAGTGGTTTTGCACTGTTCACTAGTGTGTGTGTGTATGATAAAGGGAAGTTAGCTAGGCGAATTGACTTATACCATGTGGTAAGCAGTAACAGCAATGTGATTGGAAAATTATATATTTATGTAGCTGGTTCACGGTTAATATGAAACTTTCAAAATCAGCATTTCAAAAAAGTCCACGCTTGTAAGTACATATATTTTATTGTAAACCCTGTCTGCCTTCTACGTAATGTTAAGAGTAAATATTAAAAGTAGATTGTAGAAGTTGTGCCCATTGAAATTGGCTTCTCTCTCTTTTGTGCATGTTAGGACAAAAATTTATGCAAACTATGTAGAATATTCTTGCATCTGTAACTTTTGAGTGTCACTTGTTCAGTATGTATATAAATTCTTGGTGTTGTGTGTGGCAGTACTATTTTTACATATAACAGAGGAAAAGAAGAGACTGAGCAGGCCTTTATAGTGTGTTCAGATAACCGTAAATTAACCATAGTGCCATGCTGTCTCGTATGTATCNAGAGACTGAGCAGGCCTTTATAGTGTGTTCAGATAACCGTAAATTAACCATAGTGCCATGCTGTCTCGTATGTATCTGGAGAGCCACTGTTAAGACTGATGATGTACTTGGATGACTGCAGGTGTACTCGGATGCTAAGAAGTGTCTAACCATGCTGTCCCATAGACTGGGTGACAAGCAGTTTATATTCGGGGACCATCCATCGTCCATCGATGCCATGTTGTACGCATATCTGGCCCCGCTGTTGAAAGCACCGTTCCCTGAAGCAAAGTTACAGAACCACCTCAAAGCATGCCCTAACCTGGCCAAGTTTGTCGAGCGTGTATCTCAGAGATATTTTAGAGATGCCTGGTATGGTAAGTCCTCTGATATGATAATGCAGTTGATTTGCATGCTGTACTCAGCCCCTACCCAATTATTTTTTCACTTTAAACATGACAAAAATGTGCAAATGTTAAAAATGGGGAAGAAGGAGGGGAATTATTTCTTTAGTTTTCAATGTAGTACGTATTCAAGGGCATGTCTATTTGTATGGAAATAGGTGCTTGTAATGCATACAGTAAAAACCAAAACATTCAAAAATGTACAACATATTTTCTTTGATTTTCCCAGTAATACATTTAAAAACTTGTGTTGAATTTACAGTTCATTTCGAGTTAATTTTTTTGTCAGTGAAAGAGCTGAAACTGGTGTTTTCAAGATAGTTTTTAAACACAGCAATTCATATAAAAATGGGTAGAAAGGAATTGTCATAAAACATGCTTTTACAGTATTTTTATTAGTCCTATGAATTGTAACATATTGTGACTGTTTGACTTCTTCTTTACAAGTACATATGAAATCTGCACTGTAACACAAAGGTAATGATTATTACAATTGAACGTGCACTAAAAAGCTTCCAAGTTGGGCTTTTTAATGTTGGCATTTGAAATTAAAATATCACTTAAGTGATACCATATGAAGTCATGTGTAAAGTATGTTAATATTGTAAATAATGTTGTACTAACTTGATGCATATGGTTATTGAAAAACTGTTGAACAGTGTTTCAACTTCATGTAGGAGTTGTAGATGTTATTAAATTTACTTATGTGAAGGTTCTCACGGCCAGAAGTGATTGAAAGATTTACTGATAGTGTATAAAGCACTACTTAAAGTGTGAGCCAGTTGTAATTATATGAAAACAATTTGAGTGAGTGAAGAGATTTGGACGGCTCATAACATCGAGGTCTTGAGAGCCGATACAATTTGGTGCAAGTAAAGTTGCGTTTTAATAACAAATTGGGGGAGATGTTTCCTGAGAGTTTGGGTGTATGGTATTGTATTTATTTATCAAGATGTAAAAGTGATCATTTTCAGGAAATTACATTTTTTTTAAGTATAGTGGCATAGGGTCTTCAGACAAATATTAGAGGGGTTCTTCCTAATTAGAGACATAACTATTAAGCATAGTTTTAAACCTGCAACTCTTGTAAGATGTTTTTGAGCGTAGCAATTTTGACATTGATTTTTTAATGTCAGTACATAAAACACCGGGGGGAGGGGGGCATGCAGTAAAACCCTTTTAAGAAGTTTTTCTGTTAAGAAATTTTTCTGCTAATTAAGCTTTGAAAATGTTGCGTTTAGTCTATTACAAATACATAATATTACCCTTTTGAAGAAGATTTCCTGCTTAATAAACATACTTTTTTCAATTTTTTTCCTGAAACTTTTTAATAGGGTTTGACTGTATTTATCACGTACAGAATTCTAAAGCCTTAGGACAATATTATATAGTGAAATGAAAAATTTAAATACCGTGTGTGCCTCCTAACATCCTGTTTACACTGGAGCAAACAGAAATGAACACATGCAAATGAGCATTCTAAAGGATGTAAACTGTATGCGAGTGTGAATGGTTCACTTATGCTCTTTCACATTTGTTCGTTTGTGTGTGTTCCAGTGTAAAAGGGTGCTTAATGATGAAAAATGTGGCTGGCAATGTGATATCAATAACTTCTCTTTTCCTCCTGCCCCTTCTTCCAACTTCTCTTTCTTTTCTGCCTATCATGACTCGGTTGTGAGCACCAAGTTGGTACACAAGTAGTTTTGGAGCCCACTATTATCAGTATATCCCATCTTTATTCTTTCCGTACATAACTATGTAAAGCGGAAGAAATAAAGTGATAAAGTTTAATATTCCAAAAACTTTTTTTTACTAAAAATGAATTTTTAAAAAATCTAAGAATATGTAAAGTGAGAAATGTGTGTGATGTCTGCAGGAATCAGCAGTAACCCTTCCCAGGGGCAGACTGAACGGGACAGGGATACAGGCCAGGGCAACTCTGAATCAGAACTTTTCAGCCCTTGCATGAATACAGTGTACGCTGGGTTGTTTGCAACCGTTGCCATGTTCCTGTATGCTCTCTGCAAAGGAATTATACAAGTGAGTAAATTGTACCCTTATTTGCTTTGTGATTTGTCACTGTACAAGAGAGACTAAAATAATGTGTTTATCCAAAACATTACATACAGATTTTGTAGAATTGAGTTCTAAAAAGATTTTTTTGTAAGAATTTTTAAATTGAATTTCAACAGTTGCAGATGCAGCGTGGTAACATTCCTGGAGATATATTGATTATAAAAATGGTTGTCTGTATAGTCATAAACATAGTGGCCCTGTTCCAGGGTGCCACAGCATGGTTCCCAAGAATACAGTAAGATAGCTGTTGTCCCAAAATCCAAAAATAACCAATTTTACCCCCTAAAAATTAAAAAATCATCTTTTAAAGTGCATTTTTGCTTAGTTTGTGTTTGTCACTGGCGTAATACACACGTTTTTTAAATAAAATATTGAATGCATTTAACAGGTAGAAGTCTTCCCCGATAGGCGTATTTTTACCTTCCCCATGTCACCAAAAATGTTAACATTGAGCGGCACAACGTTATACCGAAGGTATTGCGTCCATATTTAGTTGCCTCTGGCATAAAAACAAAATTAAATTATATATGAATTTAATTAAAAATGTAAACGTCTTTAAGTATGAAAAGAAGTCCCAAAAGTATAAGTAACCTCTCGCCGCTGAAAAAAAGTTCAAAAAGTGTGCTACGTAATTCCTAGCGAGCGCTGCATTCATTCAGTTGCATCTCACAAGAAAATGATAGGATCTATCAAAAATATATAAATATTATTTAATATGCAGCCTTTTTGAATAAAATTATATTGCAGAAGTATAGATACATCTCGTCACAAAAAGCTCAAGTGCCACTTACTTCTTAGTCAGTGATAATCAGTTTCAAGAGCATGGCATACTGCAATTTTCAGTGTGCATTAATCCATTGTCAGTGTCTTATTGCGTGAAAATAAGAGGCATTCATAATTAAATATTATTTTAATTCAATACTACATTAATTGGACGCAATATATTTCAATTCCGAGTCATTTTAAGCCTGTATGAGATAAAAAAAATTATTTTTAATGAAAGTACGTGATAGATATAGTAGCAGAACAGGCAACTTTGCTGAAATCTGTTGCCCAGCGCATGCAGCTCACTTCAGAAGCTACACCCTCATGAAATCACTAGTTTTTCATGTGTAAAATACAAATATACGAACAAATTAGAGCTGCATATTTTCTGTGAGCTCTGTATATATTTTTAACATTATATATTTCTGTGTGGAGTGATTCTGCTTGCAAATAATTTAGATTCGGCATGCACTCAACAAACCTTTATGAGACTGGCTCGTCATTTTGTTCTTTGTGCTTCCCCTCCCACTGCAGTTAAAAGGTAAAAATAAATTTTATTTATTTATTAAAACCATGCATTATTTTGCATTGAATCATTTTTGTGGCAAATAATACTTATTTTTTTGTGATATATATATAGGGACAAGATTTTGTGGTGCTTCTTAAGGGGAATTTAATTTTTATAAATATCAGATTTCAGTGTTATCAATTTTTTTACTAAATATTTAAAAATTGAAACTTTATAACTAAAATTGTGCATTATTAGAGCCAAAATTGTACTGTGTTAATTTGATGCAGATTTTATTATTAAAAATTGATCATCAGTTAACAATTTATCCTTATATGCATAATTGCATTAAAATTTTATAATGTTCATGCAAATACATGGACAAGAGAGAGCATTTTATTTTAACTAAGATAACGCAGAGCATTACCAAAAGTGAAAAAATCACTTTAGGGTTTTAAATTTTTTTCTAACTCATGTTGAGGTTCCTTGAGTGTGGATTTTTGTTGCAATTTTACAGGACTATTTAAAGGGGTTTTATAAGAAAAAAAACTGCAACCTGGAAATTGATTAATTTTTATATCTGCTTTTACAATTTGGTATAGTCTCATTAAACTATCATTTTAATCATATCCACACATTTACTGCTGTTATTCACTCTGCCAAAAGGCAACAATCTAAAATTAATTTTTTTACCTTCCTGTCGCGTAACGTGTACTGACACATTTATTAAATAAGACTTTGCTTCATCTTCACATGTCATCACGTCACCCCAGGCGGGGTTTCAACCCTGGACGACTTGCTGCCAGAGTACCAGAGCAAACCAGTATGCCCCTAGGCGAGGGACACCCCCGGACACGGCAGTCAAGACTGTTTTCAACTTTGTCAGACGTCACGCTGCCCCTAAGCTCGCGGGAGTGATGCAACCCACATGCGAGGAAAACCGTACTTTCCGTCTCCCCCCAGAGATAGCGACATTTGCCGCTAAGGGAGGAGCTCCAGCCCGAAGATACTAGACTGGCCGAAGGGCGCACAGACGGACGGCCGGCCGGCCTTATAGACAAGCGCACAGCCCCAAAATGCCAGTTGATACTCAGCAACTTGCTCCACCACCTCGCGTGCTGGAGCTCTCTGCTACCTTCTACTTTCTAGACATCTTCCAGACCTTCAACCCTCGAAGAAGTCTTCAACTCGCTGTTTACGCTCACTACCACTTTGATAGTGACACCAGAGTCCCTTCTGGACAACAGCATTAGAGTTAGTTAGGGTCAGTTAGTATCATAGCTACCTAGCTGCATTTGCTCTTGTCTAGTTTAGACCGAGGTCCCCTTCACCGGGTATTACCATAGTTGACTTCCGTTACAGTTCATTTGATAGTTAGGAGTTATTACAGGCCACTGTGTCTATTCCTCTGGGAATAAAAACGTGATCTTACCTAACCTCAGAGTACTTATTTCTAGGATAACTGTGACTTCAATCCCAAGTAGACATCCACCTACTAAGGAAAAGGAGGAGACAGCACCATTGAAACCCTCTGTGCCAAACCTAGAGTAGGACTACGGGCTCTCTTAACCGGGTGCACATACGGTAGAGCCACAACCACTAGAAACTCAATCCACTAGGTGGCTAGTCATCCAACCCAGCTGATATACTCCATCCACTGCGTTGTTATTTTTCGCCAGTTGGAGTGATTAGACGGGTTCTGGCGGTTCGACCCCTTCTGGACCACACCTGCGACACAAATAGACATTCCGATCAGCCCAGTGCTCCATCCACCACGTTATTTTTGCCAGATGGGAAACTTGGACTGAATCTGGGTGGCCTAGTCACGACTGGCTTCACACCTAGCTAGGGATTTTTGTTGCTTGCTCTTCCTTAACGTGGTAGACCTTAGTTCTTTCCTCTATGTCCTTCACCCATAAGAGTGGTACAAAGTGGAGATCTAAGAGGGCAGCTGCTGCCTCTGAGCCTAGCCAATTGAACTGCAACCCAGTGCCAACTGCCCTCCGCGGGCACCAAACACCACTGCCAGCCGCAGCTCTCTCTTCGCCCAAGGACCGGGCTTGAGTTACAACTGGCACCGGCAGCAACAGTGGTCGAGTCAGAAGCTACCCTGGGCCACGGCTCCTGCACGCAAACCAGTGTCTGTGTCGACACCAGTAGTGCGGAGAACCGCTAAGTCCACACCTGACTTTGTGTCATGCCGCTAAGCCACGCGCCCCAGCTTATACACCTGCCGACGACCAGTCAGCAGCCAATAAGACATTCCAGTAAATAGCCAGTGCCTCTGACCGGCACGATAGAACCTTCTCTGACAGTGACGTCTAAAGTCAAACCGACATTGCACGTCAAGTGTTTTCGTGGCACCCAGCGTGGTGCCACAGCGCTTTATTATTTGTGTTAATAAAGCAGAACCAGGCCTGCACGACCCAGAGAACCAGTAAACTAGTATTAGTAATTCATTGGGAATATATATATCTTATTAATTAATTTTACTTACATTGTGCCGTGAAAAATTTGTTAGTAACAAAAATTATATAATAAAATTTTGAAAGTGTTTTTAAGTATATGAGGTTAATTAAATTAAACAAAACTGAACTTCAAATATGCATGGTACACAACATAGCACATGGTTATATTTAATTATGTTATGGGACAAGATCTGAATGAATATAAACGTGAAATGGTAACATACATAATAAAATTTTATTTTACTCACACCAAAGAAGTACAACTTCTAACGCGCGTACATGCACCCATTTTTTTTACAGTTGGGAGACTCAGTTGGATTTGATGTGGAATGTAGCTAATGTTACATAGGATGCTTCTGTGCTCTGTTCAAAAATAATATTTTATTTCTCTGTTTAATTTTTCAGTTTGTTATTCTTTTAAGATGCAGGGCTTTTATTTATAGTATGTACTTTGTGCCATTCATTGCATTCAGTAATGTGCTGAAAATATTTATGGTTCATTGTAGGTGGGGACAGAGGAAGATGAAATCCTTCCCAAGTATAGAAATTTGCCTGAAGAGTCAGAAGAACCAGAGCACTAGCAGATTCATCCCATAGTTAATTTAAGGTAGTACCTTATTTATAAGACTGTTCTGTTTGCTCAACGAGAGTAATTGTGTTTTTGTTAATAAATGTGTGTCCTGTTCAACCTTTTTGCCATCTACATTTGCGCAACCCGGTTTTTGTGTGTGTACTACGAATTGCCATAAAGGCTAATTATTATGTTTGCTGATTTTAGGTTTTGTTTTGCAGAATTGTTCGGAAGATATTATTGCGACTGCAAGGGAACATTTTATGAAAATATAGAAATGGTATTTACTGGTTCGAAATAATTTCATAACACGAATAACATTTTAGAAGATAAATCTTATTGGAAAACGATAACTGTGTTATATCAGAATTGTTAACACTTGGTAAATAATTGGAAATTAGTATTTTTATGTGGTGTGAGCTATTGTTAAAAGGTATCTCTTGCATTTTTTAGTACCAGCGTCGCTCTGCCTTCACTTTAAAAACCATCACAGGTTTTAAATTTTATTGTAAACCAGCTAAACAATTCCTTGTTTAGTCCAAGTTCTGGGACGTGCCTCAAGTTTTACTTAGGGAGTGTTATGGAGAAATTACAAAATTGTGAAGTTGGGGCAAGGTACTAGTTTCCCCACATAGAATCAAGGTCTCTTATAATGAAAAAATGGTTTTTACTGATTGCTTTTACATTCAGGCTAATCATGAAGCTATCATGAAGACTTTAACACACAGAACCTTTATCCAGAAGAAATAAATAGTTACAAGGGTAACCATACATGAACAAAGATGGATTCAATGTCNACACACAGAACCTTTATCCAGAAGAAATAAATAGTTACAAGGGTAACCATACATGAACAAAGATGGATTCAATGTCTCTAACCACCAAACATTTTCATGGTCCTGAAAATATACAGTGGAACTGCGTTATAACGATAGTCAACAATGGCAAAATAAATTATCGCTATAGTGAGTTATCATTATAACAAAATATAGGTTGCCCCGTAATTTTTTTTATTGTATTTGCCCTTGTAGATCCTGTGTTTAAAGAATGCCGTAAACTGCGCGTATGCAGTGACAAGTTAGTACAAAAAAATCTACGTCTGGCAGTCTACGACCAGTAGACACGCATAACGTTTTGCTTCCTCCTTCATTCTTCTTCCCCACCGCCAATTTTCNACACACAGAACCTTTATCCAGAAGAAATAAATAGTTACAAGGGTAACCATACATGAACAAAGATGGATTCAATGTGTCTAACCACCAAACATTTTCATGGTCCTGAAAATATACAGTGGAACTGCGTTATAACGATAGTCAACAATGGCAAAATAAATTATCGCTATAGTGAGTTATCATTACAACAAAATATACGGTGCCCCGTAATTTTTTTTATTGTATTTGCCCTTGTAGATCCTGTGTTTAAAGAATGCCATAAACTGCGCGTATGCAGTGACAAGTTAGTACAAAAAAATCTACATNAAAGAATGCCGTAAACTGCGCGTATGCAGTGACAAGTTAGTACAAAAAAATCTACGTCTGGCAGTCTACGACCAGTAGACACGCATAACGTTTTGCTTCCTCCTTCATTCTTCTTCCCCACCGCCAATTTTCGGGTTGCGAGAGGGGAGTTAGTTGCCTACCAATCAGTGTGCTACTTCACTCCTTGTCTCTCTCTTTCACCTACCTCTTCTTCTCCTGTCCCCCTCCCCCCTCTCTCTCTCTCTCTTCACCCGCACCAACTCCCTTTTTTGAAACCTGTCACGCCTCAAAGCATAGCTTCCACATGTTTACGTTTCCCCTCCACTCCCTTTCACATTCATGTTGCCGATCGATAAATTCCTCCAAACCTTCTTTGTTTCCGTGTAAGGCAGAAGATAGCCAACCTCTCAGGTTGAGAAGTTGAAAAAGGAAGAGGCAACACTGCGTTCCAGCACTGCAAAAAAAAAAAAAACCAACACGTCGCTGCATAAAAAAAAAAAAGGAAGCCGGCCGCCCACCACAATTGTTGACGTTCTTTTAACAACCGTAGGGTACCGTTATTTAATTAAAGTATTTTCCAAACTTATCACAATCACCACACATTAATGTAAAAGAAGAATAATTTGTTATATACTAACAGGTGCCACAAATTGTTGGTGCAATTTTGTTTAAAAAAAAAAATTCTTCCTGGTACTTATTGCAAAAATCATGGTGCACACTATACATGAGTATATATGGTATCATAAACAATGTAGCATTGTCTAGCAACTGTTAAGATGTAATCATGCTTTTCCCAGTACATGCCTTGCACGTGGCAATGCGATGCGATGACCTGCAAGCGGCAAAGTTTTCCTACCCCACAACATAAAAGGTGCGGTGGGCTGCTCGCATATCGCCGCCGCCACCCCTCCTCTTTTTTTTCTTGCCCTCAACTAGCTCTACTCCCATTCGTACCCCTCCTCTCCTCTATTATACCCTCTTCCTTGCCCCTCATAACACATGCCCGCTCCTCTTCTCAAGCTCCGGCCGACGCGAGTGTCGCCATGCGACACAGACTAACAAAGGCTGGCTTGCATGTGGCAAGTGGGTGAATGTCACTTACGATACGACGTGTTTAAACATTTTAAAATGTGAGTTTACAAATGTTCATATCGCTATAGCAAAAGCCTTCATCAACAGATTTGCATTATAAACAAAATTAAGTACCTTTCAAATGATAAGGAAAAATGACGGTGCATTTAAAAACTATCGCAATAGCGGACGTGACGCTATAGGCCATACTCGTTATAACGCGGTTCCACTGTATTTATACACACACACATGCTGAAAATTTCCATTCTTATCTTTAAATAATATTTTTTACCAAGTTGATAAAAAAAAATTGTCCCATCACTAAATAGTACATGCTCCAAATATTTGAAGCGAAGTACCACTTCAACGAACTTCACGTTAACAAACATTTCATTATAACAAACAACTGCTTAGGTCCCGACAAAAGCCTATGCAATACAATGGATTTTTTTTTCATTTTAACGGATTTTTACTAACATATTAATAAAATATTCACCTTAACAAACACCTTTATGACTCAATTCCGCAGTACATAATGTCAAAAATTCAGATTTTTTTCCTCCTTAAGATAACTGAACATTTTGTAAAATAATACAGTGTTTACAAAAAAATATGTTGCCACGCCATAGCTATTCCACAGATGTTAACATGACTGGAGATTACAAACCATGGAAAATTGTCACACAAAATGGCATCTGAACACACAAAGTGCTTGTGGCGCGGCGGGTGTGTGAACTACATAGCGTCTTTCTCTTGCACTGCAGCGAGATCATTTTCTCGTGTATGGCATCTGTGGTCTATGCGACGACGTTTGTTTACGAGCGGCACAATGGTTTTGTTGTTTTCAATTGTAAATAAATTACAACACCTCTAGCGTGCCATTTAAACTGCTTCGGTATACTGTGAAATTTGATAAAAGCTGAGTGAAATATTATTTTGTGATGTCATATGGGTTATGTTGCTTTTTAATGCTAATAAATANGTACCGTTATTTAATTAAAGTATTTTCCAAACTTATCACAATCACCACACATTAATGTAAAAGAAGAATAATTTGCTACATACTAACAGGTGCCACAAATTGTTGGTGCAATTTTGTTTAAAAAAAAAAATTCTTCCTGGTACTTATTGCAAAAATCATGGTGCACACTATACATGAGTATATATGGTATCATAAACAATGTAGCATTGTCTAGCAACTGTTAAGATGTAATCATGCTTTTCCCAGTACATGCCTTGCACGTGGCAATGCGATGCGATGACCTGCAAGCGGCAAAGTTTTCCTACCCCACAACATTAAAGGTGCGGTGGGCTGCTCGCATATCGCCGCCGCCACCCCTCCTCTTTTTTTTCTTGCCCTCAACTAGCTCTACTCCCATTCGTACCCCTCCTCTCCTCTATTATACCCTCTTCCTTGCCCCTCATAACACATGCCCGCTCCTCTTCTCAAGCTCCGGCCGACGCGAGTGTCGCCATGCGACACAGACTAACAAAGGCTGGCTTGCATGTGGCAAGTGGGTGAATGTCACTTACGATACGACGTGTTTAAACATTTTAAAATGTGAGTTTACAAATGTTCATATCGCTATAGCAAAAGCCTTCATCAACAGATTTGCATTATAAACAAAATTAAGTACCTTTCAAATGATAAGGAAAAATGACGGTGCATTTAAAAACTATCGCAATAGCGGACGTGACACTATAGGCCATACTCGTTATAACGCGGTTCCACTGTATTTATACACACACACATGCTGAAAATTTCCATTCTTATCTTTAAATAATATTTTTTACCAAGTTGATAAAAAAAAATTGTCCCATCACTAAATAGTACATGCTCCAAATATTTGAAGTGAAGTACCACTTCAACGAACTTCACGTTAACAAACATTTCATTATAACAAACAACTGCTTAGGTCCCGACAAAAGCCTATGCAATACAATGGATTTTTTTTTTCATTTTAACGGATTTTTACTAACATATTAATAAAATATTCACCTTAACAAACACCTTTATGACTCAATTCCGCAGTACATAATGTCAAAAATTCAGATTTTTTTCCTCCTTAAGATAACTGAACATTTTGTAAAATAATACAGTGTTTACAAAAAAATATGTTGCCACGCCATAGCTATTCCACAGATGTTAACATGACTGGAGATTACAAACCATGGAAAATTGTCACACAAAATGGCATCTGAACACACAAAGTGCTTGTGGCGCGGCGGGTGTGTGAACTACATAGCGTCTTTCTCTTGCACTGCAGCAAGATCATTTTCTCGTGTACGGCATCTGTGGTCTATGCGACGACGTTTGTTTACGAGCGGCACAATGGTTATGTTGTTTTCAATTGTAAATAAATTACAACACCTCTAGCGTGCCATTTAAACTGCTTCGGTATACTGTCAAATTTGATAAAAGCTGAGTGAAATATTATTTTGTGATGTCATATGGGTTATGTTGCTTTTTAATGCTAATAAATANAAATTTGATAAAAGCTGAGTGAAATATTATTTTGTGATGTCATATGGGTTATGTTGCTTTTTAATGCTAATAAATAATTTTTGGTTGAAGATACATCATCTTCAAAAATTGTAGTAAAAAAATCTTGGCAATTTTTTTTGGTGAAAAAATTACTCTTGTGTTGTTTGTAACTGTTACATAACATGAAATACACGTATCCCTAGACGGTTTTAGATAGGCCTACTGTATTATAGTAGAATATAGTTATGCTCCTGGACTGGAAACCATATACAAGCGTAAATATATGGTGTAAATTATAATAAACATCCAAGAAGTAATGAAATTGTCAGTACACTGAATGTTTATGAGCGACTGGCTCATAGTACATTATAATTACAAAAAATATTAAAATTCTTTTATTAAACATTAAACTAAAAATATTTTTTGGCTTGTAATTATGTTCCGTATGTTAAAATGAAGTAGTTAATACAATAATCACGAGTTGTGTAACCATAAATCTCATATAAATCTCGCTCAAAATTTGTGTGTAGATGCTTACACTACAAAGAACTTCACTATAACAAACAAGCAACATTTCAGGTCCCTTCAACTTTGTTATATTGAAGTTTCACTGTGTTAACATAAATATGCATGTATCTTCAAGTGTAAACGATGCTATGCATCTACTATTTTGTACTTGTGGCTAAAACTGTTATATAGATTATGTTTTTGAATGTTCACCAACAACTCTTAAATCCAGCCAAGTTTTTATTGGTTAACATGACATATGCCATCTGACCTAAAACCATCACCACTGCTGTAACACCTCGCCTGGACCCCTCCCACCACATCCAAAGTCATTTGGTGACTGGAACAAGGGTTGGTCTGCCCCTAAATGGGCATAGATATCACTTGCCCGACTGCCAGTTACTGTTTCGCAACTCAGCCTAGTTCGGTTGCCACCTCTACTGCCTCCTATCGCATGCAGCCAGTTCGCACAGCTACAGTGAAGGAGCAGTGTGCCACCCCGCGTACTCTTGAACCTCAGAACGTCTGCTGTTGTCGCTATATATTGAGTTGCAGCCCCAGAAAACGCCAGTTGTTCTTCAGCCATTGCCGACGCTTCTCTCTTACAAATACTGCGATACTCTGCCGCTTGCAACCAATAGCCAACCATCTGTTAGGGATGAGCAGCCTCAGCATTTGAGTTACCATTGAAGGAGTGCAGAGACTGTGCTTGCTATGCCGACTGCTTCATCGTGACTAGATCTGCGACTTTAACTTGTACCTAAGTTTGCTAGACAACTAGATTAGGGTAGGCAGCTGTAATTGGAACGTGGCTTAGGCCATGTTTCTGCCTGGTCAGGCACGTGACTTAGGCCACGTTTGTGCTCGAATATACCCACAAGGATTTTTTTTAGTTAGCTTAGTAATAGAGACTCAAATGGTAGAGTTTCTCACTGGAGAAGATGGTCTATTCTGATTAAACCCCGCAGCCCTTTATTCCAACATTTCATCTGCTTATTTGAGGGGATTTGTCTCAATTTCACTTGTCATAATGTGCAGTCTCCATTAACCCAATAATCTACCACGTCCCCAGGGACTTCTTAACATATATGACACAACAGTTGAATTTTGATATTTACATTTAAAAATTCAGGCAATAATTTCAGACGGACAGAGCTGTAAAACATCATCATAAGGCAGAATTAAATTTTTTTGTCAGCTTACATCATACAGGTCTTTGGATGTGGAGTTGCACTAACATGTTAGCAGCTCACTGGTTGGAAGATGAAGCAGTTCTCCTGCCCCTTCGTCTTCAACTACATCACGATTGTTCCAACCGTTTAAAAGACACTACGACTCAAAAATTTTTGTAAGTTTTTTCAGTTTTAATTGTTTGGTAACTAAAGTTCTGGATAAAAACAATAATCCTCCAATAATGGGGTGAGTAAAGAACTAAATGTTTTATTTTAATGTATCACCCTTAAGACAATATACTGACATTAAAAAGTCATAAATCTTACGCACAGCGGTCTCATTTTACACTAGTTGGGGGCGCTGAGCAACATATTGGTGTGTGTCTTTTTTGATGTCATCTGTATCTTCCTTTTCAGGTAAATGCAAATCTCCATCCATGTCCTTATCATCTTCTACGCCCCTGTTGCTGCAGTCATTTTCGGCACACTACATGCATTTGGTAAAGCATTTTAAAGAGCTTCTGCAACACTCGCAACTTCTTTCGCAGTCGTTTGGCATCTGCAGAAGACAAGATGCAGTAGGTATTCTGGTATGGGACGGAGACAACCGTTCATTATCTTCCATCCCCAGTATGGTGGATCCATGTTAACACCATGCCATTCCTGGACCTGATGAAAGACTGCGAGTGAGTGCTCATGAGCAGCTACGGATGTTGGAGGAAGAATAACCAAGTTGAACTGTGCATGGACAGGCTGCTCAGCTGTTGTTTTCACATAAAGCTGGTGACATAAGCTGTCTACCTTCCCTTTTGACCCATGCAATGAGAGAAAGAAAGTCTCACCAGCATCAGCTACAGTTGATGCTTGAGGATCGTTGAAAATGCGCAAAATTTCTCTGAGCTGCTTATCTGTGTAACGTTATTTTGCCTTTTCGGTAAGTGGATATAACTGTATCACATTCTGTGAAGTCGTGCAAAGTTTTAAGAAAGTCCTTCATTTCCCTTATTTCTCCAATGTAGTGAATCTTATCAGGATTAGTCTTCGTTTCTGGCATAATCATTTTCAAGAAGGTGTTTGGTGGACGAGAACAACAAGCAAATTGGTATGTTTACCGTTCAAGACTGCTTCAAGCCCTATTTTGGCCTCTGCAATAGTTGTTGGCACATCAGGACTGCAAGAGTCTGAAGTAACTTGTACCCTGCGCTCTGCAAGTGATGGCTCATAAGGGAGAGGAGTCACATTTTGTTGCTACTGTTTGAAATAAATTCAGTCTGTCCAAGGGTGACATATGTAGAATCTTCCACTGCTACATCCATGTGGCAAGCCTGCCCTGAACGATGCAAATGTTCGTCTTTCGTGCTTGGTCTTCCACCATACCCATTGAATATGACATGGGCTTGACCGCAGTACATAATAACATATGCTGCACTGCTGGCATATTTCTAAATGTCGCTGGATGCTGCCATGCAACACGATGGATGATTTTGTGCCCTTCTTTATTAGACCTTCATCGAAAAGGCAAGGGGAGTATGAGGAAGGTTAAAATTTCAAGATCTCAAGNTTGTGCCCTTCTTTATTAGACCTTCATCGAAAAGGCAAGGGGAGTATGAGGAAGGTTAAAATTTCAAGATCTCAAAACTGCTGTTCTTCAGTCCTCACAGTGCACACAATGCTGTGAAAAAGTTGGTTGGGTTGATTCAGACGGATTAATTACGCACTGTCACTGATCTTATTTACACTACCTAGAGATGCCATGACTAACTTGCGTTTCAAATTAATTNTTGTGCCCTTCTTTATTAGACCTTCATCGAAAAGGCAAGGGGAGTATGAGGAAGGTTAAAATTTCAAGATCTCAAGACTGCTGTTCTTCAGTCCTCACAGTGCACACAATGCTGTGAAAAAGTTGGTTGGGTTGATTCAGACTGATTAATTACGCACTGTCACTGATCTTATTTACACTACCTAGAGATGCCATGACTAACTTGCGTTTCAAATTAATTTCACTGAATTTCATACCCTCAATTTGCTTCATTGCAGAAATACCAACTTACGGTGCCTTGTCACAGTTTACGTTTTCATCAGCTAACATGCCCGTAGACAGAGATGCAAACTGAGAAGATGGCCTCTCTAATGGATTATATTCCTGGAACCAGTGTGTAAAGCGCTGAACATCTTTGGTATCTGGGTGCTGATGAGACACTCGCAAGTCCACATACTATTCTGAGGAGATGGATACGACGCCTGTAAATTCCTCCATTGCATCCACTATTCTTGTGGATGCTGCATGTGTGCACCCAAGTAGCAATAGTAGAAGGTGAAATTCCTCACCAAAATTTCTCATTTTGCCATATGGTGAAATAGCCTTTTCCTATAAACTTTTGAAATTCTTCTTCGAGCAAGGTAGATTGAATTTTGTGCATTTTTTGAAGGTAGATGTGAGCCCAATAGAGGTGACCAGATGCATGTAGGTATGGAAGCATGAGCTGAACACAGCGCATATGCAGTTACCACCATATCAATGATCTGAATCCACAAACTCTGAGTACCGCCAGATTCTCTTGTAGTTTCTAGTAGTTTTTCCAGTCTTATCAACAAAGTTCTTAACTGTTAGTGATTCAAGTGCGTTACAGAGACGAGTAGTGCCCTCCGCTAGAGATTCGTAGATGATCTTTAACTCTTCAATTTTCTGGGAAAGGTCGTGCATCTGTAGCAAAACTGTGATGAGAGCTTCCTCAGTCATGTAAAGAGCACTAACAGCTCTTGCTGTTTTTAACATACACTGAATTCCACACTTCTTCTATACCACTCCCAGCCATGAAAGAAAGAAAATGGAATCCTCCAAGGCAAGCAACAATTTTTGTCAGTGGGCTTCCAGGAAGAGCATTGAAAACCATCTCACAAGCCTTGGCATAAGGTGGTTAATGAAAATAATAATGGCATGTGGGGAGTGCACCCAGGGCAAGGCAACACCCTCCGAGTGACGGTCTTTCCAGCTGGGACCCGTAGGTGACCGTCATCCCCGAGCATGACAGAAATGAAACCTTAGAATGGAGTGGTGCTGGAATGCAAGGGCGGGGAAATGGGAGTACCCCGAGAAAACCCGCCGGCAAGCGGCATCGTCCAACACGATTACCACATGCGAAAATCCGGGAGTGAACCCGCCGGGGATCGAATCCGGATTGCCTTGGTTGGAGGCGAGCGCCCTGGTCACTACGCCGCCGCTGCCCCGGTGGTTGATCAAATGTGATCATACTGTAGGCTTGTCAATGCTTTGCTCCTTCCTCAGCAGCATACAGGAGGCAGGTGTAGATCTTTGAAGGATTACTGGTAGCCAAGTTCACGAATGGAAGAGGTAAAACCGCTGTTGATTCATATTCTTGTTTGTTGAAGCACTTCTCCTTAAAGCCCTCCCAGAAAGCCTGTAAACTTGGAGCCAGTCACCAGATTGCCAAAATAAATTTAAGCAGTGATCAGTCCTGGCTGTAGTAGGATGGAACTGCAGAGCTGTACATCATGGCTGTGACCTTTGAATACCCAGATGAATTGGAGTGATGGTAAATCTGCACTGGTGATAGACCACATAACTCAACATCACTGACACAATGACTTTTAAGTCGTGGTACTGGGGTGTCAGCATGGAGAGAAGAGTTGGGAGTTGCACAGATGATGCCACCCATGGCAATAATTCTGGTTTTCAACAAGCACACTAAACTAAAGTACTCAGATTAAACGATTATGACTGTGCAGCTAGGGTTAGCACTTTACCCAGAAAATTCGTTACATGTACTACAGCTTTCGCAATGTCATCCTTATATACACAGAGGTATACCAAACCCTTTCTCACCCAGTCTATCGTTATTTTGCATTACATCGTTGTAACACCGCCTCACACATTGTGTATTGTTGTGTGCAGTGTGTATGAGTCAGTTGTCATGTCATTAGGTTACGTTGCACAAGCAAGCATGCATGCCATTGGGGCCACGCAGGGCCGGATTTCCCTATAGACCGACTAGGCCCGGGCCAAGAGTGGCACTTTTTAGAGGGCGGCGTGGCACGATAGGCAAAATAGCAAAAAAAAAAATATATATATATATTTCAGAGTTTTTTTGCATAACTGTGTGTGAGAATAAAGATATATCAATTCTAGAATATATCTAATTAATGTGACAAGCATATGGGAGTCAATTGATTTATGATATTAATAAAAGTCCTTGTGCCTCCGTACTTGCCAGTGCCAGCTTCCAGTTTATATTTATCAGGGGACAGGAACTTGTATAGATGGCGCAAGAGACTTCCTAGTAGATCTTAGTTGAGTTTCGGGTTTTCAAGTTTCGTTCTGCTAACAGCCAACGTGCGATAGTATTTTGTTTTCTCAATTCCAAAAAAATTTTGTATATTGCAACTAGAGGTAAGCCAATATGGTTTTTGAGCCTTTTCCGATATTGCCGATACCAATACCGATACTGCCTTGACAAGGAAAAATAACATTATTGCAAGTTTCAAAAAATAAAAACTTAATTTTTAAACATTTACCTAAATAAAATTGTAATTGTCTTCGTTTTTATTGTTTCAGTGATAGGCCTAACTATTACGATAAATATAAATCTAGGAACCACATATTAAGCTTAAGCATATTTATAAGACAAAAATAACCTCCAAAAGCATGTCATTAAGCAATGAAACACTTAAAAAAAACATAACACTTCAAATGGTGCGTACATTCAATGTGCCGTTTTAAGTTTGTGGTACTATAGGACCTTGATGATGTACCGCCTCTCGAAACCAAACGTTTGCAAATATTGTAAACAGATTTGTATTCTTGCGTGTTGCCTACGGTACAAAGAAATTCCACAAATCACTTTTCCTTCCAGCCATATCATTTGTTTATTGCTGGCACACGTAAATAATTTCACCACGTTCAAACCCTAACACAGTCATGTTACTACAGCAACAGCAAACAAACAAACAAAAAATAGGCAAACTGTCGGAATGGCATCATTAGGCAGCAGTAATGTGCAGCATATAACCAACATTACAAGATTACATAAGTTTTTTTTTGTGTCGCCGTGTTTGCGGTTTGTTGTGAAACAATTAAGACAAAATATTTTGGAGGTGATCGTAAATATTAATTATTGTTAATATTATATATGTGTTAGGCTGATTAAATGTTAAGTTTTGTTTATGTTGCAAGCTTGCCTCCATAGATAAAATTCAGTAAACTCAAATGGTGGCTAATATTGTTTTGTTGTATACATATTTTGTAAACAATCATGCAAAACGTGCCCAATTTTGCTTTGAAAATAAACACAGCCAGTTGGGTACTTAGTAAAAACCAATTTAAAATTAGTGATTATTTTAATAATACCAAATAGTGAGCAAAGCACTCAAATTATGGCAAGTTGAAAACAGCATCATCTTAGATTCTTAGGGCAAAATATAGGTTATAATATCTGCAATTTAAAAATGAATTGCGCACAATTACGATAATTACGATATCGGCCGGTTTCGATATATCTGTCCTAATTGCAACACAAGTAAAGGTGCTGAGGTTGTGATTTATGATTAAAATGTTGTACTGATGCTGAAAACTGATTGCGACGTGCGAAGTAGCTACGTGCGACCAGTTATTAAAATGAAAACAAATACACTTGACATTAAATTGGCACAAATAATTTAGTAAGTAATAATTTTATTACCAATTAGAACCAAAAAATTACAATTACAAAAAGAACTTACATTAATTTTATTTACTTGAGCTCAAAAGTGAGAGGGAGAGGGGGGGGTGTATTTGGGCAGCTTGTAACATTGAGGTCTTGAGAGCCGATGAGGGTGAAGCGAGGCGAGTATGGCATAGAGCCGCAATGCGAGGACGGGGAAAATTAGAGACCACCAAGGGAACCTGCCGACCAACGGCATCGTCCGACACGATTCCCACTTGCGAAAATCCTGGATTGACTCCGCCGGTAATAGAACCCGGTTCGCCTAGGTGGGCGGCAAGTAGTCTCACCACTATACCACCGCGGCCCCTTCAGCTAAAAGAAAAATCTCTGTACTGTTTCTATAATTAACTTAAACACAGCAATTCACTTAAAGAAAAATGTTCATAGACATGAAATCAAAGATGATTGAAATATCAGTATTTGTGAATAATACTTTAAAATGCTGTTGCAGGCGGTTACCCAGTGTCCAAGTAGCTGTTGATTATGACAGAGAAAAGTGGTCTGCACAGACTGAAGGGGTGGTAGATTGACTTACTTGTCCGAGCATCTCCCCATTATTTCCTTACCTTTTGCCTACAGAACTTTCAAAATTATTTGGTGGAATGGTGATACAAAGTTTGTTTAGATTTAAAGTTTTGCAAAAATTTCAGAAAATGCAGTGTTGAAATGTCTAGATCATTCACCTTCCACTAAGATGGGTTCCATACTCAATCTTAGCATGTGGGAAAAGTGGCAGAATTTACATTTGCCTGGTGGGTTTTCAGGATACTCCCCTTTCTCCCACTGTTACGTTCTGTCCCTCCTCCACCTGCACGTCACTTAACCCTTACTAGTGCAGAATAGGTACAGCTGTTGACATCGCTATATCAACAGAACCATTCTTTTATATTTAAGAAATATCTATCTTATTTAAATATATCTTCATCACATTGAAACTCTCAGAGTAAGTGTAAGAATATTTAAAGGCACATATTCAATGCTGTTAGCACCAAACAGTATTCAGTAAACCTAGATTTACGGTGATTTGTTATTAACAACAGCATTCTGTACGACTTTGTTGTAAATGTTAAACAGGGGTGGGCGGTGTATAGATTTAAAATCAATTAATCAAATTTAATTTGCGATTATCAAATACTGATTAATCAATGTTGGCCATAAGTGTTTAAATGGAAATTCAAAATAATGGCAAATTGGCACAAGATAATGGTACGTTTCTGACATGCCAAACATCGCAATTTTTTTTTTGTTTTAAAGTTACACGACCCGTATAAATTATAACTGTGACAGTCAAAATCATTAATTACATATTTGTTTAACTTTTACTATGTGCGCCAACTTGCAATGACGTAGTATTATTAATTTTCGGGCGTGTGCCACATTACAAACTTTTTCATAGTTATATTAATTCATGGATCGTCTTAAGAATATGTTTGGTTATGATGTGCAAAATTTATTACATTATGCTGTAATATTGTTTTTTTTTTATCATGGAAATGTTTTTAATGTCAGTAGATATTTTTTCTTGTGCAACAAATCGGTAACAAATTTAAATTTTACCTAAACAGTTATTAAAAACATTAAAAATGATTGTATGCAAATATCTTTATATGACTAAATACACGTTGAGAAATCAGGTTTAACATGCAGCTCACCAATAAAGCATGCTAACAAATAAGATATTTAAAAATATACTTTTTAAATAATTAGAACTTAAATGATTTCTGTGCAATTATATTAATTATTTAAATCATGAAACGAAAAGTGGTTATATAATGTAATGCTCATTGAGTGGTATAATAGAGGAAATATTGTTACTGGTGTCGATACAGGCATCATGTTTTATATCACTCAACAAAAACGAATTAATATATCGTGTATTAACTATATATTTATAAAATCCTTCACATCACCGACTGTACACATTGGGCTCATAGCCGTCCTCTATTGTGTTCCAGACATAAATACAATTATTAAAAAGAAAGTAATACTATGACATGAACCACACATCTACGTGTGCTTTCGTGACCTTTTGCACCTCCGCAGTAACTTTCACCACCTAGCCGACACCGGGTTGAAGTGAACACTCGGCCGCCAGTACATCAGTATGGGTCGGCGAGAGTGGAATACACCCACCTCGTCATCATGTACTACGTGACTCAAGTGACAGTCTTGCTTTATGTACTTCAAGAGGTAACTCTTGGGGGAAAATAACAAGCGGTCCAACACGGTGTCCCTCTGAAAGCCACAGCCATCAGGTGCTCCGGCAGTTGGAGGGAACGTCGACGAAGCTCGTACAGCATCTTTCCCATTTACGTGACATTGAATGGCCTTCTGGCTGGGATATCAGTGCTACATGATCACAAGTGTGGGGAATAAAATCCTGAAGCAATACAAAGTGACAAAAATGCTGTAGCCAAATAAATTAAATTAATTTCTATATTAAAATCTTAAACGAGCGTGGCTACCCACACCCCTTTTCAGGGATGGACACGTCCAGTCCACCAAAGCTGGAACACTTCGACTCTCCCATCTGTGAAACAAACCGGATACTGAAATACACTTGCGAAACTTACCGAAAACTGAAATGCAATTTCCGTTTACCGTTATTCAATTAAATTTTATTATGTTAATTATTTTCAATATTTAAAAAGTAATTATGTTTTTTCTTCATAGCAGACTGCCTATTAAGACCTTACAATTTTTACTTCATGTTTCTAGTGTGGTGACATCCCATGTTACATTACAGTCACTACCATAATTAACACTTAATTAATCCCGGGGATGTCACCAACATGTCGTTTACAGTGAAATTGTATTTTGTTGCATATTTATTGGCATTAAGAGGGTTCGTGTTATTTTTCACGTAATTTTTGGTGCCGGCTTTGGCCACCATTTGCGGAAGCCGACGCCATAACTTTAACTTGAGCACTCTGCCCAGCGGGCAGCATGGGAGTTTCGCTCCACGCGGACACTCTTGGCACATTCATTTTAGAAGCCAATCATTTTCAATTCAATAGCATTTCCATGTAAGTGGAACCTCTTACTTAATTTGTGCGGAGGGGACGACTGTCTGTCTTCCTGTCATCTTTAACAGGACTCACCGTACTGCTTAACTGCGCTTAATTTTCATGGCTTAGGTCCTTATTCAACAGCAATGGTCTCCAGCAGACCACAGTGCTGGTTCCGCATAAACTTATCACATATCAGCATAAGTGTACATGTATCAAAGTAGTAATTTAACATCTTTAATAACCACAAGTGTTTTATTTACCTTACCCCTTGGGGTACTTCGGTCGCTGCAGCCTATTGCAGTAGTAACAGGTGTAAGTAAGGCGTGTGAGGTGACCTACAACCTCACCAGCATAAATAGTGAATCCAATATGTATTTGCAATTATTGGTAAGTTCATCATTCATAAGAACCACAGATCGACAGAGGATTCCAGGGGACCACAGGCCATTGACAGCACGACCCTCACTAACTCACGCTCACTGAGTTATGGCATTGGGTAATTTCACCACTTTTCGCCTTAACGTAGCAAGCCGGGTAGGGCAAGAACCTACATCAACATCCCTGGAATCCCCTACACACCAACTAAACGTTATATTGTAAATAGCACTCGATTCAATTAATTGATTCAGCTTAACATAAAACGATCCATCAATTGCTATTACCAAATATAATTGATTCCTCGACAATTGATTAGCTTTTAAAAAACTGCCCACCTGTAAAGAGAAACACAAATACTTGACAGTAAAGGTCTGTCTATAATCGGCCGTTCCCGTGGAAGTGTCCGAAATTCTGCGTCAAGTACGTCACAACACAGTCTGAATATGGTCGACAAAGCTTTGTCTGAAATGAGCTTTCAGAATCTGACATTATATCGCAGTAAATTTGGCACATTAATTGTTATGTAATAATTTTTAAATTTGCTGAAATTTTTATTATTTAATGTTTACGAGATGGGTGATTTAAATATTTATTTATAATATATGCCTTATCTGTATTATTTTTAATGAGTTCGTCAACTGACATAATTTTCTTTTTTAAATTTTGTTTCAAAAGTTTCAGCCTTCACATTAAATAGTTCAGAGCCAAATGAAGACAATTAATTATTCATTAGCATTTCAATCACATTTGTTTTGAGAAAGCCCATCGTACACATCCATTGTTAACATTTACAACGTATACATTCCACGAATGTGCGCAAAAGTTTTGGAAGTCTTCTGCTTTTTGTATCAATGTAGGAGACAAATTGAGACAAAAGTTCAGTTTTCTGAATGCTTTAACTTGGGACACATGTTAACATAGGACACAGGAGCTTGGGACAATGATTTCAGAGTGTCACATGCACTAATCAGCGCATCCTTGTCCTAAGACAAAGGTTGGGATAGCGCAATTGTAGACAGGCCTTTATTAACTTCTTACAAGTCCGTCAACAGCTTATAAATATATAAATTTGATGAGGGTGGGGAAAAACCACACACTGTGGTCTGACGAGATTAAGGGTGGAGAATTAATTCCTAAGACAGGTTCAGATAATTTTTGTGTTGGTATAGACTGTATAATGAAACTATCGATACACTTTAAGAAAAACTTCAAATGCAGTGTACATATTAGAGCTTCTTATTATGCCAATGACCTTGAGCTATCCGTAGTATAAGAGCAGTTGCATATTGGAGAGTATCTGAAGATGAGGAAGATGGCAACATGACAAAGTTATGCAAACTTGTACTCCAAGAAGTATTTTTAAAGTGTATACAAATGTAAGCATACCACTCATAATAATACTTGTTGCTTCATTGACCAACTGTTAAACAGAATGCTATTTTTCTACTCTACAGCAAGTAAAAAACCACATTCATTTGTAAAATAAAAATTTAGTCACCATTAACGAATCGTGCGATTACAATGAAGATTGACACACTGTATCGTCATAGCCCGACATGTGTCAATGCGACTAGAACCCATACATAATTCATAGCTGCAAAACGCCGAAGAAGGCCTCAGNCACTCATAATAATACTTGTTGCTTCATTGACCAACTGTTAAACAGAATGCTATTTTTCTACTCTACAGCAAGTAAACAACCACATTCATTTGTAAAATAAATATTTAGTCACCATTAACGAATCGTGCGATTACAATGAAGATTGACACACTGTATCGTCATAGCCCGACGTGTCAATGCGACTAGAACCCATACATAATTCATAGCTGCAAAACGCCGAAGAAGGCCTCAGTAGGAGAGTGAGACATAGAGCTAAGTAGAGTGAATACACAGCATACCCCGATAGCGCATTCGGCAAGCCTTTGCCCAACTGGATGAGTATGAGAAAGGCTGTATCAACGGCCTACAATAGGCAGGTTGGACGTTTCAGTGCATTGCTCGCCACTTGAACCATTCTGTCTACATTGTGAGTCGGTGTTAGACGCAGTGGGAACAGGAGGGTACACACACCCATTGAAAAGGCTCGGGTCGACCCTGGTGGACCACCAACAAGGAAGATCGGCTAAAGCACACCACGGGCATTGCTGCGCAGCATCCAGGGACGTGAGACAGCAGCAGGGGATACACCTGTTTCCACCATTATCTTATCCAGACAGCATGACAACTTGGGGATAGGTGATGAGCAGAATTCAGTGATGAATCACTGTTCTATCTGGGTACAGACGACTTTCAAATTCGATTCTGTAGACGTCCTGGCCATCTCTGTGACCCCAATGATAGGTGTCCTGGTGTGGTGTGCTATTGCCTACGATACCTGCCGCCTTTGGTGGCGACTGAAAGAACACTGATGGTGTGGCGATACATTCAGGAAATTCTGTGACCATGTGAATTTCCCTTCCTGGCTCAGCTTGACAACCCCATTTTCCAGCAGGATCATTTCCGGCTTCACACAGAACGGGTATCTCTGGCCTACCTTCGTGATGTCAACATGTTTCTAAGACCAGCAAGGTCCCCAGAACTCTCACCCATAAAAACTTATGGGGCCAAATTGGACGGCAACTTATGCCAGCAGAAACTACGGCAGATCTGGAGGGTCATTTGCACCAGCTGTAGCTGGATATTCCGCAGAAGAACATCCGACATCTGTATGCCATCATGCCCGACTGTATTACCACCTGTCTTCATGCTACATGTGGTCCAACACCATATTAAGTTCATCCTGCAAGTGTTGGTCCTCTGTAATACATGCTTGGTGTGGTACAATATTTTGATGTTTTATGTATGCATACTACCATGTAATGTGGACTTTGAGGATGTTATTATTTCTTTACACAAAGGAAGGCTAAAAAGAATTTATCCCAAATAAGAAATTAAGTATTAATATATTTTGCTGCTGTTACAGAGTGTAACTTTGTTAATAGATAACTGAATATATAATATTGTCTTTGCTTTTAAATAATACTGGCTATGTATTTTCATTGCAGTGATATTTCATATAGTAATTAAAAATATTGAGCGCTTTCCCTTGAGTCCACAGAATTTTCGTATTCTTGGAACACTGTGATATTAGTGGAGCAAAGGTGAAAAACCTATTGTATTGCTGTTTTGTTTGTTCTCTTTTTTTTTTTTGNAACACTGTGATATTAGTGGAGCAAAGGTGAAAAACCTATTGTATTGCTGTTTTGTTTGTTCTCTTTTTTTTTTTTGCTTTTCTGTGGCATTCTTAATCTATCTTAAGAGGAGATTTAAACTATTTTTAAATTATCTTTGNTTTTTTTTTTTTGCTTTTCTGTGGCATTCTTAATCTATCTTAAGAGGAGATTTAAACTATTTTTAAATTATCTTTGTAATGAATGCAAGACAACTGTATGTAAATGATTCAAAATTAATCATATGCGTTTCTCTTTCTTGGGACTGTTCCTTGGAGCATGTGAGGTAAAGGTGGTTACAGCATCAAATGCAGCTTGTGTAGCATAACTAAAGATCCCATGCCAGAAGAGAATATTAGGCCTTGATATTACATACAATATTATACATGGGAAATGGCATATATAAAATAGAGAGTGTGATACTGCATGAGACATCAATGACTTTGTCAAAAGGAAGTATTTATAACATTTTATTGTAATTTAAATCATGTTGGTTCGCCTGGTCTCGTTTCTGTAGATCGTGAAAAAATAAATGAAGAAAAATAACAGATTGGGGAGGGGCAGCATTTTTCATGTGCCTACAGGTAGCAACATGAGAAACCTGGCCTTGAGGCCATGAGAGTAAAAGTCGACTATTTCTTTTATCCCATGACGTGAGTATTCCATGAGTAAGACAGCACACTCCATACCATCTCAGGCCTACCACCCCTGTAAATTACAAAATTTTAGAGTATGTAGCCCAGATAGAAGAAACGGCTGAAGTAACACACCTGGGAGAGGGCAGANTGTAAATTACAAAATTTTAGAGTATGTAGCCCAGATAGAAGAAACGGCTGAAGTAACACACCTGGGAGAGGGCAGAGACAATGCTACCGCACAGAGAAGACACAACCACAGGAACTAGTTGCTAAACCTGTACTACCATTTGAAACACCCGTGGTTAATTCAGGTGCCACAAGCCAAGAAGCAATGCGGCAGGTGTTCATGAAACAAATTACAGTAATGTTGCAAAACCAGGTGGTTAGGGCGCAATTAGCGGAGAAGATTGTGGGAAAATTGCAGGAGCAGGTAAGTGGGTCAACCCAGTACATATAAAACTAGGCAGCAGAGAATAGGGCACATTTGTCTGAGGAGTTGGGCAAGCTAAAAAATCAGNTAGGCAGCAGAGAATAGGGCACATTTGTCTGAGGAGTTGGGCAAGCTAAAAAATCAGGCAGCTGAAATTGGTGCAATTGGCTGAGAAATTAAATGAAACGTTACAGGAACAGGGTAGCCGAATTCAACAGCAAATTACATAGTTGGTAGGCAGCTTAACTGCCACATTGATTGAGGTACAGGAAGAGGTGGATACTGTATGCAACGAGGTTACATTGAACAGAAGAGCTCGAGCTAGTAAAGGAGCACTGTGCACTGCAAGTAAGCTCAGTTGATTGGCTATTACACGTGCTAGAGAGGAGACCGGCCGCTACAACTGACCCTACACAAGTCAGCTAACTGGTAACGAACCAGCTGGACTCGTTCGATCGCCACATGGAGAACAGACTATGGAAAAAGCTGCCAGTGTCGAGCGTATAAAATTTACTGAATGCATCGCTAAAGTAGCTGAAAGATCGACCAGTTAAGGCAGGTTGTTGAAGGCATGAAAAACATGCGGATCGCTGCCGATGCTACAGTAAGGGAGGAGAAATAAACAGTTAGCACCACTACAATTGATCAACCAATTAAATACTCCCATGAGTATACTGCTGCACCATCCCTCGAAACTTTGGGCCCAGCAATTACCCAGGTTTAAAGGAAAGCTCGGAGAAAACACCGTCAACTTCCTCATTAAATTCTAGGAGTAAGCTACCCTATTCGGCCTACCAGATATCGATATGCTGTGTTGCCTTAACCCTGCACTCCGTTCCACAGCGTACTACTGGTGGGAGGTAGTGCGTGCCACAGTCACAAATTATTCAGAATTCCGACACAAGTTCCTGGAGCAAAAAGATTTAAGGGAATCTCAGATCCCTTTTGAATGCCGAATGCTTTTTTTCGAGAGGAAGGTAAAAGCCTGGAGGCACAAATTTAAGAGGTATATGAAAAGTCGCGCCACCTCACCCCGCCTATCAGCAATGACGAATTCGTTGCTATGGTTACAGGTACCAGACGTACTGGACTGGCAGGCAGGGTTGCGAGCTTGTTACGTTCAGGAAAGAGCTGTTAGTCTTCGACCTGATGGACCGTCTGCAGAGGCAGCAAGCGAACCACGAGGGAGAAAAATCGGTGCAGAGTGAGTGGATGCCACCTCTGTACCCAGGCAAGCAGTTTCAGAACTACAGAGCTGCTCACAGACAAGACCAGAACCTCAGAGTAAACACTTAAGATGTGGAGTTTTTCGAGCCCTTCCAATTACAAAAGCAGGCCCATAGATGGGACACCCAGCATTATTACAGCGGGAAGAAGTATTTCTCTGGGAGACGATCTAGGCGAGGATGGCGCTAAAGAGGGGCGAGAGAATAGGAAAGTGACCACGATTGTGAACGATCTGACGAAGGTTGTGGATGCAGAACAAGTTACCCGCCAGATGCGCTACAATTGAACCAAGCCAGCATGGCAACCAAGGGGCTCAAGTTTCAAGCAACCAGGGACCGAATACTTCCCACATTCAAGGGCAGATAGCCAACAAAGCCAATAAAAGTGACGACTGGAAACAGAATTCGGAAATGCAGTTTAATAAAGAATGTGCATGTAATATAGTACACTCCAGAGATGGATATTCTGCAAAACAAGCACCACTAGTCACCCACACACGCGCGCACACAGTAGTCATTTTGCTGGCAATCCGGGGGTAACCCAGACGACCAGGAATTTACACACACATTTCCACTGGCCAGGAGCAAGCAGGGACGTACACAGGTACAAAAAGGTGTGCGTCCCTTGCAACCACTTCAAGAGCAGGAGAGCAGACGGGGTGACCCAACAGCAACCCAGGGTGCCGAAGAAACCATTCGAGACGGTGTCCTTAGACCTGATGGGCCCCTACCCCCACACTTCCACAGGGAAGAGGTTCAGCCTTGTAAGTGATGGATTTTCCAGATGGATAGAAGCCCACCCAGTTCCCTGCGTACGGTCACGTGCCATTGAACAGGCACTGGAAACAGAGCCCTGCCCTCAATGGGGGTACCCAAAAACATTGCTCACAGAAAAAACGGTATACAGTTCACTGGGATATACGGGCATGAGCTGTTCCCCCCGTGGGGGGTAAGACACCATACAAACCCAATATACCACCCAAGGTCAAACCCCACCGAGAGGAGAAATCAGGACCTCAAGACCCGGTTACGCATGAGAGAGGGGACGTACCACACCAGCTGGGCCAAACATTTACCTGCCACCCTATTCTCCTTAAAGCGACGGGTGAATCTAGCAACAGGGATCCTGTTGCAGCGATCCTGCAGGGTCGCGGGCGAACAAGAAGACGGGAGAACCAGAATACAGCCCAGGGAGGCAGAGTTAACAGCAGCTCACAGAAACAATGACCGCTACATCGAGAAATGGATGCCGACCACCACACAAGAACCACAATGGTTGGCACCTGGCCGGCCAACTGGTCTACGTAAGGGAACACAGAGTATCCAGCGGTGCGAAGAACTTCTGTGCCGGGTTCGTCCAGAAATGGAGCGAACCACATTAATTGGTGAAGCCGCTGGGGTACACCACATACCTCATCAGGCTGAGCAGCAGGAGGAGGGCCGCTGTCCACTGCGACGACTTCCGATTGCTAGTGGGTATGCGAAGTATCATGACACCTGACCAGTAGGGTGTTGAGCACCACGAAAACAACACACCAATCGCCGCCAGAGGCGAAGTCGGGTTACAGAGTCCCGGCAGCGACTGAAAAATTCTCCGGCACCTCTTATCCACCACGACGCCCACAAAGCACGTAGAGGAGAAATAAGTACCCGAGGGAGGTTCGCCATCGCCAAGCACAACCATCAACACAATATGAATCACTGCCATCCCACAGTATCGTGATGGCTTGCATCATGGCGCTGGTCACCGGGGATGTCGCTGATTGCGAGTCACCAGAGAAACCTGTGGGACAGAGCTCCCCACAGGACAGCAGCTCTTTCGATGGCTCCGCCGTAGCACCCTCAGTAGGACCAACGGTGGGGGACCTCAGACCGGAGGACAGCCAAAGTGCCAGGGGGAGTGTAACAGGGTTTCATAGCCCTTCGCCATGATCGTCTCCTTCCCCCTCGCTAACGCCCACATCATGCCGATGTCCACCACCTTTCTTCACTGCTCCAAGCGGCAGCATCGCCTGATCAGCCCAGCATGCATCACATGTGGTGGGGACACCCCCGCATACACATGCATATCATGGAACGTCAGTCTCGCTGGGGTCAGCACCCTGACCCTCCAGCAGCATCCAGAGTTAGATCACAGAGGGGTGAGCTTTATGCACTGAGGCCACACCGCAAGTTCAAGTCACCCACAGTCTGTTGCACCTAATGGTATGATGGGACACGGGGGGATTGCGCGGTTAAGTGGTCAACAGAGGAGGGGCCGTTTGACGTGAACCACGTGTCCATGAGCTCCTTGAGCGCACTCTGACTGCCGCAGTCCCAACAACTACAACAACTACATCAGTCCAAGAGTGCGTAGTCCAGGTTGACAAGAACGGAACTTGCACCTTCTTGCCTATAAGGATTATGCAACTCAAGAGACCGCCCTACTCACGCATTACAATAGGTAACTCTTTTTATAAGTGGGTTGGTGATCCGAAACTGTGTTTACCCCAAAACCACAGCCNTCACGCATTACAATAGGTAACTCTTTTTATAAGTGGGTTGGTGATCCGAAACTGTGTTTACCCCAAAACCACAGCCGTTTGGAACACTGGCAATTGGAAGTTCCGTTCTCGCAGCTAAATACGACGCAACGCACCACCGGGTGACGTTAACTGGCTGGTAGGCGAGAGCTGAAAAGATAAGTGCCCCAAAGTATCATCCAGTCGTGTTCAGAATGATTAGAAACATATTGAACACAGTCGCCGCATTCTCGGCTAGAACCAGGTGTGTTTTCATTGTATAAATGGCAATCAAGCATGGCATTTCACACCCCTTTGCCCAAGTGGACTCGTCCATCCCTTCAGGAGACAGCCACCTGGCAACACTGTAGCCAGTGAAATTCAAATTTTGTCATCGGTAGAGAATTGCAAACACTTATGAGGAAGCTTAATAACTTATTTAATGTTAATTTGTATAAGAGTAATAATGTTACCTACAAGGAAGATTGCCTATAAAGGCCTCCATCATTGTAACATCATTTATTGTGGGGATATGCCCCATTAACTTCAAGCAACACTGTCATTTGTTAATAAACGGGGGTGTCACCAATGAGTTTCATTTAATTTATACTGTTTTTCACTATTACAAACATATCACAGAGTGATCATGTTATGCATAATTATTCGGCGTTTGACGGCGGTTCTCGGCACTCATGACGAAAGCTGACCTGGCTCACTGAGTTTGTCTAAGGACTCGGACCAGACTGGCGGCCCCTCGGTACCATAATTTAGGCTGTAATAATTTCTCTACTATAGTAATATTAGTCAATTGGAACATTTTTATCATTTAACTGTACCGAGGGGAGAGCCTTCCGCCCTCCCACCAGAGAGCTTAACACAATCACGTATCAATATAAGACCACATTTATTTCACTCGAAGGTCAGCGGCAGTCCGTTAGTGCTGGGTCCATTTACATATATTATTCACCTGTAGGTAGAACAGTGAATAAACCGCTTTACCAAGTTAACTGTGTCAAATCATAGTAGGGTACTACACCCTTTGTAGCATCACTCACAATTTTATAGTATATTTCAGGCGTACAAGACGGCCTACAGTCTGGTCATCAGGTATAAGTACCGCAACAGTAAGTATGTGACATCATCAACAAACTGACGGAAATATCCAGGCCCCTGTGGGCCGCATACCGAACTACCATTTTCATTAACTCTCCACTGGGTTAAGGCGCCAGGCTATTGAACACACTACCAGCCCTGGGTAACTTCGACGACGTCACACTGCATTACTGTAAGCTTTTTTTTCTCGTGTTGTATCATTTGCTTCTTTAATAATACTATTTTCAGAAGAGTGAGAAAATGATAGAAATGTATCGAATATGCCTAAATAGTTAACATAAAAAATCTGCCTTTGAATGAGTGACAAGTAAACTTTGTAGAAAATACAAAAACTTTGGAAAATTTAAAAATCCCAATTGATCAAACAAGGACTTCAGCCTCATAGAAACAATAACACATGAATTGCTGTGTGTTTTCAGAATGAAATGGTGTATAATATTTGTTGTTTTGCACCTTACCCATAGTCTGTTTAGTTTTTCTGAAATAATGGCATACGGAGAAGTAAATCAATGGGTTTCATGCCATTTAACAAATAGTGTTTAAATCGATATTTATTATTTTACTATGCGGCTTTATTTCGAAAAGTCTCCTTAAGAAATTATGATTGGCTCTGTTATGTGCATGCGTGTATTCATATACATGCTTTGAATGTGTGTATGTGATATATGTATTGTATGTGTTTTCACAGGAATGAACATGTTTATAATTGTACGTATATACTCATTTATGTTCATGAATAAATGTAAAATTAGTGTGTGTAAGTGGGCTGTTATGAAAGACTGTACGGATGCACATACGAGTGTACGAAGAACTTACATGTGTACGTTCGTATGTGGTGTGGCAAGTAAGTGCTTGTTTATGTACTAGTGCATGAGAAAATATTTGTGTTTATGTGTGTATGTGCATTATGTCACGTGCGTAGGTGGCGTGTATTACTTTTGCACTTCGCATACGTGTTCACTATAGGGAAATTCTGCATTCATTGTATACATACAGTGCAATGATTGGTTATGTATTTATGTGTAATATGTGAATGTATGGATTACATGTCTATGCAAAGTATGTTTGGGCATGTTCATTTAAATGTGTGTATAAGCTAACACTGGTTGTAATCAAATTTTGTATTTTAACATCTTGGAATTGTAGAAGAGACTAATACAGATATGTTTAATTAAATAGCCATAGGTTGGTAATTAATATTTGAGGCACATTTTGATGTAATTGAGAATTCAACAATTACATTTCAATTTACGTGTAATCCTTTATAAAAAAATTGTTTTAAAAGGGCGCCCTTCTCTTAGAATCGCTATATTCGGACATGCCGAAGGTATAATTAAGATAATTTTATAATTAAGGTCACTGCCTAGTGGAGTGCAAAAAAAAAAGGCGCTGATGGCGACAATTTTATTTTGCTAAACCATTTGGGATATTTGTTAGTAGTTTTAATAATAATAGCAATTAAATATTATTTAAGAATGAAGTGTGCATGACATACACTAAACTTATGATAAATATGTAATAAATAGCTAACTAAAATGTCTAAAATAATTTATTTCTCGGTTTTATTTTTTTCAACATATTCTCACCTTGCTAAATAACAATTCGCAGTTCTTACTAAATTCATCTTTGATGAGCGTTTACACTGTAAAATCGCAATGAATTTGCTTCAATTTCTAAGGGAAAACTGTTTTTCTGTATGTCTGTACGGCATCAAGTGACCTCGGTGTCGGCGATGTGGTGCGCTCACAACAACAACATGGAACATTTCTTAACATTAAAAAGGCACCAAAATGGGTCACAGGTGGTTTTCTCTACATAATGATTCACACAATTAGTATAGGATATATAATAATTTGGAACAAACACTTTCTACTTAAATTTTAGAAACAAAATATACAGGACATTTTGAAATGAGTGCATATATTTGAAGCAACTCAAGGGGGTGTCACGACGAAAGTTTTGATGTAATTAACAAGTTGTCAGAAATTCATCCTTATGCTACAGCTGTTACTCATTCAGGTCAAATTTTTGGCATATATTCCTATATCCCAAGCCCTTTACTTGGTTCAGTTACATATGACGTGATCAAGAAATGGCTCGGAGAAATACTCGTCCCTTGTTGGGAAAGCCAACTTGACGTGTGGTGTTACCAGAGCTGATGATGTAGGGAATATGTGCCTGGTGCCACAGCTCTGCGGTGAGTTGTTGAAATGATGATCGTTTCGGTCGTCAGCCAAGGGGACTCTGGTTAACACTCCGTCACGTATGATGTCGAGGCTGTAGGCCGTCTCACACGCCTTAATTAAATTACAAATGAAACACTTACGTTGCTGTGGAGTTATTTATTGCTTGTGACTCCTTAATGAACACACACAACTTTAGTACAATAGTGGCCTTAATTGCGAACACATGGCTTTATGATGTGAAACGCCATTGCGTTAATACTCTCCGATGAGAATAACGTTTTTTCTCCCCTCTGCGCTACAACAAATAAAATAAATGATCCGGTTCATGAAGTGAAGTCTATTGCAGTGGATATGAGTTCAGCTTAAGATGTCAGCACCGAGGGCATTTACGGAGCGAGAGACTTAAACGTCTTTATGCGTTCAATTGCTGAAGAGAACTGGGGGAAGCATGGGCAGGCTTCCACTGCCTTAGTGCAGCCAACGCCAAGCGGCGAAACGAGGAAGCACAATATACACTAAAAAAAATTCATTATGAGTTGGAAGTGACATGAATTAAATTGACCTAAGACAACATAATTTTTCCTTCTACAAATACTCAATAAAAATGATTATATTAATCCTAAACGTTTCCATTGTACCAACCACAGTATTGCCAAATAGAAATTGTCAAATATCCCTGGTTGTGGCTGTGTCCAATGTCTTTCATGATGACAATTATGATATTAATTATATATACTGTAACAATTAATAACACTGAATAAATACCCTGATGCAATTATGAACACTGATGCAATTAATAACACTGATGCAAATAGATACCCTGATACAATACACTGATGCTCTTATGAATACGGCTGCTAATATGAACAAAGATGCAATTATGAACACTCTCACTCGTGTCCACAAGCCCATCGGTGTGGTTAGTCTGGTGTTATAAAGCTATATTAACATGCAGAAAATCATATGACTGTATTCATCTGATGCACTCCACAATTCCTTCCACTAAATAGTCCTATCTACTTGTTTGAACTAAATAGGCACAAAGGAGCTCGCGAATGTGCGGTTCACGTCACATAATGAATAAAAATCGTTTTTAATTGTGAGGTGAAGGTAATTTACTGGAACCTTTATTTAGTTTACCAACAGTCTTGGTCATGCTCGCAGCACCGCTCTGTCGGCTCAATTTACCTACCCCGGAGATTTAATTACTATTGTAAGTTTTTGCGCCATTCTTGGCCTTTTTGTACAGTTACAGCCGCTGGTAGGCCTTGTGACTCAGTTACGCTTTAATTTTTATTGTATACATGAAACTGTGTACACTATTTGGCAATACAAGTTACTTGAGTTAACCGAAATTTGTGATTTCTCAATTAGTGTTGTATTTCGGGCCCTGGCCGTATCCAGGAAGTTATCGATGTCTCAAGTAGGCATTCTTATTTTATAAGGTAAAAGGTAATACTAAGGCATTTTGGGGAGCCTGAATACCCTAGCTATATATATTACATTTTCCTTTAAATTCGTACAGTCTGTGTCAGGGGATGCAGCCACTTGGTCAGTCGGCCCACAATCCTGAGNTCACGCATTACAATAGGTAACTCTTTTTATTAGTGGGTTGGTGATCCGAAACTGTGTTTACCCCAAAACCACAGCTGTTTGGCACACTGGCAATTGGAAGTTCCGTTCTCGCAGCTAAATACGTCGCAACGCACCACCGGGTGACGTTAACTGGCTGGTAGGCGAGAGCTGAAAAGATAAGTGCCCCAAAGTGTCTTCCAGTAGTGTTCAGAATGTTTAGAAACATATTGAACACAGTCGCCGCATTCTCGGCTACAACCAGGTGTGTTTTTCATTGTATAAATGGCAATCAAGCATGGCATTTCACACCCCTTTGCCCAAGTGGACTCGTCCATCCCTTCAGGAGACAGCCACCTGGCAACACTGTAGCCAGTGAAATTCAAATTTTGTCATCGGTAGAGAATTGCAAACACTTATGAGGAAGCTTAATAACTTATTTAATGTTAATTTGTATAAGAGTAATAATGTTACCTACAAGGAACATTGCCTATAAAGGCCTCCATCATTGTAACATCATTTATTGTGGGGATATGCCCCATTAACTTCAAGCAACACTGTCATTTGTTAATAAACGGGGTTGTCACCAATGAGTTTCATTTAATTTATACTGTTTTTCACTATTACAAACATATCACAGAGTGATCATGTTATGCATAATTATTCGGCGTTTGACGGCGGTTCTCGGCACTCATGACGAAAGCTGACCTGGCTCACTGAGTTTGTCTAAGGACTCGGACCAGACTGGCGGCCCCTCGGTACCATAATTTAGGCTGTAATAATTTCTCTACTATAGTAATATTAGTCAATTGGAACATTTTTATCATTTTACTGTACGGAGGGGAGAGCCATCCGCCCTCCCACCAGAGAGCTTAACACAATCGCGTATCAATATAAGACCACATTTATTTCACTCGAAGGTCAGCGGCAGTCCGATAGTGCTGGGTCCATTTACATATATTATTCACCTGTAGGTAGAACAGTGAATAAACCGCTTTACCAAGTTAACTGTGTCAAATCATAGTAGGGTACTACACCCTTTGTAGCATCACTCACAATTTTATAGTATATTTCAGGCGTACAAGACGGCCTACAGTCTGGTCATCAGGTATAAGTACCGCAACAGTAAGTATGTGACATCATCAACAAACTGACGGAAATATCCAGGCCCCTGTGGGCCGTCGACCGAACGACCCTTTTCATTAACTCTCCACTGGGTTAAGGCGCCTGGCTATTGAACACTCTACCAGCCCTGGGTAACTTCGACGACGTCACACTGCATTACTGTAAGCTTTTTTTTCTCGTGTTGTATCATTTGTTTCTTTAATAATACTATTTTCAGAAGAGTGAGAAAATGATAGAAATGTATCGAATATGCCTAAATAGTTAACATAAAAAATCTGCCTTTGAATGAGTGACAAGTAAACTTTGTAGAAAATACAAAAACTTTGGAAAATTTAAAAATCCCCATTGATCAAACAAGGACTTCAGCCTCATAGAAACAATAAAACATGAATTGCTATGTGTTTTCAGAATGAAATGGTGTATAATATTTGTTGTTTTGCACCTTACCCATAGTCTGTTTAGTTTTTCTGAAATAATGGCATACGGAGAAGTAAATCAATGGGTTTCATGCCATTTAACAAATAGTGTTTAAATCGAAATTTATTATTTTACTATGCGACTTTATTTCGAAAAGTCTCCTTAAGAAATTATGATTGGATCTGTTATGTGCATGAGTGTATTCATATACATACACATGCTTTGAATGTGTGTATGTGATATATGTATTGTATGTGTTTTCACAGGAATGAACATGTTTATAATTGTACGTATATACTTATTTATGTTCATGAATAAATGTAGAATTAGTGTGTGTAAGTGGGCTGTTATGAAAGACTGTACGGATGCACATACGAGTGTATGAAGAACTTACATGTGTACATTCGTATGTGGTGTGTCAAGTAAGTGCTTGTTTATGTACTAGTGCATGAGAAAATATTTGTGTTTATGTGTGTATGTGCACTATGTCACGTGCGTAGGTGGCGTGTAATACTTTTGCACTTCGCATACGTGTTCACTATAGGGAAATTCTGCATTCATTGTATACATACAGTGCAATGATTGGTTATGTATTTATGTGTAATATGTGAATGTATGGATTACATGTCTATGCAAAGTATGTTTGGGCATGTTCATTTAAATGTGTGTATAAGCTAACACTGGTTGTAATCACATTTAGTATTTTAACATCTTGGAACTGTAGAAGAGACTAATACAGATATGTTTAATTAAATAGCCATAGGTTGGTAATTAATATTTGAGGCACATTTCGATGTGATTGAGAATGCAACAATTACATTTCAATTTACGTGTAATCCTTTATAAAAAAAATTGTTTTAAAAGGGCGCCCTTCTCTTAGAATCGCTATATTCGGACATGCCGAAGGTATAATTAAGATAATTTTATAATTAAGGTCACTGCCTAGTGGAGTGCAAAAAAAAAAGGCGCTGATGGCGACAATTTTATTTTGCTAAACCATTTGGGATATTTGTTAGTAGTTTTAATAATAATAGCAATTAAATATTATTTAAGAATGAAGTGTGCATGACATACACTAAACTTATGATAAATATGTAATAAATAGCTAACTAAAATGTCTAAAATAATTTATTTCTAGGTTTTATTTTTTTCAACATATTCTCACCTTGCTAAATAACAATTCGCAGTTCTTACTAAATTCATCTTTGATGAGCGTTTACACTGTAAAATCACAATGAATTTGCTTCAATTTCTAAGGGAAAACTGTTTTTCTGTATGTCTGTACGGCATCAAGTGACCTCGGTGTCGGCGATGTGGTGCGCTCAAAACAACAACATGGAACATTTCTTAACATTAAAAAGGCACCAAAATGGGTCACAGGTGGTTTTCTCTACATAATGATTCACACAATTAGTATAGGATATATCATAATTTGGAACAGACACTTTCTACTTAAATTTTAGAAACGAAATATACAGGACATTTTGAAACGAGTGCATATATTTGAAGCAACTCAAGGGGGTGTCACGACGAAAGATTTGATGTAATTAACAAGTTGTCAGAAATTCATCCTTATGCTACAGCTGTTACTCATTCAGGTCAAATTTTTGGCCTAAATTCCTTTATCCCAAGCCCTTTACTTGGTTCAGTTACATATGGCGTGATCAAGAAATGGCTCGGAGAAATACTCGTCCCTTGTTGGGAAAGCCAACTTGACGTGTGGTGTTACCAGAGCTGATGATGTAGGGAATATGTGCCTGGTGCCACAGCTCTGCGGTGAGTTGTTGAAATGATGATCGTTTCGGTCGTCAGCCAAGGGGACTCTGGTTAACACTCCGTCACGTATGATGTCGAGGCTGTAGGCCGTCTCACACGCCTTAATTAAATTACAAATGAAACACTTACGTTGCTGTGGAGTTATTTATTGCTTGTGACTCCTTAATGAACACACACAACTTTAGTACAATAGTGGCCTTAATTGCGAACACATGGCTTTATGATGTGAAACGCCATTGCGTTAATACTCTCCGATGAGAATAACGTTTTTTCTCCCCTCTGCGCTACAACAAATAAAATAAATGATCCGGTTCATGAAGTGAAGTCTATTGCAGTGGATATGAGTTCAGCTTAAGATGTCGGCACCGAGGGCATTTACGGAGCGAGAGACTTACACGTCTTTATGCGTTCAATTGCTGAAGAGAACTGGGGGAAGCATGGGCAGGCTTCCGCTACCTTAGCGCAGCCAACGCCAAGCGGTGAAACGAGGAAGCACAATATACACTAAAAAAAATTCATTATGAGTTGGAAGTGACATGAATTAAATTGACCTAAGACAACATAATTTTTCCTTATACAAATACTCAATAAAAATGATTATATTAATCCTAAACGTTTCCATTGTACCAACCACAGTATTGCCAAATAGAANTACAAATACTCAATAAAAATGATTATATTAATCCTAAACGTTTCCATTGTACCAACCACAGTATTGCCAAATAGAAATTGTCAAATATCCCTGGTTGTGGCTGTGTCCAATGTCTTTCATGATGACAATTATGATATTAATTATATATACTGTAACAATTAATAACACTGAATAAATACCCTGATGCAATTATGAACACTGATGCAATTAATAACACTGAATAAATACCCTGATGCAATTATGAACACTGATGCAATTAATAACACTGATGCAAGTAGATACCCTGATACAATACACTGATGCTCTTATGAATACGGCTGCTAATATGAACAAAGATGCAATTATGAACACNTAGATACCCTGATACAATACACTGATGCTCTTATGAATACGGCTGCTAATATGAACAAAGATGCAATTATGAACACTCTCACTCGTGTCCACAAGCCCATCGGTGTGGTTAGTCTGGTGTTATAAAGCTATATTAACATGCAGAAAATCATATGACTGTATTCATCTGATGCACTCCTCAATTCCTTCCACTAAATAGTCCTATCTACTTGTTTGAACAAAATAGGCACAAAGGAGCTCGCGAATGTGCGGTTCACGTCACATAATGAATAAAAATCGTTTTTAATTGCGAGGTGAAGGTAATTTACTGGAACCTTTATTTAGTTTACCAACAGTCTTGGTCATGTTCGCAGCACCGCTCTGTCGGCTCAATTTACCGACCCCGGAGATTTAATTACTATTGTAAGTTTTTGCGCCATTCTTGGCCTTTTTGTACAGTTGCAGCCGCTGGTAGGCCTTGTGACTCAGTTACGTTTTAATTTGTATTGTATACATGAAACTGTGTACACTATTTGGCAATACAAGTTACTTGAGTTAACCGAAATTTGTGATTTCTCAATTAGTGTTGTATTTCCGGCCCTGGCCGTATCCAGGAAGTTATCGATGCCTCAAGTAGGCATTCTTATTTTATAAGGTAAAAGGTAATACTAAGGCATGTTGGGGAGCCTGAATACCCCAGCTATAAATTACATTTTCCTTTAAATTCGTACAGTCTGTGTCAGGGGATGCAGCCACTTGGTCAGTCGGCCCACAATCCTGAGAACTGTGACTTCGTCCTCAACCAGTGAGCTGGAGCTCATTCTATTCTAAATAGGAATACTGTGTGATATTTAAACATATCTTTACATAGTCGCCGGACGACGACATCCGCATTACTATCCCCGAACGCTCAGGTAACATAAAATGGCTTGCCCAACTAAGTGTGGCAAAAATAAAGCGTAACAAACACTTGTGTGAAAATCCGGAGAAGAAAGGACAGTCGGACTTAAAATTCTCCATTTGTGCTGCTTGGCCAGGAAGAACATGGTCCGCTCTGCCATTTTGTGGCGTAAGTCAGGCCCATGAGGGACAGTAGACTTGTATGATAGCATACCTAGACGACGTTGTGATCTGGACAAAAACGTGGGAAGAACACGTACAACACCTATCCCTCGTCTTGGAGCAACTGGCTATCTAGGGACTAATGTGTGGCAACGGAAAAAGTCATATAGGGAAAACATGTCTTTAATACCTGGGCTGTATGGTTGACACCGACGATATCCAATCCAACAACGAACAATTGAGGCTAATTGAAGACTATTCCGCACCCAACACGCACAAATGCCTGCGAAATATTTTCGGGCTTATAAACTGGTTAAGGCGCTACATACAAGACTTCACCACGATAACAGCCCCACTAGCCACCCTGGTGTTAACACAAAAGCGTTCCCAAAGGAACGACGATGACCAACACGATTTTGGAGAAATCATACAACTATTCCAACAGTGTAACAAATTTTCCCGTTTAGACCCCCCGAGGCATTTATATCTGCAAACAGATGCCAGTCAATAAAAGCTTGACAACGTTCTATTTCAATACAATGATGACAGGGAACGCAGAGTCATAGACTACAGTTGCGCGAAGTGTGCTCCAAACGAATGCAACTACGACGTGAATGAGAGGGAATGCTTGGCTATCGTATCGGCACATAAACACTATCGCCAACACATAGACAACCAACGATTCACATTGAGGACATAAAATAGTTGTTTAATGTAGCTGCATAACATGTGCACTGTCCGTAGCAAACTCACACGGTATTCCATGTTATTACATGCTTATGATTTAGTGGTGGAACACATTCCGGACGAAGAAAACCAACTAGCCGACTTACTTTCCTGTGCGCCCTGTAGAACCGAAATAGCACATGATAAAGGCGAGTGGGAAGTCCTATTTCCTCCAGACAGTCGGCAGGTTGCCCAGCTACAGCTCGTCATTGTAGGGACGAGTAATGCCACCCAAGACCTAACAAGTGATGCGGTATACGAACGAGTACTCGCCGCACAAAAGCTATCCTCAAAAACGCGGAGCACCAGATGCAGTGTGCCGGAGAACAGCTGGGTAACTGGCACATGTTCGATAACCACCTGGTGCTCCAGTCTTCTGGGGAAGAGGGGAACTGCATCGTATACATGTAACTGTGTACCCTATACAACAATACCATTTTCTTGAGTTAACCAAAATCTCTGATTTCTCATTTAGTGTTGTAATTCGGGACCTGGTTCTATCCAGGAATTCATCGACGCCTCTAGACTTGTTGGTGAGCCTGATTACCCCGGCTATATATATTATGTTTTCCTGTAAATTTGTACCATCAGTATCAGGGGATACAGCCATGTGGTCGTTCGGAACCACGATCCTGAGAACCACGACTTCGTGCTCCTCCAGTGAACTGGCGCCCATTCGATTCTATATGGGAATATTGTTATATTTAGACTTTTCTTATCATAGTCACCGGGCGACGTCCCCATTGCTATCCCCGACAGTTCAGGTAAAGTAAACATGTTAAGGAACAAAATTATAGAATTTTGGTTTACAAAGAAAATGTGTGAAAATGTATTATAGAATGGTGGCTACTGCTTTCATGCAAGTAAGAATGCATATAACTGTTTGTGTGTGTACTTTTGTGTGCATTTTGTGTGGTAAGATCTAACATAAGGGTATTACTTTTTCTTTTGCAGTTAAGATGAAACATGATGCAACAATATGAAAACTGTGCTGCTCAACAGCTGGTGTTTTTTCCTTTGTACAAAGAAAATAAATGGTAGTAATTCATGACTTTTCCCATTGTTTGTTGTTTGTAGTGTTAGTTTAAGTATATTTTAACTTACTTAGTGAATTGCGAATACTTTTGAAAGCTGAACGAATTAAGGATATTGTATGTTAATGTTAAATATATTTTAAAAAAAAAATGGCAAACAGTGCATGTTGCTATTAATTATTTTTTTTTACATTTCCCCTTTATTACACATTATATGATTACTCTAATACATCAAATTTAAGGAAAAAAGTGTTTAATTATGCACTGTTCAATATTATATCGCTGTAATGTATTTCCCCAGATAAGTGTTGATGTCGTCGAGGTGAATCAGGTTGGTTGGATGTTATATTGCCCAGCGCCATAACTCAGTTGTGAGCTAATGAGGAGGCTCGTCCGGTCGACGACTTATGGAGGCCCTGGTAATCCTCCGACAGTTTGTTGATGGGTGTCACGTAATTATGGTTGAACTTTCATTATCTGATAGAGACTTTGGACCATCTCGTACGCNCAGTTTGTTGATGGGTGTCACGTAATTATGGTTGAACTTTCATTATCTGATAGAGACTTTGGACCATCTCGTACGCGTGAAATATGCTAACGAAATGCGGGTAATGCTACAAAGGATGCCCTACAATGAATTGACACTGATTTCACTGGGTTGAGCAGTTTATTCACTGTTCTTGCTACAGGTGAATAATGCGTTAATGATGCATGATAATGGACCCAGAATTTAAACAGTGAAAAACACGTGTTCTTATATTGAGATGCGATTGCGTTTAACTCTCCAGTGAGAGTGCGGTTGGCTCTCCCCTCAGAACATTAAAGATAAGTCAAAAGTTCCAGTGACTAATATATTACTATTGTAGTTAAATGATTGCAGCCTATATGTGGGTACTGAGGGGGCTCGCGAAGTGGGCGACCAACGACGCCGGTTGTCCTGGTGCTGAGACGAGCTGGGCGAGTAATGCCCACTGTCGTCACAAGTGACGAGAACCGATATCAANGCCGGTTGTCCTGGTGCTGAGACGAGCTGGGCGAGTAATGCCCACTGTCGTCACAAGTGACGAGAACCGATATCATACACCGACGATGAAACATAACATGAGCACTCTGTGATGTGATTATAATGGTGAAAAATTGTATGAATTAAATTTAACATATTGGTGACATCCCCGTTTATTAACAAATGTCTGTTAATGTTTAAGTTGTTAAATTGATGGGGATGTCACCAAACTAAATGATTTGTTATAATGATGTAGGCCTTTAAAGGCAATCTCCGTTTTAGAAAACATAAATAATCTTATATAAATACACCTTAATTAAGTTATTACATTTTGCCATAAAAGTGTTTACATTTCCTTTCGAACGACGCATTTGTATTACACTGGCTACAGTTTTGTCAGGTGGTTGTCACCTGAAAGGATGGATGAGTACACCTGGGCAAAAGGGAGTGAAATACCATGCTTGATTGCCATTTATACAATGAAAAACACCCCTTGTTGTAGCCGAGAATGCGGTGACTGTGTTCAATATGTTTCTAAACATTCTGTACAGTACTGGATGACACGTGGGTCACTTATCTCTTCAGCTCTCGCCTACCATCCAGTTAACGTCATCCGGTGGTGCGTTGCGTTGTATTTAGCTTAGAGATCTGCGAGGATACAACTTCCAAACGGCTGTGGTTTTGGGGTAAACACCGTTTCGGATCGTCAACCCACTTATAAAAATAGTTACCTATTATAATTCACGAGTAGGGTGGTCTCTTGTGTTGCACAATCCTTGTCGACAAGAATGTGCAAGCTCCGTTTTCTTCGACCCGCACTATGCACTCTTGGCTTGATGTAATTGGTGCGGTCCGGTGTAGATGGGGTAGTTTTTGTTACTGCGGCAGTTAGAGTGGGTGCAAGGTACTCGTGGTAGCGTGGTTCACGTCAGTGTATTAGCATTGCTAAAAAATATTCACATCGCAACGTAAATACAGCCCCTTAAATTTGTGGAATTCTCACATTCAGGCTTAAGCATTTAAAATATAAATTTAAACAAGAAATCAAATAACATGAATTTTTTTTTATATTTAACTTTCTGAATATTTTTGTAAAGTCCACCTACTCGAAATGAATTATTATACTTGAAAATCTAGTACAAAAACTTTTGTAATTGTTTTATTGAAATAATAACTGAAAATCGTTTTACTAGTTATGTGCAGTAGTTCTAGGGATCAACTCCCTACAATTGCACAACACACGAGTTTGACTGAACCTCAACTACCTACGAAATTATGCGTCTTACTTTTTTAACGTTGCGGACAATAACAATTATATAAAATAAAAGACTACCCCTAANTCCCATTGTTTGTTGTTTGTAGTGTTAGTTTAAGTATATTTTAACTTACTTAGTGAATTGCGAATACTTTTGAAAACTGAACGAATTAAGGAAATTGTATGTTAACGTTAAATATATTAAAAAAAAAAAAATGGCAAACAGTGCATGTTGCTATTAATTATTTTTTTTACATTTAACCTTTATTACACATTATATGATTACTCTAATACATCAAATTTAAGGAAAAAAGTGTCTAATTATGCACTGTTCAATATTATATCGCTGTAATGTATTTCCCCAGATAAGTGTTGATGTCGTCGAGGTGAATCAGGTTGGTTGGATGTTATACTGCCCAGCGCCATAACTCAGTTGTGAGCTAATGAGGAGGCTCGTCCGGTCGACGACTTATGGAGGCCCTGGTAATCCTCCGTCAGTTTGTTGATGGGTGTCACGTAATTATGGTTGAACTTTCCTTATCTGGTAGAGACTTTGGACCATCTCGTACGCGTGAAATATGCTAACGAAATGCGGGTAATGCTACAAAGGATGCCCTACAATGAATTGACACTGATTTCACTGGGTTGAGCAGTTTATTCACTGTTCTTGCTACAGGTGAATAATGCGTTAATGATGCATGATAATGGACCCAGAATTTAAACAGTGAAAAACACGTGTTCTTATATTGAGATGCGATTGCGTTTAACTCTCCAGTGAGAGTGCGGTTGGCTCTCCCCTCAGAACATTAAAGATAAGTCAAAAGTTCCAGTGACTAATATATTACTATTGTAGTTAAATGATTGCAGCCTATATGTGGGTACTGAGGGGGCTCGCGAAGTGGGCGACCAACGACGCCGGTTGTCCTGGTGCTGAGACGAGCTGGGCGAGTAATGCCCACTGTCGTCACAAGTGACGAGAACCGATATCAAACACCGACGATGAAACATAACATGAGCACTCTGTGTTGTGATTATAACGGTGAAAAATTGTATGAATTACATTTAACATATTGGTGACATCCCCGTTTATTAACAAATGTCTGTTAATGTTTAAGTTGTTAAATTGATGGGGATGTCACCAAACTAAATGATTTGTTATAATGATGTAGGCCTTTAAAGGCATTTCCATTTTAGAAAACATAAATAATCTTATATAAATACACCTTAATTAAGTTATTACATTTTGTCATAAAAGTGTTTACCTTTCCTTTCGAACGACACATTTGAATTACACTGGCTACAGTGTTGTCAGGTGGTTGTCACCTGAAAGGATGGATGAGTACACCTGGGCAAAAGGGAGTGAAATACCATGCTTGATTGCCATTTATACAATGAAAAACACCCCTTGTTGTAGCCGAGAATGCGGTGACTGTGTACAATATGTTTCTAAACATTCTGTACAGTACTGGATGACACGTGGGTCACTTATCTCTTCAGCTCTCGCCTACCATCCAGTTAACGTCATCCGGTGGTGCGTTGCGTTGTATTTAGCTTAGAGAACTGCGAGGATACAACTTCCAAACGGCTGTGGTTTTGGGGTAAACACCGTTTCGGATCGTCAACCCCCTTATAAAAAGAGTTACCTATTATAATACNTAATTGGTGCGGTCCGGTTTAGATGGGGTAGTTTTTGTTACTGCGGCAGTTAGAGTGGGTGCAAGGTACTCGTGGTAGCGTGGTTCACGTCAGTGTATTAGCATTGCTAAAAAATATTCACATCGCAACGTAAATACAGCCCCTTAAATTTGTGGAATTCTCACATTCAGGCTTAAGCATTTAAAATATAAATTTAAACAAGAAATCAAATAACATGAATTTTTTTTTATATTTAACTTTCTGAATATTTTTGTAAAGTCCACCTACTCGAAATGAATTATTATACTTGAAAATCTAGTACAAAAACTTTTGTAATTGTTTTATTGAAATAATAACTGAAAATCGTTTTACTAGTTATGTGCAGTAGTTCTAGGGATCAACTCCCTACAATTGTACAACACACGAGTTTGACTGAACCTCAACAACCTACGAAATTATGCGTCTTACTTTTTTAACGTTGCGGACAATAACAATTATATAAAATAAAAGACTACCCCTAAAATAATAAAGTACCAGGACCTTCTTTTGAGGAATTGTGAAAGCCACAATAGTACAATAGAACCATTTTATTTATTTATTATTTTGTAGTGGGGGAAGTGTAATCAGGATATTCAGCGAGCACATCACATAAATGCTGAAAGAAGAAGTACTCGCATACTGGCATTATTGTATCTGTAAATTGGCGCATTGGAACTTGAAAGAAATGTATTGGTAAGAAGGGCATGAAATGTGTTCCCCAGAATAATGGCCCGAGTGAACAGAATTTCAAGGTACGGGTGACAGTCTTGACTAATAAATGGTTTTCTAATTTTTCCAAAGAAAATAAAAAACAAATTGGGATACTCTTTTTAATATTTTCGATAAGATGGTTTTTTTTAGATTAATGTGAAAATAATTCATTTATTATGTGTGACGATGTTATATTAGATAATTGAGATATTATTCGNATTGGTAAGAAGGGCATGAAATGTGTTCCCCAGAATAATGGCCCGAGTGAACAGAATTTCAAGGTACGGGTGACACCTTTGACTAATAAATGGTTTTCTAATTTTCCCAAAGAAAATAAAAAACAAATTGGGATACTCTTTTTAATATTTTCGATAAGATGGTTTTTTTAGATTAATGTGAAAATAATTCATTTATTATGTGTGACGATGTTATATTAGATAATTGAGATATTATTCGAAAATATTTCACTAGAGGAAGACATAAAAATATTAATGCATTTTATTTAGCTTTAACATATTCGAAAGTTCCAAAACAATTAGTAAGATGTAATACAAATTTTAATTGTACATTCAGTAAAGATGATACAAATTAAAAACATATTTATAATGGATTTGTTGGTTGAAATATGTGATATGAAAAATTTAAAGAAATGTGTTTAAAAGGTTTCAATAAAGATTTTGTATTTATAACTATTGATATGAATATAAAAAATTAATGATAGAAAATGTATATATGAGGTAAAAGATTTTATTACTGTTTAATTATGATAATGTTAATCAAATTTTAATATTTTTTCAAATAAAAAATGTAATATTACTAGTATTTAAAAAGTTTATTTATAGAATTTAATTCGAAGTTCATATATTATAAATTATTCATATGCACATGGGTTACTTAGTATTGCGAATAAAAATATAATATAGAAAGTAGAGGCAACAACATATATCGTTAATTAAAAAAAAATTATCAAGAAGATATAGCTTAACAATAAGAGGTTCATTAAATAAATAAACATTGAAATTAATAAATTAACAAAGGTGTGGTTTAAAAGATGAACTCTTATATCTCATTACATCTTCAAAAGGTTTAAATAAAAATTAAGCAATAATTTTGTTAATAAATTCAGAGGAAGGGCTTTAAAAGTAAGGGAGAAGCAAACTAATTTCATATTTATTCATGATAATAATCCAAACATTGTTTATTATTTGAACAACGCATTCACAGATATAAAAAAACCACAATTATCTATGCATATAATTTAAAAGATAGGATATTAGACCATGATTGTTTTCCAACGAAACCTAATAAATTAATTGAAATTAATATGAATAAAAATGAGCCATGCTATATTAAATATGATCAAGTACTAGATGATAAAATTAGTTTGTTAGCCATTTTAGTTCATGAAATTGGTCATTGTCTAGATTTTTAAATATATGATATACTCCATCATGTATCCTATACATAATAATTATAACTTTGAAGAAAGGAAATTCTATATTTATAATAAACAAAATTTATATGAATAATCATTAATGAATGATATTCCAGCAATCCTACTTGCCAAAAATCTTACAACATATTAAATTCTATATTTGCCAAAATTGTAATAGTTTTTATATATATAATACCTTTGGGAACAAAATATGTGATAACAAATTAAAAATTGATATGATTGATTATCTAAGTTTTAATATTATTCAAGATTATCGAATTATATTATATTCTAAAGGAATAAGTGATAGCAGCATAATAAATTTTGTTTCCAATTTTTTATAATGGAAATTTTTTTATATTTTTTTTATAAAATATCTTATGTTTAATTATATGAATGTTTATTTCTACGAAAATACATACTGCTTTTAATTATGAATTTACACTATTAATTGCGTATTACATTTTTCAAGATATATACATATCATTATTGTAATCAATCTACTAATCAAATAAGTAGAGCTGGATAAATTTAGCAATTACAAAATAAAGGGATTAATTTAGAGTCATGTAATAATTATGTAAAATTACTAGGTAAAATGAGAGATAATCATATTGAAGGACAGGATGAAAAAATAGTTTCGTTTTTTGAAATATCTGTATTGGTTGTTGATTCAATTACTTGAAGAATTAATTAAACTTTTTTTTTTTAGCCAAAATGTTGTTCCACGAACTGATAATCATAGTATAAGACTAGCTTTGATACAATTAAAATATTTGATGAAGGTATTAATTATGATTGTTATAATACTATAACACAAAAAAAATTGTTAATATAAGATTATATACAATTGAAGATCGACATTCTTTTTGTTAAGAAATTTTGCATTTTAAAAATTATACAAAGTTTCATATATGTAAATCAAAGAATGAAAGAAACTTTAAATCTTACAGTTCAAGGAAATTATTTAAGAATCAAAAATATTTCAGAAAATTATTCTAAATAGGACTTTTGAGTTTCATGATTATATATATAATTTAATTCTTTGAAACAATTGTTTCTTTTTTATTTATTCGATTGCTGCTACTTGATCATACCCTAACCATGCATCATACAATTTATCGCATTTAATTTTTATACCTTTTTCAATTCAAAATTGATCAGGTTAATCAGTCTTCATATTCTGAACATAGTAAAATCTGTCTGTATTATCTTTTTCAATTATGACTTTAAAAATACAAGTTAGTACATTANGTTAATCAGTCTTCATATTCTGAACATAGTAAAATCTGTCTGTATTATCTTTTTCAATTATGACTTTAAAAATACAAGTTAGTACATTATGATTTAAAACTTAATCGAATTTTAATAATTCTTTTGGCCAAGTAACTGTTTAAGCCTTTCAAATGGCTTTTTTTTTCTTTCATTTTATTAATTTTAATTATATTGCCACTCTTATATTTTGATTCAGCTGATACATTTTCTTCCNTTTAAAAGGTTTCAATAATGATTTTGTATTTATAACTATTGATATGAATATAAAAAATTAATGATAGAAAATGTACATATGAGGTAAAAGATTTTATTACTGTTTAATTATGATAATGTTAATCAAATTTTAATATTTTTTCAAATAAAAAATTTAATATTACTAGTATTTAAAAAGTTTATTTATAGAATTTAATTCGAAGTTCATATATTATAAATTATTCATATGCACATGGGTTACTTAGTATTGCGAATAAAAATATAATATAGAAAGTAGAGGCAACAACATATATCGTTAATTAAAAAAAAATTATCAAGAAGATATAGCTTAACAATAAGAGGTTCATTAAATAAATAAACATTGAAATTAATAAATTAACAAAGGTGTGGTTTAAAAGATGAACTCTTATATCTCATTACATCTTCAAAAGATTTAAATAAAAATTAAGCAATAATTTTGTTAATAAATTTAGAGGAAGGGCTTTAAAAGTAAGGGAGAAGCAAACTAATTTCATATTTATTCATGATAATAATCCAAACATTGTTTNAGAGGAAGGGCTTTAAAAGTAAGGGAGAAGCAAACTAATTTCATATTTATTCATGATAATAATCCAAACATTGTTTATTATTTGAACAACGCATTCACAGATATAAAAAAACCACAATTATCTATGCATATAATTTAAAAGATAGGATATTAGACCATGATTGTTTTCCAACGAAACCTAATAAATTAATTGAAATTAATATGAATAAAAATGAGCCATGCTATATTAAATATGATCAAGTACTAGATGATAAAATTAGTTTGTTAGCCATTTTAGTTCATGAAATTGGTCATTGTCTAGATTTTTAAATATATGATATACTCCATCATGTATCCTATACATAATAATTATAACTTTGAAGAAAGGAAATTCTATATTTATAATAAACAAAATTTATATGAATAATCATTAATGAATGATATTCCAGCAATCCTACTANAAGGAAATTCTATATTTATAATAAACAAAATTTATATGAATAATCATTAATGAATGATATTCCAGCAATCCTACTAGCCGAAAATCTTACAACATATTAAATTCTATATTTGCCAAAATTGTAATAGTTTTTATATATATAATACCTTTGGGAACAAAATATGTGATAACAAATTAAAAATTGATATGATTGATTATCTAAGTTTTAATATTATTCAAGATTATCGAATTATATCATATTCTAAAGGAATAAGTGATAGCAGCATAATAAATTTTGTTTTAAATTTTTTATAATGGAATTTTTTATATATTTTTTTTATAAAACATCTTATGTTTAATTATATGAATGTTTATTTCTACGAAAATACATACTGCTTTTAATTATGAATTTACACTATTACCAAAAGATTTAGAATCTGATTTTCGATATTAATTGCGTATTACATTTTTCAAGATATATACATATCAATATTGTAATCAATCTACTAATCAAATAAGTAGAGCTGGATAAATTTAGCTATTACAAAATGAAGGGATTAATTTAGAGTCATGTAATAATTATGTAAAATTACTAGGTAAAATGAGAGATAATCATATTGAAGGACAGGATGAAAAAATAGTTTCGTTTTTTGAAACATCTGTATTGGTTGTTGATTCAATTACTTGAAGAATTTATTATACATTTTTTTTTAAGCCAAAATGTTGTTCCACAAACTGATAATCATAGTATAAGACTAGCTTTGATACAATTAAAAATATTTGATGAAGGCATTAATTATGATTGTTATAATACTATAACACAAAAAAAATTGTTAATATAAGATTATATACAATTGAAGATCGACATTCTTTTTGTTAAGAAATTTTGCATTTTAAAAATTATACAAAGTTTCATATATGTAAATCAAAGAATGAAAGAAACTTTAAATCTTACAGTTCAAGGAAATTATTTAAGAATCAAAAATATTTCAGAAAATTATTCTAAATAGGACTTTTGAGTTTCATGATTATATATATAATTTAATTCGTTGAAACAATTGTTTCTTTTTTATTTATTCGATTGCTGCTTAATTGATCATACCCTAACCATGCATCATACAATTTATCGCATTTAATTTTTATACCTTTTTCAATTCAAAATTGATCANGATCATACCCTAACCATGCATCATACAATTTATCGCATTTAATTTTTATACCTTTTTCAATTCAAAATTGATCAGATTAATCAGTCTTCATATTCCGTACATAGTAAAATCTGTCTGTATTATCTTTTTCAATTATGACTTTAAAAATACAAGTTAGTACATTATGATTTAAAACTTAATCGAATTTTAATAATTCTTTTGGCCAAGTAACTGTTTAAGCCTTTCAAATGGCATTTTTTTTCTTTCATTTTATTAATTTTAATTATATTGCCACTCTTATATTTTGATTCAGCTGATACATTTTCTTCCTCTTGATTGTTTTACATGTCTTCATTATTTTTATTAATATCTATAGGTTTCATTTATATTGTTCTATGTTTTGTAGTATTATATTATTTTATTAAATAACCTACAATTTTTATTCTTCTAGTTTATTATTAATTGTCACAAGAGATTAATGTAATAAAAATACTTTACTGTCTTTAAATTTTTTTTCTAGTTTTTAGTTTAGAACTTTTCTATATCTAAATCTTTCTGTTTATTGATTGGAATAACGAAAATTATATTTTTTACATCTTCATTTATATAATTTATATATAAATATGTTTAAAAAAAAAAAATTTATGCTAAGAAATTTTAATTCTTTGATTAAGTTTTCTTTCAGTCCACTTACTACAAGATACAAAACCTGAAGTTAGTTTTGCCTTATAGGAGAATCTTTATTTAACATTTTATCAGCTTCATGTCTCGATTTTAAACATTTATAGTGTCTGTAAAAATTGTCTAGATTTTTTCAATACCCATTATGTTCATTTATTCCTTTTAGCGCCATTTTCGAATATTAAATCTTATTTTGACAATGGACTACAATAATTTAAATTATCTAAAGTCCAATTTATTATTTATTTTCCATGATGTTCGTAATTCTGGAATGATTTAGGTATAAAATTTAAAACTCGAATTAAATATGATATTCTTTTGGGATTGTAAACAAGAAAATCAGAAAACTTATTATATAACATATTCAAAATATAGACTTTTTCAGTGTGATAATTTTTAATGCCAGAATTTTTACCATGAATATCTAATAACCAATCACTTTTCTCACATCTNCTTTTTCAGTGTGATAATTTTTAATGCCAGAATTTTTACCATGAATATCTAATAACCAATCACTTTTCTCACATCTCCCATCTTATCATATTCTTTTGGTAATTTATTATAGTGTTTTATTCCTTCCCTGGATTTTGGCATTCTTGGTTTATATATTCTTTCTGTTGTTAGGTTGTGAACGAGATGATCTATTTTCATATAATTTGGCCGCGTGATATCTGGCGGAACGGAATGCAAAACAATACTGAGTTTCTCTTCAAACACCTGATTTCGCCACAGTGCAATAGGGCAGCATGCACAATAAAAAACATGTTGGTGGCAGTAAAACATAACCGCTTGCATACAAAATTAATCCAAAAAAACAACAAAGAAGAAAGCAAGAACTCTTTTCAAATAAATATAATCCTTAACACATAACCAAATATTTCACCCACCAAAATTTACAATTTTCCACAATCCTAAGTAAGTCACTGTATNTAATCCTTAACACATAACCAAATATTTCACCCACCAAAATTTACAATTTTCCACAATCCTAAGTAAGTCACTGTATGCAAATTTTTATTGTGTTAACAGCAATCAAACATGGCATTTCACTCCCCTTTGCCAAGGTGGACTCGTCCATCCCTTCAGGAGAAAGCCACCTGGCAACACTGTACCCAGTGATATTCAAACTTGTCATTGGTAGTGTATTGCAAACACTTTTATGAGAAAGCTTAATAACTTATTTAATGTTAAAAGAGTAACAATGTTTTCTAAAAGGGAGATTGCATATAAAGGCCTCCATTATTTTAACATATAATTTAGTGTGGTGACATGCCCCATCAACTTCACAACTACAATCTTAACAGAACTTTGTTAATAAACGGGGTTGTCACCAATGTGTTCATTTAATTTATACAATTTTTCACCATTGAAATCATATCACATAGTGTTCACGTTATGTTTCATCAATCACCGTTTTAGTTCGGTTCACGTCACTCGTGACGGAAACCGAGGTCACTCAGTAAGTTTGTCTGAGCACCCAGACCATATCAGCGGCGTTGGTCTCCCTCTCCGTGAGCCCCCTCTGTAACATCATTTAGGCTGTAATCATTTCACTGCAATATTAAATTAATTAACCGAAACATTAATTATATTCCTTCTAAGTACCGGAGGAGAACCACCCGCCATCTCACTAGAGAGCTTAACGCTATCGCGTATCAACATAATAAAGCATTTATTTCACATCAAGGTCACCGGCAGGCCATAAGCTGGGTCCTTTTCATGCATTATTCACCTGTAAGCAAGCATAGCTTTACAAAAATAAATGTGTGTCTATTAATTGTAGGTTTACACTCTTTGTAGCATCACCAATAATTGCTGAGTATATTTCAGGCATACGAGACGGCCTACAGTCTCGTCATAAGGTACAAATAGAGCGACAATAATTACATGACAGCAACATCAACAAACTGACTGAGGTATCCAGGGGCACTTGGGCATTCGACCAAACGATCCTCATAATTAAATCTCCACTGGGTTGTGGCACCGGGCAATCCAACTCTCAACCAGCCCTGTGTAACCTCGACCACATCAAGGTCTTGAGTACCAGGAGGGTGAAATGAGGTTATGATGGAGCACTTACATCCTCCTTCTGCCCCACATTTTGGGGGATTATTGGAAGCTGGTATAAGGTCACCAAAATATCACGTGAAAGGAGTTGTTGGCCAGCAGATCCTCACATTTAAAGAGCTAACTATCATTTGTACTCAGATTGAAGCAGTGCTGAACTCACGATCATTGTGCGCACTAGCCACTACTTCTTATTGAACCAAAAGAGCTGACTGGTGGAGACCAGCAACGTCAGGGAAGAAGAATTGTCACTGTTCCACTAGGTATTAGCATTATGTTTCATGATATCTCACCAAATACATTAACTGATTAGCGAAGATCAAAAGATACAAGTACAATGAAACAACCAAAGTTGTAGACGAAGAAAAAAAAACTTCAGAAGATCAGCGTCACTCGTGCTCTGAGGATTTTACTTTTTCATGTAAATATATTATGATATCCGTCTAGTTATGTGGATGGTCAACAAACATGTGTATCAGACTATAAAATTGATAACCTTGTAATGGTTTTTTACAATGCCTCGAATTATCCTGAACCAATAGCAGAAATAAATAATAGTGAACCCACAGAAAACTGTATGTTAAATTGAAAGAAAATATGGCATTGGCAGGACCATATATAANGGAAAGAAAATATGGCATTGGCAGGACCATATATAACGATGTAATAATCTCAACCTCATCTTTAGTCTGTAACTTTATCTCAAACTATTTTACTAATTTTTATGTGTTGCCTACAATGAATGAGTTTTGCAACTCAATTGTTGGTTATCATGTAATAATTTTTTAATAATTTTGTTGATTTTGTTANTACAATGCCTCGAATTATCCTGAACCAATAGCAGAAATAAATAATAGTGAACCCACAGAAAACTGTATGTTAAATTGAAAGAAAATATGGCATTGGCAGGACCATATATAACGATGTAATAATCTCAACCTCATCTTTAGTCTATAACTTTATCTTAAACTATTTTACTAATTTTTATGTGTTGTCTACAATGAATGAGTTTTGCAACTCAATTGTTGGTTATCATGTAATAATTTTTTAATAATTTTGTTGATTTTGTTAGTTTTTTGATAAGACGTGAGCTAGATAGGAGAATTCGTCTTATGAAGTTTTTGTCGTATTTATTGTTTGGTTCTGTTGAACTCGTCGATGTTGGCCGTGGGCGCAACCATAGGCCATTGCAACTCCTAAAGAAAAAAAAGAGAGAGAGAAAAAAAAGGTGCCGGGTAGTGATAATATCGTTATAATTAGAGTTTACGTTAACTATAAACGAAGTGCCGTCATGTCTACACAGGATTCAAATATTCTGATTGATATGGGCTTCCCTCAAAATAAAGTGTGAGTGCTGTTTTGTTTATTGGTCGTTTGTTAGCTGTAATGAGGTGTATGCAATTTTTCAGGGGTTCAAAGGTTTGTCATGTGACAACTAAAAGTGAGCTCGCTTTCCGAGCAGTTTATCTAAAATTACTGACTGAAGTCAGTTGGCCAGAACTGCTTACTTTCGTTTTTATTATCGGTTTATATAATACCTTTTGTTTTGTAAACTTAGATGTTCCAAATTCTGTTATACACCCTCTGCAAGTCTTCGAAACTGTTTATCTTGTAGGGAGTTTATGAACTGGGTAATACCGAAAGCAATTGTGGGACCTCCCAGTTACCAAATTAATGTAAATTTGTTATTATAGTACTTTGACCCTTGTTTTTATAAATTTTCACATGCTGAAAAGTTATAACTTTTGGATGAAAAGGTTACATTGTTTATTGTTATTATTATTACAGGAGACAATTATTTGGGCATAGATACACACATAAACCGTACTAAAGCTAAACATGATCAGTCCATAAATTTCTCTGTTCCAGATAATAAATATTTTTAATATTGTACATGGCATTCGTAATAATTAACTGGTATTAGTATAACATTCGAACACTGTTGGATATTCAACAAACATACATCTGAAAATTTGAGGTTAGACTTCAAATCACCCTCTGCTACAGAGGGTGCAGGTGAGTGTACAATGTTGTCCACTCTCTCTTTTGTTCTCTCCCACTTTATTTGGATAGTAGGGAATGCTCTCTGTGATGTATGAATGAGAGAGTAGTCTTTGGCTAATTGGAATATGACTTTATTTGCCAGTGGTTGTTTACTAATGACATATAGAAAAAAAAAGTGCTAAATTGGTATCTAAGTCGGTGGCTTGGCTTCCAGACTGGAGCTGCGTCTAGCTCTTGAACCAATGTTCTGCCGTACCTTGTAGCAGACATCTTCAGGGGTCTTGAACAGGACTGAAAGCCAGGCTGCTGTCGAACCCTCAATGCCACCAGATGTCATGAAACTGAGGCTTCCATAACTCAGTGGGTGTGTAAAACAAACGCACCCCGACACAGACCTCAAATCATTGGGCGCACTGGCTATATTTAAGCTGTATAACAAATGTTCATTAACAAAAATATGTAAAATGACAAAAAAATCAAGTACCACAGTTTAAGTACTTCTCAAGAGGCACACACACACACNTTAACAAAAATATGTAAAATGACAAAAAAATCAAGTACCACAGTTTAAGTACTTCTCAAGAGGCACACACACACACACAAAGGACAATGTCACGTTTTTCACACCGTTGCACGATCGTGATTTTTTGCTGGCTAGGCCAACTTTATCAGGCGGTGAGTTGTAGGACACTGCAATATGGTTGAAGGGCGCTGTTGATAGTAAACTTAGTGGCCAGGTGGCAAATCAGGGTGCAGCCGGAAATTTGAAAATTTGCAGGTATAGCTGAGGTTTGTTGCGGAGGNTTAACAAAAATATGTAAAATGACAAAAAAATCAAGTACCACAGTTTAAGTACTTCTCAAGAGGCACACACACACAAAGGACAATGTCACGTTTTTCACACCGTTGCACGATCGTGATTTTTTGCTGGCTAGGCCAACTTGATCAGGCGGTGAGTTGTAGGACACTGCAATATGGTTGAAGGGCGCTGTTGGTAGTAAACCTAGTGGCCAGGTGGCAAATCAGGGTGCAGCCGGAAATTTGAAAATTTGCAGGTATAGCTGAGGTTTGTTGCGGAGGTTAGGTGGCCTTTTGAAGACCAATCTGGGTGATTTGAAGAGCAAGTCTTGTGTTTGTTGAGAAAGCCAGAATTTTGTATCAAGATTGGATAATGGTTTTGAGTTTACTTAGACCTTCATGATATGGGACCACCAGAGATATATCAGAGTTGTTGACCTTGGTTTATGTTCCAGTATTTGAGATGGCTTGCTGAATCTGTTTGTGGATGAGGGACCTGGGATAGCCGCTGTCAAGGAATGCTCTTGCTATTTGTTCACACTGTTTGTTGAGTTCACTGTTGTATGGATGGTAGCTGTCAAAATGTAAGTAGGAGGTTGTTGGGGGGTTTGGTGTCTACAGCAGTTTGAATTGTGCCGTTGTGGTGGAGAGTCAGTTCCATATCTATAAATATGGCGTGTGTTTTGGAGTATGACGAGATGAACGTGAGCGAACCCTGTGCATTTAAGTTCTTCAGGAAGTGAATTACGCAGTCCTCAGTGGAAGTCCATATCATGAAGATGTCGTCGATGAAACACATCCAGCAGTGTGGTTGGGCTGGTTGGTGACAGAGGAAACTATAGGGCAACTCAGGGTGGAATTGAAACAGCAGGGTACAAATCTAACTAGGCAGATGGGGGACCTGAAAAGCGATGTAACACAGCAGATAGGGTACTTAAAATTCAATAATGAAAGCTTAGAGTTTAGATGAACAAAACAGGGTAATGGTATGCAGCAGCTAAGATAAGAAATTGGCCTCACACATAGTCCCTGACCACCCCTTCCAACACACAGAGAGCAATGAGGGACTGCAAAACAAGCCAGAAACTCCCTAACAATGAACTTGAAACTCATTCGGAGGGGAAAATTGACCCAATCTCCTGTGTTGAAAATTAGTGCACCAGGATATCGCATACAATTTCAATTCCTGATTGCATACCTGAAGAGGAGACCAAACACAACAAAACTTTAGCTCGGTATGACCTACAGCTGAGCTCAAATTTTGTAAAAAGGGAAATTAAGCCAAGCTCCCAACAGACTGAATGTGATTCAATGCTGGCCAATGCCATTGAGCTACACACACCACCTCACCACTTCGCTGCTAACAAGATCAGTCAACTTATAATTGAGTGCTTTGGGCAAGACTAAATCAAACAAAATTCATCACAGCTGGAATGCAATTAAATGCAAGTCATTGGCATTGAACCACCCACTCAATCTCACCAAATCAATGAAACTGAAGATGAAACTAAACTTGTGGACAAACACAAAACTTCAAGACTGTTTGAAAAGGCCTACAAATATCGCAAGCCACTTCGAGAGCACATTATTGACCCAGGTGGATTACATAGTTAGATGTGGCTGCACAGTGCTACAACAGAGAAATAAACTTGTGTCACTTGCATAGTTATAAGCCACTTTAAAGTATCAAGGTTGGAGACAATCGCAAGTACATTTTTTGCCTACACTGATCGATGCCATGCAACTTGACAAAAAGCAGCCAGCCTGTCACAAGTGAAGATCTACAAGCCTATATAGTTTAGCAGAAGAAAACGTCAAAAATTGTCTAAAATTAATAAGTTCAAGGAAGGTGATTTAGTATTGCGATGTACGAGCCAAGTAAGTTCTCTTTGGAACATAGTTACTCGCAAGCTATTTCTGCTGTTCGACGGATCAAAACAGAAGTTGTGAAGGAAAATTTCTATGGACTAGCAACATTGGATAATTAACCTGTTGGCAGCTATAATATCATGCAACTGAAGCCCTACAAGACACCTGAAGTGGTGGTATAAATTTATTGTCTAGTTTATTGTTTTATGACATGTGATTCAAGTATTTGGGTCATTTGTAAGAGTGATATTTTTAAAGGAACTTTTTGACAGAAGTACAGCGGGGAGAGCAAGTTATTGTGTACAGCCCTTGGTGCACTATGTTATGTATGTGGTGATGTATTATTTATGGGTATTTATTTTCTCCACTGGAACACCGCAAGTGTCATAGTAGACCAGCATGAGAAGATATGTGTTGTATCCCCATGCTTCGTTGTTACGTCACATGTGCTGCACTGCTATGTAGAGTACAGTCTGTCTTCGTCATTGAGGTGGTTTTATCTCTGATAGATAATTTGGTTACACCTGACATATGAACAAGCAGCCACAGTTGAAAGCCAGATGTCCAGATGTATTTTGAGTTGGTCAAGTTATTCGCAGTTGACATGTTTCCAGGTTAAGCGGAATAAAATTTACAGTGAGGTCACGATCACTGTAAATACGAGTCGAATTGCTGACATGTGCTTTAAGAAATCAAGAAATATTACGTCGCAAAGTTTAATTAAATGTGTTACGTTTTAAACTGAAGCAAAGTATTCATGCCCACCCTAAAACACACTACACTCGTTACGTGATGTTTTCATCTACTTTGTGATTGACTAACCTCAATAAGGGTAATACATTTTTATGATATAGGCAAGAGCATATTTCATTTATTTATTCCAAGGAATGTGGGCTTTGATTTTTATTTGGATGGTGAAATTATTCTCTCAAGTAGCGTAATGCACTTTTGATTTTTTCACTATATATTTTCATGGTAATTGTAAAGAATAGCGACTTTTCCAAAAATGAAAGAAAAATTCACGGAAACTGGTATAATTCCACTTTACTAATTACACAGAACACAAATTTACTAGGGGCATCAACATATTATCAATACAAACCACAAATACAATAGTGGGGAGAGCTATGAATATCAGGGAAATTGTGGGGTAAAATATGTACGTTATCGTTATATTTTCTTACGTAAATACGTTAAATGCAAAACGACCTAACCGAACAATACCTAACTTTACGATGTGTAAATACAGGGTACAGTTTGCCAACACATGATACCGTATATATTTGTGTGACAGTTCATAGAACACCTGTGAGTTACACATTGTGAAGCAAGGTTTAATTCTGTAAGGTATGCTACATATCAAATAGCTACACACCCAGCAACATCTAAACTCTTGACTACATACTACAGAATGCAAAACTGTGTCATATACATATATTGCGCATAATAAAACTTACCGAAACCATAATAAGTACACTCGTGTAGGGTTATCCAACCCATGTGATTCACCTATTGTGAAGTTAGGTTTAATTTGGTTATGTCTGCTATATTTTATATGACTGGCGGCAAAATTACGTAAGCAATACTACACAGTACAGTTGACTACAATATAATTGCTGTCTATGCTAAAACTCCAAATGTATTGCGTTACTTACCCATTGAATCAGCAAACCTCATGGATGATTAAGCACGACACATTAACGTGTATTCCATTTGTCGAAACTCTGTAGACATTCAATTACAGCACAAATATATTTTAACATTTCCCATGAACGTAATGACACAGAAACACTCATATTTTTGCACAATTATTTGATTTAACATGTCAAAGAGAATGAACTGCAATAAACCACGCATAACAGCACTCGTACAGTCAAAATCACACATTACATTGAAGTAGCACAAATTCCCACAATACATCTGTGATGTCAACCAATTTTGATGCACATTTGTTTCCTGTCTCTTCTGCATCACTGGTCACCAAATGTATAGTAATATATTATGGTGATAATACCGTCTAGTGTTTATAAACACCGTGAACATCTTTTTGTATGATCATATATATGTATATTTATTCTACTAGTAATACGTTACGTAGAACAACCGTCTCATGAATATAGACAAGGTAAACCTTGAGTAATTCAACAGAATTACATGATGTTTCGACACTGTTTGATTGCTGTGTTTTTACCTGTATAACCTTAGCACTTCAGCATAAATATACCACGTGAATGCCATTTTATACATTAAGGATTGGTTTCGAAAGGTATTCTCACATTTAGTACTATTTAGCGCGCAATGTAAATATATTGGACGTACATTTTACGTGTTTTACTGCATAAACACAGCAATCTTCATAGCCCTCCTCACTATCACATTTCATGGTATATACTGCAAATTATATGAAGCCCTACCAAAATTCGTATTAAGTGTGATTAGTAATAACCATATATAACATTTGCAGGTATTATTCTCCTGATTTTCGTAAAGGCGCTATTCTTTATAATTACTGTAATATGTTATGTTGTCACATCACACAAGTTTTCTTCTGGAAATGTAGCATTGTTGTTGTCTTCTTATATTTCCTTGGTGTAATTAGGTATTTGATGCTATAAAATGGTTCTCACAAGAATCCATTAGCTGTTAGGATGTCGATGGGAAACCTGAAGAATTTTTGGAGAATACGATGTTGTGACAACATAATATTTTTCTCATATACTTAGATTGTTGAGTTTGAATAAATCTATTGTTCTGTTGATGTTACATTTCAAACAAATCACAAATGTACACTTATCTTGTTGGGCGCCGTTTTCAATTAAATTATATAAGCTGACATTCTCAGCTTCTGAAAATAATTTTTTATTAAGTTAGTTCTTTTTCCAACAAAATTAGCACAATTATCAATTCAATTCTTCTCAAATACAATCAAATTACTATTTCTTATTATTTAATTAATACTTTTTCATCCGTCACAACTTATTGTAGCAATTATTTTAAATATTAAATCATTAAAACATTCTTTATGTACTACTCACGTCCATCATTGGAGGTGTGAGAATTATGCTGTCAGAAAAAAATTTGTTCTAGTTTACTTCTGCCTTACTTATGTTGTCTCCTGTCCTCTGATTGGCTGTCTTCTGACCATGACACATCTTCGCCAGTCAGCAATGGCGAGACGAGAGACAACCATGATAGTTTTATTTAGTACTTTTGTTTAATAAACATTTAATGCTGACCACTCTCTAGGAAAGAAATGAAAAATAACAAACAAAATATAATACTGAATACTGTCTAAAAACAAATGAAAAATACTTACATGATCTCTATGTCAATAAACTATTAAAATAACAAATATTATACTGTTAACTGATATAGTAAAATGTAATTTGGAAATTATATTAAAGAAAGTGACAACATAAACATGTACTCAGTAATCATATATAATTAAAATATCTATTATCAACGTTAAACATAACCCATGAAAACTGCAATGTTACATAACCCCCCTCAGTTTAGAACAAATTTTATAAATTTGTTACAAACCGAAATCAGTTTAAGTGTTTATTACCTACAGTTGCTGCAATATGTTTTTTTTACAATCAAATTCAAATTTCACAATCATTAATATCCATGTTACATTTTTACAATAGTTTATTAATTGAAAATAAAACATTAACTTACAATATCTTCTATATGACTCTTTCAGTTACCAAGGCCTTCATATCTTATGTTTTCCACAAAAAAAATTATCTGTTTTTACTGAGTTAATTTTACATTAACTTATAAATCTTCTGATATACTTCATATCATCCTTTTTTCTATTAACAATTACATTTATATTAGTCTATCTATAATACTTTGGTTTTATCACCCCTCTATTATGTCACTTTTGTTATATAAAATAATTATTTACAACTATAATGCCAGCTGTACATGTGACTCTACCCACCTCATTTTATATATTCTCATTGAATCATAATTTGTATCTATGATTATTTCTATGGCCTGATAAGTGTCACATATATCTTCATAAAATACATTTTCTAATTAATTCATAGGTTATGTGACTCACGTGTAACTTTGACAATATGCTGGTGTACACTGTCATAATAACGTAGAACAACTAACCTATTATGGATACATTTTATTTGCGTATTATTTCCAGTTTTACTATGACTTTTCCATGAACAATTTCTCTATGGTTATTGAACTTTAGATTCTGTACTATCTTTAGTACCCTATACTCTTTGTTTTCTAATTATTTTCTGAATATTTCGTCTAGTTGTTTGCTTGCTAAGAAATATATTTTATTTATAACAAAATTTTTTCTTAAAAAAATTACCTATAATACCTTATAAATCTACTAATTTGTCAGAATGAAAATTATTAACTTAACTAAAATTAATTATATACAATTATTTTCTACACTAATTAGGTTATGTTCTGTCATTCTTCATTAATTTTCTTAATCCTTCTTTTGCTTCCTACCCTTCTCCTAGCGTGTACTCTTTTCCTTAGTTTTTTTCCTCTCGATCTTTCTCATTTAGCATTTCATATTTTTTTCTTTTTTCTACTGCCTTAACCTTCCCCTCTTTTTTTTTTTTTTCCTCAACTTTTTTCTGTCTTGGTATTCCAAACCAAAATTTTCCCACCCTGGTTTTTTCAATTTTACTTTCATTTTGCCTGTGGGGGTTTCATTTAAACCCCCCCCCCCCTTTCGATGTTTTTTCTTCCTTTTCTTTTTTCCCCCCCTTTGCCCTTCTTGCTTTGTGTACCTCCGTTACCTTTTTCCTATTCGTTTTGAAAGTTTGTCCCTGTTGTTTATTTGACCCCCTCCTCCCAATGATTTNCTCAATTGATTTCAACATTACTTTAACCCTGTTTCTTAATTTTATTGTTTCCTGATTATTTTCAAGTATTTTGCCCTTACCCTTTCACCAACTATATTCTCATTTACATACAGTATACTATTATTATCCAATGATACAAAACTTGACTCAAACATTACATTATCTTCACAATTCACTTCCCTATCCTGTTCATTTACTCTAACCCCACCCTGTTGTTCAATATTTGTATCATCAAAAAAAATTTCCCTTTCCTTATGCTTTGGTTCATTAATTCCCAAAACTTTTTCTACATTATTAAAACACATTTGTATTTCTTTCCTTAGTATGTCTCTATCTACCTGCATTTCTGTTTTTATGACCGTTTGCATTTATTTTCTAAGGATATCTAGTTGTTTGCATTTTTTTCCTAATGGTATTGTGCATTGTTTGGAATTTCTCTAATAGCAAAGTGTCTTCCATATAAATTGTTTTTTTTTTTTAACAGTAATTTCTTGTTCTAAACCTATGAATTTTGATCTTTCCTCTTCTCTCTCACTCATTGCAAAACATTAAAAAAAATTTGTCACAATTGGTTATTTACAGAATTTTCACTCCTAACCTGCAAAACTAAACCAAAATTTTTTTTTCTTACTTGAGCCCTTGGGCTTGATGCGTGGCGTAATTAGGAGTATTAGAAACGGCACTGTCACTAACACCCCCTCCCCCCACAAGCTTAAACCACTGTAGGGACTTCCTGACGACACGTGTCGCCCATTTACGCATACCGAGGTCAAGCAGAGATGTAGGAGCGCGTGCAGGTCATTCCACGTGTCGATGCAGCGCAGGCCTCCTCCCATCCTGTAGCAAGCCCAGGGAAATTTGTAAACTCCGAGAAATGACAAGATAGAGCGATTTCCGCCACGAGAGACGTTAACAAAAGTGCTGAAGGAACACGCCAGAGAAAACTGCTGACAAGCTTGAAGGTGGTGCCGCGAGCACTCCTCCCCCTCCCCCGTAACCAAACCCCGGGGCAACAGGGACACGCGCCGCGGAAGTAAAGCTGACAGGGTAAGTTTGAGAATGCAGGTCATCCCTCCTGCCACCAACAAGAACCATGGCACGTGTAAGAAGTACGCTGTGGACGGCGCCTTCCTCTCCCCTCACCCAACAAGGGAGACTAGTGTAGGAACTTAGGGAGGGAGTCAAGAGAGGATATAAGCTAATTTACGTTAGAAGAGGGGCCAGTTCGTTATTTCAGCACAGGGAGGGATCAGTAGATCATCGGTTAGCCAGTTCGTTATCAGAGCACAGAGAGTTCAGTTGGACAGTTTTGATCACCAAGCCGAGAGAGTGAGTCAGTGCAGCAGGTACCAAGGCCGGGATATCGGAACCCGGCCACGTCCGTCAGCCGCATCAGTCAGTCGCAGCATTAAGGAGTCAGCCAAATCGGGACGCGAGACGCAGGGCAGAATCAGAGACAGTTACCAGAGTTACATCGGACGAGTAGTATCACCACGCTGGGATGTGAGTGAGTGAGTGAGTGAGTCAGTCAGTCAGTTACAACGCATCGAGAAGGCGGAGTCGAGTGGTGAACTTCAACGAGAAGTGCCATGTCGAGCTAGTGGGATTAGTCCAGTGCAACCCCGCGCCGAGGGCCGGGGTGGGGGGCCCGCCCAGGGTTGCCTCGCCGGGACGTGGTAGGGAGGTAACTGTCAGTTACTACCCTACGCCGAGAACGGGAGCGAGTGGTGAGCTTCAACAAGAAGCGCCACGTTGAGAGGAAGCCAGCTGAGTGCCAAAAGCCAACCTTAGATGGCCTATAAACAGGGCCATCCAGCTCACTAGATCTCATCAACTGCTGGAATGTATCCGGGCCATCCAATTCACCAGACCTCAACTGCCGGAACAACTACACGCAACATGTGCAGATAAGTAACCACGTCATCACTCAGGGACCTGTCCTGTCACCTAATGCCCCCACAGCGTTGCAAGCGTAGCCAGAACATTTCAAGGCCCTTCAGGCCTTGAACTCGCAGGGCGTTAAAGTATGTGTACTTCCCGCAACAGTGCCGGGAATGTGTGAATGAATTCCCGTTAAATAAACCAGGTTCAAAACTAAGTCGTGATGAAGTATTGTTTTATATACCCTCAACCTTCAAAGCACCTATAGTCTTTGCCAGTTAACCTTAACTGTAGACCCTACGAACCATTCTGTACACCACAGGTAGGGAGTAGCATCATGCTTCTCGGAATTCCATGATATCCCGTGTTGAGGAAAATACATATATTTTTTTTTTACTGTATTTTCGAAGTTCTCAGCATACCTCAGGTTACCGCATTCCAGCTCGAATGACGTCTTCAATTGTAGCCAAAGATTCTTTCTCAGGTGTAGTCCTTCCCTTTGCTGAGTTCACAACTTCTGAAACTCTAGAAGTTTCCGACGTTCTGGAAGTTCTCCTTCACACCCACGCTGGGCAGCACCAGTTGTTACATTTAAATTAAAATGATAGTCATAATTAAAATCTTCTCAAATCTTTTATTTACTGTTGCTTTCTTCTCCAACAACATTTAACAAATTACATTTTCTTCTCAAATATGATAAAATCCATATCATTTGTGTTTTATTAATAATTATTCACAGTTCAAAACATCTTGAAGCAATTGCACTAAATATTAAACTCTATTTAGTTACTAATTGTCTCATTAAAAATTTATTATTTTAGATGACACGTCCATCTTTGGAAGTGATGAGAATTATTCTGGCAGAAAAGACTAGTTCTATTTTACTTCTGCCTTACTTATGTTGTATCCTGTCCTCCGATTGGCTGTCTTCTGACCATGACACATATCTCCGCCAATCAGCAATGGCGAGATGAGAGACAACCAGAATAGTTTTATTTAGTACTTTTGTTCAATAAACATTTAATGCTGACCACCCCTTAGGAAAAAATGAAAAATAACAAACAAAATATTAATATTGAATACTGTTTAGAAACAAATGAAAATACTTACACATGATCTCTATGTCAATAAACTATTAAAATAACCAAAGATTATACTGTTAACTCATATAATAAAATGTAATTTTGAAATTTTAATAAAGAAAGTAACAACATAAGCAAGTATTCTGTAATCATATATTATTAAAATAGCTATGACTAATGATAAACATAACCCCTAAAAACTGCAATGGTACAAAATGTAATATGTTATGTTGTCACATCACATGAGTTTTCTTCTGGAAATGTAGGTTGTTGTGTTGTCTTCTTATATTTTCTTGGTTTTATTAGGGATTTGATGCTATCAAAAGGTTCTCACAAGAATTCATTAGCTGTTGTTAGGCTGTCAATGGGAAACCTGAAGAATTTTTGGAGAATACAATGTTATGATAATATAATATTTTTTTCACATACTTAGATTGTTGAGTTTGAATAAATTTCATGCACACTGGTTACAGAGTCAGCACATTAATTTTCACGAAGTACAATGTCATTTCTGAACAGCAAATTTCAGTAAATAAATTCAGGTAAAATTATCATTTCTTTTATTTCTCTGGTAGCAGTGTAGCTAGTAGAGATTTTCTCAGTTATTTGTTCCTGTGAAGTGTCTTGTAGTTTTATGAGTGATTATATATGCATTGCAAGTGTTACTGTTACCATTGCGTTATTAATAAAGATGAGATGACAAAGCAGTTGCAATGGTTTTTATTACACATGTCATGTCTACTATTACAGCAAAGAAGTTTCCAATACTCGAATTGCACTAATTAATGAATCTCTCCAATATAACAAACAAAAATAATTTTTATTTGTCTCTCACAATTATATTTTATTTACTCAAACTTCTACAGCAACTATTCCAAACTGGTTTTTGGCACTCCCGCCAATATATCTGGCCATCGTAAGGGGTGGGTCTAATTGTAACTCCTTTCCCTACTCTTAGCTATGCGATACCAATGCAGCAGAGTTGCTGGCTATCTTTTGAGGTTACTGTGTTGGTTACGACGTGCACTGCTTGCCCACTCATCTTGGTTGTTGGTGTGAGAATAGTAGAACTCCGCTGCTGAAGAAATTCTTACCATTCCTTCTTTGCACTCATTTTGTTCTCAACACTGTTTATTGTGTTGTTTAAACTGTTCACAATTCCATTGCCACTGTCTGTTCTTTTATTTACACTATACATTTTCTTGTCCTCACAGTCAATTCTCATATTCACTAACTTGCTAATGCCTTTTATTTTCCTGTCTATACATTTTCATTTATAGTGTATATTTTATTATCTACTAAATCACTTACATTTGTTATCTGACTATTTACATTCTCATTCACATTACTAATTTTGCTATCAAGTCTTGCGCTCACTTGGCTATTTAACCCCTCAATTAATGTTTGCAGTGCTTCTAGGTCTGTAGACAATTTTCTCGTTAACATTAATTGTGATGCTTGCACAAAACAGTCTTCATATTTTGGCCTACAATTATTACAGTTAATTAATTTGTTTTAATATCACTAATTCCTAGCCTATTGCTTAACTTGTTTTACAGTTTATTAATTAACAATTGCCTCCATTCCACTTCGGATACTGTTGTTACAAGATGCCAGAGGGGTGTATCTGAGTTCATGGAGGAAGGAGGTCTTAATAAAAATAGAAGAAATAAATTTGATTTTAATTTCTTCACACAACTATTATTTACAACATTCAACTATGTATCTCCACTATTACTCTTGTTATTATCAGTGACCACAATATTTAATGTCTATCTCAATTCTAATTAAAGTCTTTCTCAATGTCTGTTGGTTATAGTCAGTAATTCACATTCATTATTTCCACTTGTTCAGTCTGTCTACTGCTATCATTCCAAAAATTCTAACATGCATCCAGTTCACTAGTTCTGCCCATCAGTCTCACTCTCCACTGTACCGATGTTCGCAGTCCGCAGACTTCACTCCCGCTGGTCACTCTTGCCGGCATTTGATATTCTGCTGACTCGTTGCTTCGTTGTGCACTCCTGTTGCTTAATGTCACGCAATTCTCCAAACTCTCAAACTCTTAAACTAACTTCTCGGAAGCCCGTAATGGCATAAGTTGTCTCGTTGGCCTGGTCTAGAAAGTTCATTGCACTCTTGAGTCTCGCTGCGAGAGACAACGGCATTGACCATAACATTATTTCGTAGACGACCTCAGAAATTCAATCCGCTGAAGTTCAGGAGCTTGCAAGTTGCAATAGGCTTATCACGGTATCATGCTGTAGCTTGCCTTTGAAAATAGCAGCAGACTTCTCACATTACTACTCTGTCCTCCTCCTTGACTCACTCATGCAGGAGGGGCCAAGGGAAGTGATTTAAAGCAATGAGCGTGTAAGAATACGTTAGTATTAGAGATATTACCCACCCATCAGAAAGTAAAAATAGCAGAAGGTAACTTAGGAATTAGGTATAGCTCTAATATGGTTTTTCCAGTTTAAGTATTTATCCATCAAAAAACATGTTGAATCCAACTGTTTTATTTTATTTTCACTACGAAAAACTACCCAAACTACATGTTTTACTTTGTGTTAGAAACTCTATATGATTAGTCTTATTTAGGTTAACTAAAAATATTTTATGTAAACCACTTGGAGAGGATATTTGCTGCTACAATAGTTATGTCCATAAGTGTATTTCTTGAAATGTCTTTCACTAGAATACAGGTGTCATCAGCAAAAAGTATCCTATTCGCACGTTGTTGAATAGTTATCAGTAAATCATTAATGTAGAGTAAAAATTAAGTAGGCTAGGAACTGATCCTTGGGGCTCTCCATGTAATATGTTGCCTAGTTTGGAATTTTTATAGTTTATTACCACCAATAGAGACAACCTGTTGTCTGTTTCTAAGATAAGTTTCCAGTAAACTAGTGTTCCTTACACAGTAGTACTTTACTTTCGCCAGTAGTATATTGTGATTAACAGAATCAAATGCTTTAGCTAAGTTCTGAAAAATGCTAACATATTCAAGATTGTTAAATGCTTCTAAAATATTATATTTTAGTTGGTATACTGCTTTGTTACAAGATGAATTTGTTTGAAATCCATATTGAGTTGGTTTTAATATTTGGAACTTGGTTATGAATAATTTTATCAACATTTTTTGAGAATGTAGTTAATGGAGATACGGGTCTGTAATTTTCAGAGGACTAACTGTAGTCCTACAGGTCTGCCGAGTGAAGGGGACTACTAAAAGGTGTGACGGCGAGTTACAGAAATAAAATGATGATCGCTAGCATGTGCGGGGTACAAGCGGTTTATTGAAGGAATAGCTTATAACTCCCTTACATGGTACACTCAAGCTTGCATAGCACACCTAGCCGCATTGACTCCTTGAGAGTGACCTCTTTCCCCCTCTGGAATGTGCTGGCCGGATGGCCCCTCGGGTTGCCCGGCCTAACGGTCTGGGGTGACCTTGGCATTTCTTCAGCTGCGCACACACTTCCCTGTAGGCCTTGTCCACCTCCTGCAGGCCGCTGGGCCAGCGCGTGGCGAACTCGTGCTGCAGGTGTTGGTGGTTGGCGGTGTGCCACCACAATAGCTATTGCATGTTTTAGTTTATCCTGGAATATTTCATGATAGTTGCACATCTCAGATGAGCGGAATTTTACAACTTTGCTATTTAATTCATTATACCCGTAAGAATGCTTGTTTTTCTTTTAAGTTATTTATAATTGATTTTATTTCATATGATTTGAGGTCAATGTCTATGTTTTGAAATTCATGGGGAAAAGAAAGTTTTATGAAATCAATTGGGTTCCTCACCTTTTGTTTTAAGTTAGGTGGTTAATTTTTCAGCCACAATTTTAAAATAATTATTAAGTTCATTAGCAAATTTTGAGGTGTGTCTAGAAACTATTGTTTATTTCAATATCCAAACTATTGTTAACATTTATATCTGTTCCTTTGGAAGTTTCAGTTTTTATGATGGCCCATACAGTCTTTATTTTATTAGCTGATTTACTTATTACATCTTTATAGTACATACATTTTGCTTTATGTGTGACCTTTTTTTTTGTATTTTACAGTAGTATTTGTAGTGTAATGTGTTAACTGTTGAATGCTTTGTATTGTGATGTTGGCAAACCTGTTTACTTTAGTGTTTTTGTTCTCGGAGAGTATATAGTTGTTGTTAAGGTTTTGTTGTGTTGCGTTATTATTGAACATGGTAGTGCAGTCTGTGGTTTAGAGAAAAATTATGCTGATTTGTAATGATATATGGAAAAAAATTATGATATTTTTAATGAAATATATGTAAACTGAAGGAGTTTACACGTGCTGGTTTATGCAAAATGGAATCCATAAAACCGGAGGTTGCTGTTCCAGTGTTTGATGGTAAGAATTTTCAAACATGGAAGTTTTGAATTATGACAATCTTGGAGGCAAAAGATTTGTCTGATGTGGTTGAATTGGATGTTCCGGAGCCTGTTACTGCTGAATGGGGTTAGAAGAATAAACGTGCTGAAGCTATTATTGTCAGTAGTTTAAGTGATGCACAGATCAGTTTTGCAGAAGAAGCAGTGAATGCCAAGTCAATTTTGGAGAACTTGTCTTGTGTATATGTAAGGAAAGGAGCTATTGATAAGCTGATGATTAAACAATAATTGCTGGAACTCAAATTGGAAGAAGATGGTGATCTGCTGAAACATCTGGAATACTCTGATAAGCTGGTGAAAGAACTGCGTGCATCAGGTGAAAAGATTGTGGACACAGAAATAGAGAGTTATTTATTGTTATCATTGCCAAAAAGTTATGATGTTNGGAATAGCTTATAACTCCCTTACATGGTACACTCAAGCTTGCATAGCACACCTAGCCGCATTGACTCCTTGAGAGTGACCTCTTTCCCCCTCTGGAATGTGCTGGCCGGATGGCCCCTCGGGTTGCCCGGTCTAACGGTCTGGGGTGACCTTGGCATTTCTTCAGCTGCGCACACACTTCCCTGTAGGCCTTGTCCACCTCCTGCAGGCCGCTGGGCCAGCACGTTGCAAACTCGTGCTGCAGGTGTTGGTGGTTGGTGGTGTGCCGCCACAATAGCTATTGCATGTTTTAGTTTATCCTGGAATATTTCATGATAGTTGCACATCTCAGATGAGCGGAATTTTACAACTTTGCTATTTAATTCATTATACCCGTAAGAATGCTTGTTTTTCTTTTAAGTTATTTATAATTGATTTTATTTCATATGATTTGAGGTCAATGTCTATGTTTTGAAATTCATGGGGAAAAGAAAGTTTTATGAAATCAATTGGGTTCCTCACCTTTTGTTTTAAGTTAGGTGGTTAATTTTTCAGCCACAATTTTAAAATAATTATTAAGTTCATTAGCAAATTTTGAGGTGTGTCTAGAAACTATTGTTTATTTCAATATCCAAACTATTGTTAACATTTATATCTGTTCCTTTGGAAGTTTCAGTTTTTATGATGGCCCATACAGTCTTTATTTTATTAGCTGATTTACTTATTACATCTTTATAGTACATACATTTTGCTTTATGTGTGACCTTTTTTTTGTATTTTACAGTAGTATTTGTAGTGTAATGTGTTAACTGTTGAATGTTTTGTATTGTGATGTTGGCAAACCTGTTTACTTTAGTGTTTTTGTTCTCGGAGAGTATATAGTTGTTGTTAAGGTTTTTTTGCGTTGCGTTATTAATAAAGATGAGATGGCAAAGCAGTTGCAATGGTTTTTGTTACAAACCGAGCATAGAACGATTATTGAACATGGTAGCGCAGTCTGTGGTTTAGAGGAAAATTATGCTGATTTGTAATGATATATGGAAAAAAATTATGATATTTTTAATGAAATATATGTAAACTGAAGGAGCTTACACGTGTTGGTTTATGCAAAATGGAATCCATAAAACCGGAGGTTGCTGTTCCAGTGTTTGATGGTAAGAATTTTCAAACATGGAAGTTTTGAATTATGACAATCTTGGAGGCAAAAGATTTGTCTGATGTGGTTGAATTGGATGTTCCGGAGCCTGTTACTGCTGAGTGGGGTTAGAAGAATAAACGTGCTGAAGCTATTATTGTCAGTAGTTTAAGTGATGCACAGATCAGTTTTGCAGAAGAAGCAGTGAATGCCAAGTCAATTTTGGAGAACTTGTCTTGTGTATATGTAAGGAAAGGAGCTATTGATAAGCTGATGATTAAACAATAATTGCTGGAACTCAAATTGGAAGAAGGTGGTGATCTGCTGAAACATTTGGAATACTCTGATAAGCTGGTGAAAGAACTGCATGCATCAGGTGAAAAGATTGTGGACACAGAAATAGAGAGTTATTTATTGTTATCATTGCCAAAAAGTTATGATGTTNTGCATCAGGTGAAAAGATTGTGGACACAGAAATAGAGAGTTATTTATTGTTATCATTGCCAAAAAGTTATGATGTTATTACCAAGGTTTTCGATGTAATTAGTGAAAAGATGTTGACAATGGAATTTGTCAGGTCAAAGTTGTTACTTTAGTATAATAGAAATGTAGATGAGAAGGAACGTGGTAATCAATCAGCTTCAACTGTAGAAGCGTGTCAGGCAGTTAAGAATTTAAATTTAAAGTCATCTTAGTCTTCTGCACAGTCCAGTGGTAATGTGAAACGTGATGTTAAATGTTTTAAATGTAATGAGATGGGACATATTGCTAAATACTGCAAGAGTAATAATTCACAGAATCAGAAGAGTTGCTATAATTGTAATGGTATTGGTCACAATAAAGTTAAATGTTATAAGAAAAACAAAGATAAGGGTAAGGGTAATCATGGTGGAAACTTTGGAAATTTTCGTAATGTAGAGAATAAGAATTCTGGTGGTAAAGGTGTAAATTTTATAAATGCAAGTATGGCTCAAGCTGGTTTCAATGTTGATNAATTCTGGTGGTAAAGGTGTAAATTTTATAAATGCAAGTATGGCTCAAGCTGGTTTCAATGTTGATGAGAAGGTAGAGTCTCAGGGCTATTATGCTGAAATGGAAATTGTTAAAGCAGAAATTAAATGGTATGNAATGTTGATGAGAAGGTAGAGTCTCAGGGCTATTATGCTGAAATGGAAATTGTTAAAGCAGAAATTAAATGGTATATAGACTCTGGTGCAAATAATCATTGTGTAAATAGGAATGATTTGTTTTATAAGAGTGTTAAATTAAAGAAACCTGAACCAGTAGGTTGTGCAAAAGATGGTGCACAGATGCTTGCATATGAAGTTATTAGAATTCATTATGTTTTTCAAATGGGTATAGATTAAGTAACTGTAGAATTTATGAACGTACATTATGTGCCTGAACTTATAACTAATTTGTTATCAGTTAAAAAATTTGCTAAAGCTGGTACAGATGTTAGATTTTGTGGAAACGAAGTCGTAATTGTTCATGGGGAGGGTTATATTTTATGTGGGTGTTCTGGATTCAAATGGAATATATGAAGTAATATGTACTGTTGCTAAAGAAATTGGTGTAATGACGAATTTATGTACTAGTAAAGTAAGCATGAACACATGGCATAAAAGGTACGGCCATCTTAATTATGATACTTTAAAGAAAATGAAAAATGGTAATGTTGTTGATGGTTTTGATTGCACTGATGTTAATTGTAATGTAAAATTTTGTAATATTTGTTTGAAAGCAAAACAACGAGCATTTCCTTTTAATGAAAAACGATTGAGGAGCAGGAGTGTGCTAGAAATAGTGTATTCTGATGTGGCAGTAGTGAATAGTCCTAGGGGATGGAATGGAGGAAACTATGTAATGACTTTTATAGATGATTTTTCTTGTTTTAGTACTGTCTATGTCATTGAAAGGAAAAGTGATGTATTTGAGGTGTTCAAAGAGTATAAGGCACGCATTGAGAATTTAACTGGTAGTCACATAAAGATGTTACAATGTGATAATGGTGGAGAATATACAAGTAAAGAGATAAAAAAAATTTGTCAAGAGAGTGGTATTAAGATTTAGTACACTGAGGCATATTNTAGTCACATAAAGATGTTACAATGTGATAATGGTGGAGAATATACAAGTAAAGAGATAAAAAAAATTTGTCAAGAGTCTGGTATTAAGATTTAGTACACTGAGGCATATACCCCACAACATAATGGTGTGGCAGAGAGATATAATGAGACTTTGATGAATACAGCTCGCTCTATGTTGAAAGAGAGTAAAGTGAAATATGAGTTGTGGAGTGAGGCAGTTTATTGTGCAAATTATTTGAGAAATAGGTGCCCAACTTTTGCAAATAAGGACAAAACACCATATGAGTTGTTTTATGGTAAGGTACCAGGTGTGATAAATTTAAGAGTTTTTGGTTGTGAAGCGTATGTAAAGATTCAAGAGAACTTCACAGAGGAAAGTGGTCTGATAAGTCTTTGTGTGGAATTATGATAGGATATACGAACACAGGGTATAAGATTTGGTCAGAGAAACGAAGGAGAATTTATGTGGCCAGAAATGTTGTGTTCAATGAGATGGTTAGTGTTGATAGTAATGTTTCAAGTTAAACGAAGACAGCAGTTAGGATGGTATCTGAAGACAAAGAGGAAGATAAAGAATTTGAAAGAGGAACTAGTGATAATGAGGGGGTAGAAGAAGAAGTTCCAGAGAATGAGGATGGTGTGAGAAGAAGTAGAAGTCAGAGGAATAGAAGACCACCTGTAAGATTTGATGATTATGAGGTGTATGCTTGTCATGTAGATTTTGAGGCTCCTCAGACGTATGAAGAANTCTGCATTTTTTAATGGTAAATTGGATCATGCTGTTTACATGGAGCCACCAAAGGGTCTGAAAGTGTAGGAAGGGACAAGTATGTAGCTTGAAGAAATCTTTGTATGGTCTGAAGGGAGCACCTAAGGCTTGGAATAAAGTGTTTGAGTCTTTGATGGTGAAGTTGAAGTTTAAGAAGTCATACCATGATAGTTGTCTTTATACTAGGAAAGGGAATGGACTATATACTTATGTAGTGTTGTACGTTGATGATTTATTGATCACCTCTTCAAGGAAGGGTGATATTACTAAATTGTGTGATATCTTATCAGAAGAGTTGAAAAATGAAGAGATTAGGTACGCCTAGGAAGTTTTTAGGTTTCAAGATTCAGTGGGATCATGAAAAAGGAGAGATGAAGCTCAGTCAGGAGCAGTATATGCAAATTGTTTTAAGAAAGTTTCATATGAAAGAGTGTAATCCGGTTGGTGCTCCGATGGAAGTGAATTTTAAGATTGATGATTACACGGGTGAGAAAAAGTGGCCTGTACAAGAACTAGTAGGTAGTCTATTACATTTGGCGTGTGGTGTGCGTCCAGATATTATGTTTGCTGTAAATCTGTTGAGTCGATATCAGGAGAAGCCAACTGAGAAAGTCTGGATGGGACTGAAGAGAGTGTTAAGTGATACTGTAGAGTATGGTTTGCACTATATGTGTAAAAAGGAGTCTGAGCCTCTTTGTGGATATGCTGATTCAGATTTTGCTTCAGAAGTAATTAATTGTAAATCAATTAGTGGTTTTATTTTAAAATTTTTGATAATGCAATTTGTTGGTTAACTAAGAAGCAAGGTAGTGTTAGTCGCTTGACAGCAGAGGCTGAATATGTGGCCTTAAGTCATGCAGTAACTGAAGGGGTTTGACTAAACTATTTGCTTTCTGAATTTAACGTATCAGAGCCAAACTTTGTTATTTATGAAGATAATACTAGTTGTATTAATATTGCAAAGAATGCAGAAAACTCAAAGTTTACTAAGCATATTGATGTTCATCATCATTACATTGAAGATAAAATACAAGATGGTACTGTTGTGTGACGATATGTTGATTCAATAGGAAATCCTGCAGATATTTTTACGAAACCTGTTAAGAAAGATTTGTTTGTTAGCCATTTAAGAGTGTTAAATTTTTTTTATTTTGTAATTTAAACAGGTTTGAGGAAGGGTGTTAACGGTTGAATGTTTTATATTGTGATGTTGGTAAACTGTTTATTTTAGTGTTGTGTTTTGGTTCTTTGAGAGTATATAGTTGTTAAGGTTTTGTTGCGTTGCGTTGCGTTACTAATAAAGATGAGATGACAAACCAGTGGCAAGGGTTTTTATTACAAACCGAGCATAGAACGATTATCGAACATAATGGTGACTCACCACCTAGGTGGTATTTCATGATATTATTAGAGTTGTTTTAGGCTATCTGAATACATTGGGCTTACTTTCATTGTTTCAGATATCATTATCAGGATGGTAGTTTGCATTACCTGAATGAGAATTGGCTTTACCTGTATGAAGATTAGTATGGTAATCTGAAGAAATAACAGGAGTATTGTGCAACCAGATACTGACTGTTTATAGTCTTATTTGTGGTTTCTTCACGCTTTCATGTTTTACAAGCGTTTTATACTTATGCTAACGTAAAAGTACTATATTTTTTGGTTAAATTGAACTTTCACTTATATTTTATCTACAAATTATATTTCATTTATAATTAATATGAATGAAAAAATGAGAGAAAATAGGTGTGTTGGTAATGCCTAGTAATAGATAGTTCTTATGCCAAATATTATTTCACTGATTGTGCAAGAATTTGATGCATTGTCCCTTTGGTGTAATTTTATATACTTGGTTAAGCTTTGTTTGCGTGAGGCAGAGGAATATCCTGGAAGTAGAACTTTAGCAAGGCCTCAGAAAAGTTGGAAGCAGCCATGAATGGACTATAATCCGATAGAGGGTTAATTGAGCAGTTTTGAAATCAATCTTTGAAAATTATACTGCCCCTACCTAAATATATATAAATGGACACACTGACTGGCATATGCCCAGTTAAGTTGGTAAAGACAGAGGGAATGTAGTTGTGCATCTTAATGTTTAAAATTAAAAGTTTCAGTAAACATTTGCAAATACTGAAATTATTTCTTTTGCTTTCAGTTATATTTTAATGCAAATAAGTGTGAGTGTTAGCAAAGTGTTAAAATATTTACTGTTCTAAAAACTTTAACGTGTTCATTTGATCGACATATGAATAAAGTAATTTAGCCCGTGGCAATATTAATTTTACATATAAGAATACACAATAAACAATCTGCATTCAAGTAAATCTTAAGCAGTGCTTTAATAAATTCTCAGTTTACTGTCAACAGCTTATACCAAAATTTACATATGCCAAAATTATCCCTTCCCAAAAACTCCCATATTCCTATGCATAAATACCCTGTTAGGTAGTAGGATGTAAGGGGTGGAGTAATAGAAGAAATTTATGATGTCATTGACGCTGCATAAACAGTTTGCATTGTGATATACTATAGTCCTGTAGCTTCCTGAGCAGGCTTTTTTCCTTTTGATTGGTNGCTGCATAAACAGTTTGCATTGTGATATACTATAGTCCTGTAGCTTCCTGAGCAGGCTTTTTTCCTTTTGATTGGTGTGGCTTTTGCATTTTACCTTCTCTTGTTGTCAAGTTTACGCTTTTTATACTCCAGTTTTTAAGGGCATTCAGTCAATGCATCTGTTTATATGTTTATTGCTTAGTTACTTTCTATTGCTAGTATGAAAGCTTTTTATAAGCTCAAACACAGTTCTTCTACTTTATTCAAACAGTATTATTTGCACTTGATTGTTGCTCGTAAGCCCAGCCATGTGTTCCCAGTCCTTCGGGAGCTGCGGTGGTGTAGTAGTTAGATTACTCGCTTCCCACCAAGGTGAACTGGGTTCGATTCCTGGCGGGGTTACCCCCAGATTTTCACATGTGAGAATCGTGCCAGATGAGGTTGCTGGTCATCAGGTTTTCTCAGGCATCTCCTGTTTCATCCACTCTTTCATTCCGGTGCTGCTCCATACTCACCTTACTTCACCCTCATCTGTTCTCAAANCATCTCCTGTTTCATCCACTCTTTCATTCCGGTGCTGCTCCATACTCACCTTACTTCACCCTCATCTGTTCTCAAAAGCTCGATGTCAAGAGCTGCCCAAATCTCTTCACTCACTCACCCCAGTTCTTCCTTTATTTACTCACATGTCTTATTGGTTTGAGTAATTTATATTGACCATTCAACAGTTTTGTGTCTTCATCACCTATATGCAGTTCTGCTGATTTATCAGTTTGGTTTTCAGATCTGCCTTTGTTCTTAAACAGGGGTTCACAACAGACCTCAACTTCCTTCTCTATGCCATTTTTTCTTTCTTTGCATCTTGAACTTCAAGTTTTATGACTTTGTCCACACATTGTTAGTGTACTAAAACTCCACATCTCCCAAGACAAGATATTAGTCAGCACACTTATTCTGCTGTATGGCCTTGTACATTGAATCATTAGGTCTACATTTTTCCTTAACATCTAGAAAACGTCTAAAACAATCATACTAATTATTTGTTTCTACAGATCATAGCATAAAGGCAAAAAAAGTGATTAATATTACACCATTGTAATGCTGAATTAACATAGCTCTGATGAGCATGGCAAAACATGATGAAATCTGCAACGACACTACAAGACCATTTCCATCATGACTACTATAATTTGCAGCATGATGGTTTACATGCAGGTCAGAATTTTTCGACCCCATTTACAAGCCACTCACAGAATAAATTAGCTTCTTAGGTTGTGGACAGTAAGGGAAATTTGAAACACATGATGCTGGCAAAAAATGCAGATAGCGTAAGAAGGTATAAATGTTAATTTTATGAGTTTAATCCTGTTGGCAAATCCTTTTTCTATTGTAAGATAAAAGTTTTCCACTGTAAAGAAAGTTTGCCAAACTACTACATTTCACAATGTTGTACGCCCTGTTTGCACTGCTGCTCCACACAACAAAAAATAAAATTTTTTTGTAATTTGAAACAACTGGTCATGCGGCAGTGTTTGTCATGCTAACATTAAAAGTGTCTTGTATTTGATTGGATGTTCATTTTTAATGTTGTCATATGTGTTTTGTCTTGCTTGTAGGAGCTATATGACATTGATATAATATAATCCTTGACATTATGCAAGGAATCAACAAAAGCCATGTAAGCAACCACGAAAATTTTAGTGAATAAGGAATAAACATTTAGGTAAGAACATAAAAAAACTGCACAGAAAATAAATTGTAGTACAGTTACATAATTACAAATATTTAATAGGCAATAAGGAATAAAATTTTACGGCATCTAAGATTTTAAAGTTTGAATTTTTTTGTGTTATTTTGGAGTTAATTGTAAATTTTAGAATTTTTTGTAAGTGCTAACAGTGTTTTGCAACCTGTTAAGATTTGGTGTGGACACTTTTTTTATTATTATTTCTGTATATTTATTTTTATATGTACAAGGAGTGATTGATGTGTGTACCTAGGCTTAATAGAAAATATGTATGTGTGTGAATGTGGTTGATACTATGAATAAGCCTGTGTGAAAACTTTATCGTTAACCTTTTAATGTGCTGTAGGGATCGTGCTCTTGAAGTCACTGGAAATCAAGGTGTTGAGGCTGCTATGGAATGGTAAGTATTGTGACCAATAATTCAGGTTTTATTTATTTAAATTTTGGTAAATGGTTTTTAGTTGTGGTTGACAGCTCAGAATGAATTACTGACAAAACTTAAACATTATAATATAAAAAACATTTTTATATAAGGTGATGTAGTTTGTCTCTTCCAGTCTTATCACCTGTAATAATATTACATAATACTTGTGGGTTTATGTAATAAAAATGACAAATAACACTTAATAACAAAAAAATGGAGGAACTACAAAATAGGCCATTTATTCTACTGTTGAGGCCATTTTTTTATGATTCTGGTTTCTCTCTCTCTCATTATGTTACATTTTTGGATCTTATGTTTGATTAAAAATTGTCTTGGAGGCTTCATAAAGAAACTAAAATTGTGATTTATAAAAGTTATTAATCTTCCAAAAATGCCACTTCACCCGTTCACCCACCCACTCACCCATTCGCCCAACCACTCACCCATTCGCCCAAACACTCACCCATTCATCCACCTGTTCAGTCCGTTCACCCACCCTTTCATCCATTCACCCACCAACTCACACATTCGCCCACCAACTCACACATTCGCCCACCCACTCACTCATTTTCCTACCCACTTACTCACCCACCCACTCACACCTACATGCCTACTTCCACTAACTGACTCACATATGCACCCACTCACACAATGATTCATCCACCTACCAACTCACTGACCCGTCCAATCACTTGCACACCTACCAACTCACTCACACACCTACCAAATCACTTGCACACATAGCAACTCACTCTCCCACCTACTCACTCACCGGTGGCGAAGTGTGAGATTTTCAGGAGGGAAGCAACTGGTGTAGGAGAAGTGGTACATAATTTTGAAAATTATGAAAGCAACTGCCAATCGTTACATACTGCATTTATCTGGTTTGTTTCAACACACTCCTCTTAATTTAGTATACTACTTATGAATATAATACGTTGCTGATATTCACCACTAAGTAGTTGTAATATAATTTAACTTAAGAATTTACCAACATTTAAATCAACTGTCAAGATCTCGATTTTAAGAGTCGCCCAGATATCTTCACTTGTTCACTCACTAGCACTTAAAAAAGTTCCAATACATTTTTAAAACTCAAAATTACTGTAGGCCAATGGTTCAAAATTATCTTGGAAAAATTAGCCAATCATATGAAACCAATGACAGGCTACCGTAAAATACATCCATACATCTGCGACACTAACCTATGTAAGGCCCACATACCAGTTCACAAATAAGCATAGTTCTAAAACAACCAAAACTTTATACACAACACAGTTTTCCAAAAATCCTGATTCCGGTCAGCCATGAGACACTTATGTAAATACACTGTGCTGTACACAAGTTTACNACAGTTTTCCAAAAATCCTGATTCCGGTCAGCCATGAGACACTTATGTAAATACACTGTGCTGTACACAAGTTTACTACAAACATAAACACTTCAAATCTGTTTACAATCAAAATTTATTTTAATAATGAAGCTCATATAATATCTTTTATTTACAAAATTACAAAACATATAGAAGCATTATCAAAATTCAGCTTGTCTGGTCTGACAATATTTAGCTGTAAAAAACAATCATGTTAAAGGGCCTTACAATTTAAGCAATATGTCTCTAAACCTCTGTCAACAAACTATTTTCACAATTAATATAAAAGGTCACCAAAATATATATATGCCTGACAGGAAAAAATTATTAACACTCTTAATAAAACTGTTACACAACGGACAGCCGCGTACACGACACATACTCAAAATTGTGCCGAACAAAGGCGTCTGCAATGGCAATTAAAATAAAAACATTAAAAATATTGATGTAAATATTTGTAGAGGAGGGGCTCATAAGGAGAAGAGGCTAAACACCTCTTTCTATGGTAGCATACCAGAAACACATTAAAATAATAGCAAATTATTATGACTAGACAACAAAGTGTAGTAAAGAGCACCATAAAACCATATCACATAAAAATTAATTAAAATTTTGCAGGTGGGTGAAGAATAGACCTCAACTAGATGCAACCAAGCAAAAGTAGTGCGGTACATTATTTGACTCCCACATTACGTTGCAACACATCACCGCCTCGGGCTAACCGTAGGAAAATAATTAAAAATCTTTAACAAGGTAATACCAAAACATTTACAACACTGTCACTGCACTGCGTAAAGTTAACCAAACCATAATTTATAATGGGAGACCAAAAATAAATTTTGGATACACACGGTCAGCGAAAATCCCGGTGAAGTTAACTAACCCTTAAACAATTCGTAAAACTCTCAAAAAACACTTTGAAACACTCACCCACCTGCATGGGAAAGCAACATGTCCGTTAACACCACTAAATCACGTAACCATATCAAGGCCGGAGAAGCGCCGATGAGATGGATCCCAACAAACAGTGAGTGCCAGAAGGCCTTTGCAAAAATTAACACAAATGAAAGGAGGGGAAGACTAGCTATCGTGCATGTGTGAAGAGAGGGTTAACCAAGGAGGAGGTAGAGATGGAACAGGAGTAGGGGTACAGAGATCCGAAACACAACGGGGTGGCGGCAAATTCAAAATGAGAGGAGCGAGCTGCGATCAGCGCAATCTCTTCCCCTAAAAACGTCCGAGTGCCCTGAAAAAAGTCAGAGGTCGAAGTCCACAATTCCATGAACACACAGCAGAAGCCGAAGAATACACTAAACATCCAGAAGAATAAAGGTTGACACTCATTTCGAAGAGACAAATACCAATGAAAGTGTTCAAGATGTTCACAAATGTGTAGAGTGGATGAAAAGTTACATTCACAGAGTTGCAATCACACATAGTAACATGACATAACATTCTTGAAGCGTTGACAAGTTCCAGTCCAAGTCCCTGGGGACAATGTCAATTCACAAAGCGCATCCCAGTGCAGAACAGTACTCGGTGAATGTCGCGCAGCCAGCGCCTGGGAGACCAGCAATTTCTCGGGCACCGGTGAGAGGANTGCAGAACAGTACTCGGTGAATGTCGCGCAGCCAGCGCCTGGGAGACCAGCAATTTCTCGGGCACCGGTGAGAGGAGGGAAGTCTTCAGCGTGATCGCAGATGCAAGGTCAACTCAGATGGAAGCAGGACGGCGATAGTCACACTCAACGCCAGTCCGGACCACGAGTNGATCGCAGATGCAAGGTCAACTCAGATGGAAGCAGGACGGCGATAGTCACACTCAACGCCAGTCCGGACCACGAGTGGAAAAAACAAACAAAAAAAAAAGTGCATTACAAAAACATGTGCACTTTACGGAACTTGCGTTGAGACCCAGGAACTGACAACATAACTGTATGAATTTTGAACC
>NQII01004211.1:0-15349 GCA_002778355.1 Clitarchus hookeri
GCGGTCCCGAGTTACAAGTCCGCAGCCGACTCTTGTGGGCGCGGGTAGCTCTCGCCGAGGGCCTATTGACACTGGTGAGCGCAACTCGTATGGCTTTGTGGAGGTTGAAAGCGCGTTTAGAGGTGTAATGAAAACATACGTCTCTGAGAATACCTCGAGGGTAGCCATTGACATTTGCGACTACCTCGAGGTAATGAAACCTAACATAATTGGCCAATTACAGCAGGAAATCGAGACACAGGGGGCGGTCAAGTTTAATATATTTCTAGAGTGTGTATATGGGAAACCAGAACCGCACGAGGATGAGGAGGATCGCCGTGCTTTTAAGACTAAAAACGTGCCTATCTTTAACGTAGCCGACATAGAGGCGGCTGTGTCGGCTGCCATTGCAAAGATATGCGTTGAGGAGACTGACTTTATGGCGAAGGGTAGCGGCTGGACTCTCACGGCAGTGAAAAGAGTCCAGTTACGCGTAAACAAGCTCGACCCTCTTAGGGCCTCCTCGTATATCCCATTGCCTGTTGGTTTTGCGGCGAAAGGCGCAATTATTAACCCGCACAACATCAACGACCAACANCGGTTTTGCGGCGAAAGGCACAATTATTAACCCGCACAACATCAACGACCAACAGTGTTTCAAATGGCGTGTAAACAAGCGATACACCGAGCTTGAAACACGTTTTGATTTTTCCATTATAGATTTTCCCACCCCTCTGCGTCAAATACCAGCTTTTGAGAAAGTCAATCCGGGGGTTAGTATTAACATATACACACTTGAGAAGAATACAAAAATCGTGCCAATACGGGTGACAGATGTAGAACTGGCCCAACACTTTGATTTGCTGCTTCTCACCACAGTGGAGGAGGGGGAGGAGGACCAGAACTCGCATTATTGCTACATTTCGAATTTCTCGAGGCTGGTACGCTCCCAGGTGACGACACACCATAGTAGTGTTAATGTCTGTAAACGTTGTTTGAAAACGTACGATAATCAACAGCGTGTTAGCGGGTTGACGGGTGCCGAAACTCTGGCTGAGCATAGGAGGTACTGCAATTCCCATACTGCTGTTCGTGCAGACATGCCACAGCCGGACGGGGGCGGCAGGCCACCTGTGCTCATATTCAAAAATTACCAGAACGGCGACAAGATGCCTATTGTAGTGTATGCTGACTTCGAGGCCATGCTTGTGCCTGTACAAACATGTCAGCTGAACCCTGACGCATCCTACACATATAGCTACCAAAAACATGAGCCCTATTCATACGGCATATACGTTCAGGTAGATAATTCAATTATCCCCGCCTATAAGACAACCAGCCTACCCTCGCGTGTAACTGTTTACACGGGCGAAGGTGCGTCGGAACACTTTATGGAAGAGGTGGTTAGGATAGGACACCTGGTTAAAGATATATATAGCCAGTCTGAACCGATGCGCCCACTAACGCATGTGGAACAGGCTGACTATGCTTTAGCCACTACCTGCTGCCACTGTTCTGGCATGTTCACCGACAAAAATCATAAGGTGCATGACCATGACCATTTTACTGGTAGTTTTATTGGGGCGTCGTGTAATAACTGCAACAAGCTTCGTCGCCGACCCCAGAGACTGCCGATACTCTTCCATAACCTGACGTATGATGCCAATTTCATAATTAAGCAGCTAGGATATGATACCCAGGAAATATTTATTATTCCGCATAGCGAAGAGAAACTCATCACCTTCAGTAAGAGTTTGGGCGACAAGTTCACTATACAGTTTATTGACACGTATAGGTTCATGTCTGCCAGTCTGGCAACTCTCGCTAAGAATCTGCCGTTCGGTGAATTCCACACAACGTCACGTTTCTTCACGGTAGAGCGCGAGCTACAGCTGGTAACCCGGAAAGGTGTCTTCCCCTACGACTATGTTAGCTCGTGGGAGAAGCTCACCGAACCGCAATTACCGGCTATAGAGTCATTCTACAATAGGCTTACTGGAGGGAATGTCAGTGCCGAGGACTACCAGCACGCACAAACCGTCTGGTCTGTGTTCGGATGTCGTACCCTCCAGGACTATTCTGAGCTCTACTTGAAGACGGACGTGCTGATTCTGTGCGACGTCTTTGAGAATTTCCGGAGGCTCTGTCTACGCACATACAGTCTCGACTGTGTACGCTATGTTAGTGCTCCCGGGTTCTCGTTTGACGCAATGTTGCGCAATACACAGGTGGAATTAGATTTGCTCTGCGACTATGACATGCACCTGTTTATTGAGGCTGGCATCCGGGGAGGGGTGGCTCAATGTGTTAAGCGGCACGCAGTTGCCAATAACAGGCATATACCAGACACATATGATGCCGACAAACCATCTACCTACCTGCAGTATGTAGATGCTAATAATCTCTACGGTTGGGCAATGTCCTTACCATTACCATATGCAGGTTTTGAATGGACCGCCACGAGCATCGATGTGATGAGCGTGCCGGACGACGGATATGTCGGCTATATACTGGAGGTAGACGTAGAATACCCTTGCGCTCTTCACGAAGCGCATATGGACCTCCCATTCTTGCCAGTGAACGAGTGTCCCCCGGGGTCCAAACAAACGAAACTCATGACGACACTGGAGAGCAAACTTCACTATATCGTGCATTACGTTACTTTGAAGCAAGCATTGGGTCATGGGTTACGGCTGAAGGCTGTTCACCGAGTCCTTCAATTCCTGCAGAAGCCGTGGCTTAAGCCCTATATTGATCTCAACACAGAGAAACGTCAGGCTGCCACGATTGCTTTCGAGAAGGACTTTTACAAGTTAATGAATAACGCAACGTATGGTAAACTTATGGAAAATAAGCGCAAACGACNCTTTTACAAGTTAATGAATAACGCAACGTATGGTAAACTTATGGAAAATAAGCGCAAACGACAGCGTATGGAACTAGTGTGTAGGGAAGTTCGGGCGAAGAAGCTCATCGCAAAACCTGCGTTTAAATGTAGGACTATTTACGATGAGTCATTGAGTCTAGTCAAATTATGCCAAGAGAGCATTGTGTTTGACAAGCCCATATACGCTGGGTTTGCCGTACTCGACCTGTCAAAGACACTTATGTACAAGTTTTACTACGATGTAATGCGAGCACGGTATGGGGACAGGGTAAACCTCCTTTACATGGATACAGATAGCTTTGTAATGGAGATTGCCAGTCCTGACTTCTACTGTGAACTCGCCCTTAACCCTACGCTCATGTCGCAGTTCGACACCAGCGCCTACCCGCCCACTCATCTTTGTTACTCACCTACCAATTCTAAGGTGATTGGGAAGTTCAAGGATGAATGTGCGGGTGACGAAATGGTTGAGTTTGTAGGGTTAAGGGCGAAACTGTATGCATACCGATGCCTGAATACGGTAGTGAAGCGCGCGAAGGGGATACAAGGGTGCGTAGTTGACAATACGATAACGTTCGACGATTATCGGCGCATTCTTTCGGCCCAGCGCAACATGAGAGTACAGGTCGCGGGTATTAGGTCGTACCATCACACAGTATATACAGAGCAATCCTCCAAACTGGCTCTTTCGTGGATGGACGATAAGCGGAAAGTCCTGGATGATGGCATACATACCGTCCCCTATGGCTATCAGGCCTAATACGAAAAACAGCTCTGTGTTGGCAGAGAGAGTGCTTATTCTCCCGGCATGTACTGTAGCACGTACAGACGTATTCGTATTCCGCCTGTCAGGTGCATGGCCGAGGGTTTTGGTAGTCATATTTCTCGATAAGCATGCTGTAGCACATGCAAGTGTGTTGCAGGCTTGCCAGGTATGCTGGCTGATAGTCTACTGTAGCTCGTTCAAGAGGCAAGTTCCTAACATTGTCAGGTAGATTATCGGTTTTTATTCCTGCAGTATACCGGAGCACATGCAGGCCTGGAGGGCTTGTCAGGTATACAAACATTGGTCCGCGCAGTCTGATTCAGTGTACTATAGCTCATGCAAGCGTTGCAATCTTCGACTTGTCAGGTATACTGGGTGGTAGCATGCAAAAAGTCTTGTCATGCATGTTACCAGCACGTCCTGTACATGTTTTTTTACTGCGGTATACTGGAGCACACGCAAGTAGTAGTAGTCTTGCCAGGTATACCATTCATGCGTTCCCTTTTTTTCCGCAAATGCTAATAGCTGTACGTTTTCACTGCATATTAACTATCTTGCTTTTGTATGTTTCAATTACCTCCCTCTGTATTCATCTGTGTAGAGTCACCATCGTCGGCAAAACGCTTGTCAAGCTTATGTGCTAGATTATAGCATTCTACTCTGTCATGTGTATGGTTTCCACTCGTACTACTACTAATGTAATAGTCATATTAGTGTTAATTTAACTGTTCTCCGCACCCTCCATCGCACTGTGTGTGTTGGCATCGCACCCGTGTCGTCGCTATCATACTGTAGTATCTCGTCTGTATATGTTTTTTTCCCTGTTGACGAAGCGCTCGCTTCATTGTTTTCCCCCTTGTCGCTCCGCAACCTACCTGTTCGCTATATCTATGACGTTACCAATATATATATTTATATATGTATTGCTAGTGTTGTAGGAATAGAGTACTGCCGGTTCCAAGTCCGGGGTCCGTCTGCATGGTTATGCCATGCAAATGGTAAATGGGAGGACGGGGTTCGTCTGCATGTTTATATTGCTTACTGCGTAATACAATCTGTATTACGTTTAATAAAAGGTGTAAATAAGCCTGTGTCATGCTTTTTTTAAATACTGTGTTGAGTTCACTTCAATATAATGTGGAATTTATATTCAATACATAAGAAACTAGCATTTTTAATACTTTTTTACTGGGCTGAGATAATTGAAAGTAATATATATATATATATATATATATATATATATATATTCAACACATAAGAAACTGACACAACATATTTTTTTTATACTTTTCAATTAATCAAGTTTTTACTGACTGACACAACATATTTTTTAAATACTTTTTCAAATTATTATTATGCTGCTAATCAAAATAAATAAACAATTCAATGTGCACAGCCTCGCACGATTTTATGGCTAGAGGGTTTAATTAACTGTCAAAAAAAAATAGCTGCCGACTTGTACTGGCTGCAAACAAACATGGCCGCTGCTCCTGCTGCTGCTGAGGTGGTGACGTCAACATGGCTGCTGCTGCTACGAAGGTTTGGCACCATCCAATATGGCCGCCGATAATTAAAAAAAATTTTTATACTTATATAACACATACATTTTTTAATTTTCTGGCTGGCAAAATGGCCTCCAACTTGTACTTACTGCACACATGGTCACCGATAATTTAAAAAATTAAATAAATTTTTTTACATAACTTTTTAATTTACTGGCATACAAAATGGCCGCCTACTTGTACTGGTTGGCAACATGGCCGACATGTTATTGCATGCCTCATCCAATATGGCTACCAATAATTTTTAATAAATTTTTTACGTAAGTTTTAATTTACTGGCTAGCAAAATGGCCGTCTACTTGTACTGGTTGGCAACATGGCCGACATGTTATTGCATGCCTCATCCAATATGGCTACCAATAATTTTTAATAAATTCTTTACATAAGTTTTAATTTACTGGCTAGCAAAATGGCCGCCAACTTGTACTATCCTAATTGCACTGGCTAGCAAAATGGCCACCATGTTATTGTATGCCTCATCCAATACATTATTTTTTTTTAAATTTAATAAAATTTTTACATAACTTTTAATTTACTGCCTGGCAAAATGGCCGTCATGGGATCGAATGTTCTAGAATGTACTAGCTGGCAACATGGCCGCCAACTTGCTGCCAAAATGGCCGCCAACATGGCCGACCTCCTGTGGATACATTCCTTCTCCTGCAAATGCATTCCTCCTGCTCTTGCATTCCTCCTCCCTTCCTCCCAGTCATGAACCTGTGTTCGAATGCCCTATTGTACACTACTCACCTTCAAACATTAAACCTGAAAGCGAGCGGGATTGCAACACCACCATTTGGTCATCGACCCTTGCGAAAGAAGACAGTTGCAGAAATCCCCTCCACCGGTCACTGAGCGGGGCCGCAGAACCACGAGCTTGATATAGGCAGGCATAGCACCTGAAACAGCGTAATTTCGTCTTTTTTCCTTAGGGCGTCGACCCGACCAGCGAAGCAGACCAGGAAGTTGGGTGTGTCCGGCCGTCGTTAACTGTCTCGTAGAATCAGCCTCCAGCAACATTAACAAGGTGATGACTCTCCAGTTAGTTTTGAATAAAGTGGCATGAAGTAAATGTAATGAATAATCCTCTTGATATTCAATTTAAAGTTCCCTCGATCAATAGTTATTTAAATAGCAACTGTATAATCTTCATGTAATAAAACTCATCTTATACTGTTGTGCTCTACCGAATCATGAGTCATTATTGAGCTATGCTCCCAGCAACTTTCACGTACGAATTGGCTGAAAAGCTAGTTCGTAACAATGGTGGAAGCTTGGTTCCTCCCTTCCCTCTTGCTGCCTTGTATCAGATTCTCTACCATCCCCCCCTATTTCAATAAATTCCCCACCCACCCACACTAATTTCCGTATTAATAACAGAAAAATTTCAGCCACGTCCGTTTTTAACTTTAATACTTTAAAGTAGAAGTACAATTTAAATAATGACATAATATCTACTTTTAAAATGAATTAGGTTTAAAAAATAATTTACCTTTTACAGCCCAATATCTAAACACACAAAGCAATTATTTGAAACCTAAATAACAATCGGTATTCAAATGCAAAGAATTTCAGTGTGAACCGCAAGTCCCTAGTTGCATATATTGACGTGTAAACAATTGATCTCAGCTATACCAAGCTAGTAATATAAATTAAAATGTAGATTACCCGTGTGCGCTTGATATAGTTATTTGAAATTTAACTATTACTGTAGTAGTAATTCATAATCCTGTAAGCATTTTCATTTAAGTATCTTTCAACTCATGCTAATTTAATAAACTCCATGTAAAAAACCATATTGTACGTAGTTATTTATTACTGTGCGCAAATAAAATAAATATATATTTTATTCAATTTTCTCCTTAGTATACATACTATATATATAAGAAACTTCTCATATCATGCTTAGGAATAAGGTATGCCAGTTAACTATGACAATTTTAGTATTCTCTCATAAAGCTTCTACTGCGGTATGAGTTACAATGGTGCAGGACGATATATCGTTGACCCAAGACGACACATTCCCTCGTCAGCGCTTCCTCGCGGCTCAAGCGCCGCTGGGCGCAAAACAGCGTGCTAGTGCACGCCACGCAGTTTTCTTCCCGCCACACCCACCTATAAACTTAAGTTTATTGTTCTAGTTAAAGTTTCTCATACTATCAATATTTTCACATATTTCCCACAAACCTATGCTATAAGGAAACGGGCAGAATGAATTCTGTTGAGTTTATGCAGGTCTGTGATCCGAGGACTTAGCCAATCCTCGTGGCTTTCGGACGTGCTAGTGACATGCCATGCCAGTCATACTGCATTGTCTGATGAGCAGACTGCTGAACCTGACGTGAGAAGGATTAATTGTGTGCAATGTTACGGGTATTAACTAAATGGGAATAGTTCCCGAGACACACCCACTTCGACAGTGTCTGTCCGTTCGCGATTTACCCACATCCACCCAATCGTAAGGAGTACTTACCCAGGAGGTCAAATCTTTCGTTTCACGTGAGACGTGGAGCAATATTTGGGCCTCTGGTGGAGTTGTGACCCAACCAGAGCGGCCTATTTTCTGTGCTCTACTAGCCTTGACAGAGTTCAGGCAGTAGGGGCGCAATTGGATTTTTTCTGTGTGTCTTTTCTCTACTACACTGTACTTTGAAAGTATACCATGAGGGTACTTTCGTTTTTGACCTCCGGGGAGTAAGTTATTGAGTGCAGATTTCCTCAAACCCTTTATGCTACCCCTTTGTGTGGAAGTAGAAGTGTAATTAGTATGTATTTAATTATTAATATGTTCTTTTCCTCTCTACTGCATTCTACTTGCATAATAAGTGTCGTTATGTTATACTTATACTATGTGTTGATGTCCCTCGGATTTGTTAACATGCTATACGTTCTGCTCCTTTTCATTCCAATCTTAACTTTTTAATAATCAATGTAATTATATTATACTTATGCTATGTGTTGGTGTCCAGGGTACATATTAACATTTCAATAATTATGAGTTTATCCGCGCACACAGCTAACTACAATAATATATTTTCAGAAAAAGAAAAAAAAACTTGTATGAAAATAGGCATTAACTAACAACTGGATTTACAAGCGTAACGTAACTATAAAATTGTAACGTAAGGTGGTATTCATATACCGCCCGAGAGAACAATTGACGACAGTTAAAAAAAAAAGACATATAACTCACGTTTAAATACATAAGCTTCCAAGGTCGGACACACCCAGCAATATAACACACCCAGAAATATATTGCTACCATAAGTTAATTTTTGTAACTTTTAGGACCCTCTTAATTTATTTAAGGCAAATGTTTATATAAGATGTTTCGACAAACTGTGAAGGCATTCTGCTCATACATTTAATTGTAAGTTTCAGAAGAACGGTACCGCAAGTTTCATGTTCAACAGCAACCAGCAGTGATGTCACGCCCCTCTCAACCAAAGTTCCTCCGGAGGTCGGCGCAAGAAACGCCCACGTGAACACCAGTCCTGACGTCATGCGCAATAACCCCAACACCGCGCTCACAGCCGTCAGCACTACCACTTAACCCAGCTCACGAGTCATACGTAAAATTATATACAGGTAACCAGTGGTTCACATATTTTACTTACACCACTTACACTTCACCCTGCAGGTAACCGTAACACATATCAAAATTTACTTTAAAAAAGTTTATTATCGCATAACAACAGAAAAAATAGCGATTGCTAATAGGAGGCCTCCGAACGATATTGTAAATGTATTATTAATAATAAAAGTAAAAATTTAAACCGGTTTTAAGATACAAAATAATTAGAAAAAATGTAATACTCCACTGCTTATCAAAAAAAAAATATATTTTTTTTATGAAACTACTCAAGTAACAACTCATATACATAAATAAATAAATACTGTATATCACTGTAATTTAACATTTTAATTTTTATAGAAAACGAACCATTTGTAAAATTCCCCATATTCAATACACAGTATTATTTGATACTGACACATATTTCTTGTATAATAAGTAACATTTATTACTTTAACATTTTGTTTGTTATAATTACGTATCCGTTCATTTTCCCTCTTAAGTATTGAAACGTAGAAAAACAAAGCAGCTGCAACATTTTCTTTTCTTTTTGTATTTTTCCAATAATTAATTAAATAATATTGTACGTTTCGATACCATCTCATCAGCGTCCTAACCCAGTGACGTCACGTACCGTTTTATTATGTAACAATTCGCTTAACGCATCGCTATTTTGTCAGTGTTCTAACATGCATTCATTTTACAGCACGTGTATTTTCTGTACAACTACACATAATAATTGTTGTAACGGGGAAAGCAGTTAAATTACAAAATTTAAATTCTTTAAATTTTAAAATATTGTTTTATATTTTCATTGTGATTATTGATTCATATATTTTCTTTAATTCTTTACAAGCATTGATGTAATTAACGAGCCACGCTAAGTAGTACTTAGGGACTCACGAACTCAAGAAAGGCTGATGCGTTCGCGAACCGCCTGCGGGGAGTCTGCCGCGCTCGCGTGGAAGACAATTTGTACACCCAGCGGATATGCAAGTTCAAGAACCTCAAGGCCACTGTAAACACACAGCCCAGCATTTAATCGGTCCGCCTTGCCCGAGGACTGCACGAAGGCAACTGGCAGTTCCTTATACCTAAATTATCCTTCTACTTTAATTACTTTCAAATATGTTTCCTACCGTAGCGAAGAGGACTTCAACCCGATTCATATTCCTGCTGCCACAACATGAACCCCGCAACTCCCAATCATCTACATAATCCACACGGACTCTAGGGCGAGATGAGGGTATCTCAGTCTCGTAGAATCAGCCTCCGGCAGCATTAACAAGGTGATGACTCTCCAGTTAGGTTTAAATAAAGTGGCGTGAAGTAAATGAAATGAATAATGGTCTAGGTATTCAATTTAAAGTTCCCCCGATCAATAGTCATTTAAATAGCAACTGTATAATCTTCATGTAATAAAACTCATCTTATACTATTATGCTCTACCGAATCATGAGTCATTATTGAGCTACGCCCCCAGCAACTTTCACGTACGAATGGCTTAAAAACTAGTTTGCAACAGGCTGTACAACCCACAGAAGCGAAAAGACTACTGCCCGAAGCTATGGAAATGTTGGGAAAGCTCCTACAGGATTCTGAATGAGATCAATGATGCGGTCTTTTGGATTTGTCGTCAAGGCTCTCGGGTGAAGTCGAAGGTTGGCCACATCGGCCGACTGGCTCTCTACATAGTTCTGGATGTGGCAAAGTTTTTTCGGGATGAACTGACTTTAGGAGGCGGCAGTGTTTCATGTCGCTGCTCTTCATCGTTTCCCTGGTCCCGCCCTGCTCGAGAGAGTGAAAGAATATTTGAAGTCCAATGTTGTAATGTAAGAAGGGCGCGGCATTATCCAAAGGTCCTCCACCATGTAAACTGCTACGCGCTGCCGCGTTAAGCCTGTCGCTACTCGTGCGCTCCTTGCCTCCAGCGGATTGAATTACGGGTCTTATCTGAAAGAATGTTCTGGCTCAGTATCCCAGGCTTTCTCAGCATGACTCGGGATGCTGGTGAACTTCCAGATCTCGCCACCGAGTATTTGAGCCGCGGCGGCCTACGAGACGACAGTTTATAAGAAATTGAAATTTCCGAGGATTGTGCAACCTTAAATGTGCGAAGACAGCGAAGACGACGAGCCAGCAGAGCATCGAGAGGCGGCGAAAGTGACCAACAGGGGTGAAGTCTGCGGACTGCGAGCGTTGGTACAATTGAGAGTGAGACTGACGGGCGGGACTTTTGATCTGGATGCGTGCGTGTAAAACATTTAGAATGATATTAATAGAGATATTAAATATGTGTAAATATTGAGTGTGAAGTAAGTGACTCTAAAAAATATAGAGACATTGATAAGGGATTTAATTTCAACCGAGAAAATAACTGAAAATAATAGTTGTTGATAATAGCTGTGTGAATAAATTAAAAATTTAATGCAGTTATTTTATTTCTATTAAGACCTCCATCCCTCACGAACTCGGATGCGCCCTCAGGCATCTTGTAACAATATTTTATGATTTTGTGACTCAATAATGTTGATTATTTTATTAAATGCCAAATAATCTGGGAAACCGTAATCATCATGTTATTCGCTAAAGTATTACAACTTTATCTTAAAATCTTGATTCGTTTATATTGCTAAGAGCTATTTTACCATAAATTTTGGTTTCAGGTAATGTATTTGTTGAAGTCACAGGAGTAGCATGTTGCAGTTTGGTTCAAATTTGACACTTCGTACGAAATAGTTAACTTATGTATATTTTTAATTAAAACATCTCAAAAATTAAGGATGAAATACGGGCGAACCGCGTTACAAATTTTCGAGATATATATTTCACGACAGTCTAATAACGTGAACAAATATTGTTTGCTGTCTCCTAGAATATTATATTTATTTTATTTTATTTTGAAATTTTTACGAAAGATATATAAATTCCAAATTTGTACACTTTGATAACCCATTTTCGTAACGACATTTTCCTCCAACGTCGTACTTTTTCAGAAAAATATTTCATATCACAATGGAGAATGATATAATGTGTTTGAAAGGCACAACATAAAAAATGTGGCTCTCCTACCTGGCCTTGATGTGCGGTAAGTGCTTTTAAGACATCACGTACGTTAGTCGTATTCAGAACATTCCACAAAATAGCTAAAAAATTATTTTTCTAAGTGCTTTATTTCAAAATAATACCCGTCTGATACATAAATAAATATTAAAGGGTCGTGCATTGAACATTGGTACAGACTTTCTAACAATAAGATGGTAGCGTAAACGCTTAAAGTCTTACAGGTACACGCAGTACGGCGAGAACACTGCATGCCAGTCAGTTCAAAGCCTTGCGCGTAGCGGCGATGGCGTACTCGATGCGCGTGGCACTGTAACCGTTATCGCTTCCTCGCTTTTGAGCCTCTAACTTGAAGAACGGTTCAAGGTATGTGGGCACCTTAATCCCCCTTACAGCTCCGCTCGACATAGCCAGGCGGGTAACTAAGGCCAAACGCCGACTTGGGCGGGCGTCTCGCTTGGGATCAGAAGGGGCACGAACAATACAAATGGTGGGAGGAAGGATCTCGGGGTACCGGCGTTCTGCACCTCACATGTGCGTGCCAAGAAGCTTACACCTTCATCATACTATATACTTATAAATATGTTCCATATTTTTCCTAGGTAACGAGAGGTGTCTCGACTTTCTATCACGTTGTGGTGCTGGCCATTTGTTCATTGGCTTTGGCCGCAGTCAGAAACATTTCTTGCTTTCCGCTCAGCGACACAGATTAAGGTCACCAGAGTTTACTTTTCCAATTGGTTGAGAGCACTGCGGGCCGTTTCGGTTCAGCGGTGTCTAAGGGTCACTCGCGAAAGTACACACTTGTATCATGCCTAACCTGTTAACCGATCTGTAATGCGAAATGTTAGGTTCTCTAGCAACGGGGTGCGTAGCTGAATTGGCTGTTCACCATTAATTGAACATTTTTGAAATCTAAATGTTATTAAAGTCACTGCCCATATTTTAAAGTAATCACAAACTGAAATAAATACTCATAGTAAATTTATCAGCGAATTATAAAATTTATTTCCATGTCTTAGCATCTTGTTTAAAGTGAATTGATTTAAATTTGTAGACACATTTTTTTTTCAATTTTTTTATGCATTTATGTGTGTTATTAAACATTTTAAAACTTATTTAAGTTCCTAACAGTTCCACAGTTAAACTTGATCAACGGATGGATATAGTGAGAGAGTCCGCGGCAATATTAAATTTCCATATGGTGGATGTGGTGTGGGAATATAAAATGAACAGAGAATTAGGTCTTAAGCCGTGCTTTCAAAAGTGCTCATTTTACCGCGAACCTCCTGTATCTAAATATTCTCGGGCATGATTTTGCCGCGTCGAAAACAATTGGGCGTTTCTATTAGAAACAGTTTTGTTCAACACATATTCCTATACTTACATACAATCACTTTTGTTCAGGCACATTATTTTCAAAAAACTTCTGTAATAACTCTATGACATCAGAAATTAAAATTATTAATATTTGTTTTAAAAAACTTATATAAATACAAAATCTGTTTTAAATTATTTTTTGGAGAGCGCTAGAGGAGGGTTACTCATGGTCGAAAGAAAATACAGGCCTGCGTCACGTTCGCGCACCACGGCACTGCGCATCCATACGAGATTAAATACATATAATTGACGTTCTATGGCGTTCTGTAACTGTCAAATAAATAAAACATTTAAAAGTTATTTTAATAAAAAATCATGTTTCACGTGGTTTGTCTAATTAAAGTGCGAAAACTAACTAATAAGGCAAAGCTTTTTACATTCGTCAACCATGAAGATTTAAGTAAATAAACAGTTGCATATAAAGAACGGCATTTTATAACGTATAATTTACAAAAAACGAAATTTATTTTATTAATTATTACTGTTGCTTACATTGAAAGAAAAACTGCAAGAACATTTGAGCGTAAAAAATCGCACTTTCAAGGTTTGCTTTGCTCTCTTAGAAAACGTATGTATTTATGTATTCCGAAGGGAACTATAACCTCGCCGGGGATTTCTGTTGTTCCGGACGATGAATGCTGCATCTACTAAAATGTGTCTTGTCTCCAGCCATTATGAATAAATGTATATCTGAACCAACAAACTTAGGCACTTCTATTTCCAAATTATCGGTTCGGCCGGAAACACAAGTTACTTAGGAAACGAGAATGAAATATTTCTGTCAGGTTATCCATCAGTTACGTAGTAACCATTTCATGCTGTATTTTTAATACGAGTTATACAGTATGCATATTTTTATCTGCTAAATGCATTTTGTATTTATCAATGAAAAATATCATAGCAAAGTTATGTGCATGCTCAGCATTTCATTTACTGGTTCTATAGACTTATACCACTATTCTCCAATTTCCCTGACCAACTGAATGGTTGTTAACAATATTTATGACAAAAACTGATAAATTAATAATAATTGTTCAACTACTTTATGGTTAGCCCTCAAGCAATTGAGAACATATAAAATCTCAAAATTACTATTTTCCTTGACTCATAATAAGTAAATGCTTTTGGTTAATAAAATTATCCAACAATGTATGCACATGCCAAAACATAATACATCAATTTCACTGATTTTATAAACAACAAAAATGATACTCCAAGCATGAAAGGGAATTACAATTTAGTTATTTATACTTAATTGGCTGGATGGGTTTATGTAAACTAATTTATTATTTTATTTTACCCTAATGATATAAAACACTTGAGTATGACTTCTACTCTGATCATAACATGCAACCTTTAATAGACTTATTTTGAACCTGCAAATGTAAAAGTGGCAGGTTTTAATTTTGGTAGTTGTGTCAAAATATATAACGTAACCCATACATGACGTTACTAAACCTACAGCTACTAGCATAAACACTCATAGCGAGATGTATTTTAAACTACGATATGCAATCACTGCCACGTATGTTGCAACATTTACCTGTTATTCATGAATAAAGAGTTTGGCATCAATGTTTAAGCAGATAGTACTTCCTAAGTTATATGCATTCAATTATATATTTTTGAAATTTTTTTTATTGGTGGAATAATTAAAGGAGTCTAGGCCCTTCCCAAGTGAGTTGTTGCATTCTAATTTGACAGTCGACTGCAGTTAAATTAAAGTGAAACATATACAAAAATATTTATTTCATAAAATGTATGTACATATTTCATAATATTTATTAATATTACATAACATTTATTTCTACTTTATCTTAGAATACTAATTTACTATTAGTATGCCTATGCTATGAGCTGTACTCGGCTAAAGTTATCATTATCTAGCAATTTGTAAAACGTTGAAAACAAAATCCTAGTGTGGACACAAAAAACCTGCCACTTAAGACTTCTCTGCTCCTGTGCTTATTCTAAATGCTTGAAGATCCTGGGTCATTAAAATCACAGAGTGGTAAGCAAAAATTGTATAACAGTGAGCTGCTCTTCAGTATTTTAAGTTATAGTCATAAGGTACAATCAGGTGTCCTAGTTAATATGATGGGTACAATCAGGTGTTCTAGTTAATATGCTGTAAAAAA
>NQII01004211.1:15877-30884 GCA_002778355.1 Clitarchus hookeri
TTTACCGGATTCCCGATATTCACGGTACACTCGTGAAATGGTCTTACCCGAACATCCAAATGTTATCGCTACCTCGGAGATGATATGTCCCATCTCTCGTGCGCCGACTATAACACCGCGTTCGAACTCACTTAAATCTTGATAACCTGCCATTGTAGCAGCAGTAACCGATCTAACTGCCGACCGCATCGCGTTACTCTGATTGGTTCCATACTTTTGTTATTTGCATACACACGCCTATACCAGTTTTTTGGCTCTTCAGTGTATATCGAGCACAAGAATGTAGGATTCAATAATACACAGCGTTATTCCAGACCTAAAATTATTTTTCAAAATGGTATTTCCAACAGTTATGTGTTTTCAAAAAGTAGGCTTTATAAACTGGATATTGTAAATATTTTAAAACATCATTATGTGGCTGTTTACACACTGCTGTAGACCTCAGCAATTAGGGAAGGAATATCATTTCAGAATATCTACCTATAATTTTACTTTATTTAGTAAATTACATTTGATGTAGTAAAAAAATGGTATAAGTATTAATTCTTTTTTTATTAGAATGAAATAAACGCCAGTAAATTGTTTTTAACACATGTTCCTTGGCACAGACTAAACAAAACTCTTTTGGTAGCACATAGGTTGTGTGCACTGCATGAAATAATTTAATTTCGCGTAGTCCTATTTGCCCAGCCTAATATTCCCTTATTTCTCACACAAAGTCACACAATTTGAAGGCTAGAATACCCCGAATAATACTTGGCGATATAACTTACAAACCTAGTATTCAGATAAACAATATTCACGTGCCTAAAAACAATAACTGATACTTTGTTGCAGTAAAGTGAATTACATAAAAAATTTCCGCCTTTTTGTATCCCGAACTTAATGAACACAAAATAAATTCCATATTTACAAAACCACATAAGCTGCGTATAAAAAAAATTACTTAAGTCCTAGATGTTTTTACCAAATCCACATCTACTCTCTTGCTATAACCAGCAGTATATATTTCACCAACTATAAAAATATGTTCTGTGTTTACAAAAAATGTAAGCTTCGTATGAAAAAAATATGCTGAAGTTCAAAATGTTCTTACAAAATCCAAGTATACTCTCTTGCTACAACCGGCCGTACTCACCTCCTATGAAAATATATTTAATTTGAATAAGCATTTCAGAGTAATATAAAATCATAATGCGAAGACCGCATTAACCTACACTATTTTATTTATAAACCGCTGTTCCAACAAAATAAAACGCAGTAATTGTATACATTCTTATGGGCGATTCCAGGCAGTTGTCACCGCTGTGACGTCACAAGAGACGGAGATAACATGCGCAAAATCAAACCAATGTATGAAGTCACAAGATTAGAGAAAGACTGAGATATAATGCGGAAAATCAAACCAGTACAACTGAATCGTGGCAAAACTACACTGAAGAGCCAAAAAAACTGGTACACCTGCCTAATATCGTGTAGGGCCCCCGCGAGCACGCAGAAGTGCCGCAAGATGACGTGGCATGGACTCGACTAATGTCTGAAGGTATGCAGGAGTCAATTTACACCATGAATCCTGCAGGGCGGTCCACAAATCCATAGTAGTGCGAGGCGGTGGAGATCTCTTCTGAACAGCACGTTTCAAGGCATCCTAGATATGCTCAATAATGTTCATGTCTGGTGTTTTAGGTGGCCAGTGGCAATCTCTAAAGTCAGAAGAGTGTTCCTGGAGCCACTCGGGAGCAACTCTCGACGTGTGGGGTGTCGCATTGTCCTGCTGGAATTGTCCACGTCCGTCGGAATGCACAATGGATATGGATGGGTTCAGGTGATCAGGCAGGATGCTTACGTATCTGTCACCTGTCAGAGTCGTATCTAGACGTATCAGGGGTCCCATTTCACGCCAACTGCACACGCCCCATACCATGACAGTTCCTCCACCAGCTTGAACAGTCCCCTGTTGACATGCAGGGTCCATGGATTCATGAGAATGTCTCTATTCCCGTACACGTCCATCCGCCCGATACAATTGGAAACGAGACTTGTCAGACCAGGTAACGTGTTTCTAGTCATCAACAGTCCAATAGCAGTGTTGGCGGGCCCAGGCGAGGCGTGAAGCTTTGTGTCGTGCAGTCAACAACGGTACACGAATGGGCCTTCGGCTCCGAAAGCCCATATCAATGATGGCCCGTTGAATAGTTCGCACGCTGTCACTTGTTGATGTCCCAGAATTGAAATCTGCGCCAATTTGAGAAAGGTTTGCACGTCTGTCACGTTCAATGATTCTCGTCAGTCGTCGTTTGTCCCGTTCGTTCACGATCTTTTTCCGACAGCAGCGATGTCGAAGATTTGATGTTTTACCGGATTCCCGATATTCACGGTACAGTCATGAAATGGTCGTACGCGAAAATCTAAATGTTATCGCTACCTCGGAAATGCTATGTCCCATCTCTCGTGCACCGACTATAACACCACGTTCAAACTCACTTAAATCTTGATAACCTGTCATTGTAGCAGTAGTAAGCAACTAACAACTTTGCCAGACGCTTTTTGTCTTATATAGGCGTTGCTGACCGCATCGCGTTACTCTGATTGGTTACATACCTCTGTTATTTGCATACGCACGCCTATACCAGTTTTTTTGGNCGTTACTCTGATTGGTTACATACCTCTGTTATTTGCATACGCACGCCTATACCAGTTTTTTTGGCTCTCCAGTGTGCATTGACTTGTAAAATCCTGTGTGACTGAGTAAGAGTTTTTAATGACTACTGTAAAGAAATCTTAAAGTCGCGGGTTGTTTACAAATACACAGATAACAAATAAAAAATCTCACGCCAGTCAAGTTCCAAAATCGTTCCGAACTAACAATAAAAATTCACTTCATCTCCTTCCGTAACCGTAACACCCAGCAGGTGAACTCTGAACATCATTCTCATAACAGAAACTAAATACTTTTCAGTAACGCGGGTGTTTCCGGAAGGTTGTAGATTTGTATTGACCAGTGGCTTATTCAATGAGTAAAAACGAATTAGGAAAGACTAAGCGTATAATTTTAGATAATGGTACTTTATTCAATATTTGTGATCATTTAAAGTAAATCTGGCTCACTCCAAAGTTTTATTGTGTTTATTGCATTACAAGGATATGTGTTTTGTAATTCTGGCGTCGAGTTTGGTTCAAATAGAAGATAATAAATATTTGCTATGTCCTCGGAACTTTTATGGGTAGTAACACTTTGTATTCAACTTGAAACAAATGTTTGAGAATGGATGTGGAAACGTGCTGAAATGACAAATAAGTGAAAAATTGTTCCTGGACAAATGTTTTATTCATAGTTAATCTCCAGATAACAGCTTAATATCAGTCAGCCATGTTACTGAAGTTTGTTTCATCTGGGCCTGCGACACTGGTATATCCTTATATTTCAGAACAACCATAAGTGAACGTTTCTTGTGAANGTTTGTTTCATCTGGGCCTGCGACACTGGTATATCCTTATATTTCAGAACAACCATAAGTGAACGTTTCTTGTGAAAATTTGTCAGATATCTCTTCCTTACTTTCTAAGACTTTAACTCATTGGAAATATCTAACTTTAAAAACGTCCACAGAACGAAAAATTCAAAACTTGTAACTACGAAAACGTCCTCAGTCNATTGGAAATATCTAACTTTAAAAACGTCCACAGAACGAAAAATTCAAAACTTGTAACTACGAAAACGTCCTCAGTCTATATCGCGATTGTTCCGAACTGTTTTTATGTTCTTCGAAATTAAGCGAACAGAGCGAAAATATTCTTTGGCTGGTTGCCAGCAAAGTTAAATGTGATACAAATCTTAACTGCCGTATTTCCAAGTATTATTTCCAATCTCCAACTGTAAAAATAGCACTTTCTGTAGCGAAACTCCTTTGAGGCCTTAAACATTCACCAATATTGATGTCATAAGTGTACATACATGCGTGTGTTTGTACAGGCCTATATGTATACGTATGCGTGTGTGTGTGCGTGCGCGCGCGTGCGCCCTCTATCGATAGCACAATAATTGTAATACTGACAGAAGATGTAATTCATTATATCTGAAATTCTGAAACTGTATTTAAATAGAAAATTTAACGGGAAAGTAAGTAAATAATGGGTGTCAACTTAAATTTATGAAATTTTAAGAAGCAAAATTCTGCCATATTGACACAGAAATCAACAAACCACTTATAAATAATTTTATTTATATGATTATTAAAACTGCGAGACATTTATTAATGACTGCCACACTGTTGCCCTGAATGAAGATGAGAGCAGATTTTTTTGTGAGAATCAAACTACAAGAATGTTTATTTCATTTAATTGAGCTTATTGATACCTCTGCTTTTATGCGAGAATGCTAAAATGGGTGCGGCTTACATGCTACCCTGAAGTAAACTTGTCTCCTTGACAGTCCGNTGCTTTTATGCGAGAATGCTAAAATGGGTGCGGCTTACATGCTACCCTGAAGTAAACTTGTCTCCTTGACAGTCCGGGATACTGGCGTAAATATTTCCAAACCAACTCTAATAGAGGTGAAGTAACATAAGAAAATCTCTTACTTTTCCTATTTCATAATATCACCACATTTTGCACTCTTTGGCCAATAATTTTAATATACATTCATTTTCGTGACACATTTTCCGTCAAATGTCTTTTCCACNATTTTGCACTCTTTGGCCAATAATTTTAATATACATTCATTTTCGTGACACATTTTCCGTCAAATGTCTTTTCCACTACAGCCTCGTATTGTAAACCTATCCACGCATTTGAGTAAAAAATGTAACACATTTATTATTACGTAAGTGTTATCACTTTTCTCATGATTATTAACAAATGTATGAATGATTAATTAAAATTTGCAAAGTAACAAAGTTCATATACACTTTAAAGACTAGATAATTTATGTACGTGAAATGCGACTGTTCTGTGAACTAACTTGGTCAATATGGGGGTCAGTTTCTATACTAGAAGCATAGGCGAGTTCAGCGCAAACCTGTCCTTTTCCCGTGTTCGAGTTCACTTATTTGATCATTTGGGGTTTGGGATGAGTTGAAAGATTTGGGCGGCTCTTAACAACGAGGTCTTGAGAGTCGATGAGGGTGAAGCGAGGTGAGTATGAAGGCGCAGCGCCGGAATGCAAGAGCGGAGAAATGGGAGATCCCGAGAAAACCCGCCACCCAGCGGTATCGTACTGCACGATTCCCACTTGCGAAAATCCGGGAATGACCTGGCCTGGGATTGAACCCGGTTCGCCTTAGTGGGAGGTGAGTAATCTAACCACTCCACTCAGACACCGCAGCCCCTTGGGCTATTTGAACTTGGAATAATGCATTCGAATGACACAGAGCAGCACTTGCAGTGTTCAATTTAGGAACTGCGATACTGAATGTTTCTATGTTTCTTTGTTACTCGGGAGTGAGAACAAAAACAAAAAGAAATGTATTTTTATTCGAAAAATTGTTAAATGGTTAATTCACTCACACACTTAGAAAAATGCTATATAAAAAAATTCATTTCAAGTTTTTTTTTCTACAAGCATTTTGTTAAAAATGAATTTTTGCAATACTTAGTTTTTGGCTTGAATTCGTATACTTGCTTGAAAACAGGCATGATAAGACGTGAACAATAACAGGCACTTTTGTGGAGATATTTGGATAATTAGCGTACATATTCAGGTCAGTAATTCTCAAATATTGATGTTCCTAATCTGGTCACGTGATGGGTATAGTAATATTAAAGGTTGACTCGAACACGTAATAGGAGTGTGCTTGCACCTTAAAGCATCAAAGCCACATTTCCATAACACAGCATACATAAGTACAGAAGTTGTATGGCGGCTCCCTTCTTGTAGGCGTGCCCATTCGCTGATTGGTTGCGCGAGGTTCAGTGAGTGTACTTCTTATCTGACTGGCTACTGCATGCTACAAAACATTCCCTATTATTATTTAATTTTATTCGCGGTTTCTTCACAACTTTTTGAATCAAACATTTGCAAAATCACCCCATGCATGACGTGTTTGGTTGCTTCTTAAATATATAATTTATCACAGGTTTTTATAATTGTGTTATCATAAAAGAACCATATTTTTTTATAAATTTAACATTTAATTATATTGTACCTATAAATTATAATATTTAGTATATATTTATATAACATGTATAAAAATATGGAGAAAATAGTGTGTTGGCAATACCTAGTACGACAGAGCTATTTGATATATTATTAAACTGAGTGCACACAAACGCGGTGCGCTGTCCCTTTGGTGAAATTTTCTAGACTCGTTTAAGCGTTGTTTTCGTGAAGAGGGGGAATATTCTGGAAGTAGAACTTAAGCAGGGCTTGAGAAAAACTGGAAGTAACCGTGAGTGGACTATAAATAAGGTGCTGTCTGGCAAGTAAGTTGCCAAGCACTGCTTTACGAATGGCGTTGCGCTATGATTCTGGTCAGTGACGTCATCTTGCAGGCGTGTCTGGCAGGATTTCGTGGTTTACTTGGAATCCGAATACGGAACTATGTTGCCCGAGAGTAACGCCTCGAGACCTCTGCCACCGAGGAACTCTTTAAATGAAAGAAACGTCTCGATAATACAACTAGAAGAATATTTTGCGTATTCACATTCGTCAGGGTCCAGAAGTTACTATTCTCCGAAATATACCCATCGCACATTCATGCCACTATTAGTCTATTTATATCAATGGGACGCGACGAAAAAATAACATGATAAGACGCGCGCTTTAACTTACATAAAACACATAGCTTTGCTGGACCATATATCGGAATGTATCCGAACTACTGGTGGTGAAACAATGTAATAATAGCAGTTTTCTACTGGACCGGTTTTTCTGAATAAAAGGCCCAAGTGTTATTATGTCGTATTTAGCGTACTTTCCAAAGGAAAGATAGGCTTATGAGATTACTTTCCAGTCTGTGTGTCTGTATGTACGTGTGTTCCTGTCCCCCTTAAAACTTTTGAATTTCATAACCCAATTTTAGAAAACTCGCTACACACGTAGTACTTGGTAAGTACATCTGACTTTTATAGCATTCGATAACGCCGTGTACTTTTTCTCAAACTAGTGATCATTTTAAAATCAAGCGCTATAATATATCTAGAGAACTAATTAACTAATTCAAGACAAATTTCGTGTTTTGACAGTTCGTCAGGTAGCTATTTAATTTAGAGAGTTATATTGTTATTGGTGCGTTATTTTGAAAGATACATGAAGAAATAAAGCGGTTGCGTAATATTTACAAAACTACTCAACATATTTTTATATCAAATAATTGTGTTCAAAGTTGCAACGTACAACGCCTGGAGAACAAGGCGGTGCGATCTTGCGTGTAGGACAAGTTGCAACGAAGTAGGCGCGCGATGCTACGTATGTAATAATTTATTGTAGCGCGCCTACTTCCTATGCAACTTGTTCTGCAGGTTTTGTATGTCGTAAATTGGGACAAAATTATTAGTAAATAGATAATGGGGGATCTGNTGGACAAAATTATTAGTAAATAGATAATGGGGGATCTGTGGCAAAGACTGCAGGTTTCGGAGCTCGGAGCCGTATTCCATATTAATTTTTGACCTTAATCTTAACCTCAAAGTTTCCCTTTTCCCCCTCAAAAATGTCCAGCCTCTCCAGGATTTCCATCAAAATTTCCCTTAAAGCCAGCGAAATTTCTAGCAAAAAATCTATTTTACATAATGCAGCTGGCACTTGCACAATCCGGCGAAATCCGGCACANCCAGCGAAATTTCTAGCAAAAAATCTATTTTACATAATGCAGCTGGCACTTGCACAATCCGGCGAAATCCGGCACAAATTGAGCAAATGTCAGCCGGATTGAACAATCATTTACAAGCACTTCACGGTCTGTCATTATGTTCCAGAAAAAGCCATATTGTCTGAAGGATGTTCGAGTTCATTATTTTGCCATGCACCTTCATGCACTATATTTTACAAGAATATGTTCTATGACATATGCTGAGTATGCATATGCTAAGGACACCTATACTAATCATACACACATACATGCTATTTGTATATATACTAATCACAATTATACTAAGTGCGCACACATCAATAACCCCACCATATCGCCTTCATCCGCTGCCATATTGGATCACCCACCACAAAACAACCATTCGTGTCAGCTAGAGCGTAGCATCAAGGTTCTAGGGCCAAGAATGCCTTAAGCCCTCTTATAAGCATAGTTGGCCACCATTTCCCATTCACCTAATCTATAGTCACCAAATTTATAACATAGATATCACCCTCAGCGACGAAAATGACAGCAGGATCTAGTATGCCTTAAGCCCACTTATAAACATAGTTTTCTGAAATTACCTAACTGTTTATGATACAGTTACCAAATTCATAACATAAGCATCAATCCCGATGTCGAAAAATAACCGTAGGGTCAAGATGGCCTAAGCCCACTTATAAGCAAAGTTACCTGTAATTTCCGAACTGTTTAAGATACAATCACCAAATTCATAACATATAAATCACATCAACGACAAAAAGGGCAGCATGAACAAGTATGTCTTAATCACATGTATAAGCATAGTTGGCTACAATTTCCGAACTGTTTAGGATATAGCCCACAAATTCATAACATAGGCATCACCCCCAACGACGAAAATATCCGCAGTGACAAGTATGACATAGTCCACTTATAAACATAGTTGGCTGTAATTTCCGAACTGTTTAAGATATAGTTGTCAAATTCAAAACTTAGGCATCACCCCTGATGACGAAAGGGCGGTATAGTCAAGTATGTCTTAAGACCTCAATTAAGAATAGTTGGCCACAGATCCCAAATTGTTTAATATGTAGCCAACAAATTCATAATATAGGCAAAATTCCCGACGATTAAAATAACTGCACAGTCAAGTATGGCCTGAGCCCACTTATAAGCATAGTTAGCTTTAATGTTCGAACAGTTTAAGATATAGTCACAAAATTCGTATCGTAGATATCACCCCGGCGCCGAAAAGGACAGCGGGGTCAAGTATGCCTTAAACCCTCTTATAAGAAAAGTTGACCATCCTTTCCCAACCGCCGAAGCAACAGTCACTAAATTCATATTTTACGCATCTTTCCTTCCATCGAAATGGTGACAGGATTCATTAACCCATAACCTCTTTTATATGCATTGTTGACAACCATTTACCATCTATTGAAGCCATAGTTGTCAAATTTAAATCATACGCATCGCTCCAAATGTAGAACAGAGCAGTAGGGTCAATTATTCATTAAACCCACTTATTAACATAGATGCCTGTCATTTCCTATCCGCAAAAGCCATAACCTTCATATTATCACACATGTATAAATCCCGGATGCAATCGATGCGATAAGAATAATTAGGGCCTNAAAAGCCATAACCTTCATATTATCACACATGTATAAATCCCGGATGCAATCGATGCGATAAGAATAATTAGGGCCTAAGCCCTGTTATAAGCATAATAGGACATCATTTCTTGATCGGTGATGTTTACCATGCATGGAAAGGCAGGATCTGTGCTTCTGTTGAGTTAACAACGATAGCTACGAGATGCATTCGTGGTCTCCAGGTCGCCTGTGAAAAAAACAGCTACACCTTCACAAGGTTTCCCTTTTCTCTTTATATTTTGGGTCTTCTAAAATTATAGTACATACATAGTTTAAATGTATGTGTGATGCTATGACTCCTTTTATGTAGTTATATAGTTAGTTCATTTAATGATATTTCTATATTAATAAAACTTCGTGGCGAGCGATTCATGGCTAATTCGTTTTTAATGTTCTAGCAATATAAATGGTATGTATACAAATAAGTGCATGTATATAATATTCTAAACGAAATAAATTGTTACCTTATATTGTATGAATGANATGGTATGTATACAAATAAGTGCATGTATATAATATTCTAAACGAAATAAATTGTTACCTTATATTGTATGAATGAATTCCTCTCGTAAATTGAAGTGCATATAGGAGTGTAGGCTGGTGTGCCACCATGGAGCCTGTCGCGTCTCTCTCGGGTAGCATTACGTGCCATCCCTACGACTTTCCGCCACCTGCACGGCGCTCGCGATGCCGGCCGACCATCTGGGCTGCATTACAGATTCTCAAGATATTAGTTTATCGTACAACGTTGGTCGGGTCGAACACGTTCTGCTGCTAGTGGTGTGAATGTTGGCTGTACTCTTAATTTGACGGAAGTCGTTTGCTATTCTGTTGTACTAACGCAGCATACTGTATCAAACGAATGTGTAATATGTAATTGCAATGTTTGGTAAGCGATTACAACTATTTCCCTTTACATTTAAGTTTTATATCTGTCTGTACCACTGTATAGCAATGTTATCCTTATCGTTCCCGAACTTCACAATAGAATTTTTTTTGTCTAACATGAAGTTCAGCACTCTATTCTCGAGCAACATCCATTGGTTGGTAAATGCTTATAACAATTAACTTTTATAATTACTTTAATATCTGTTTGCATTAGCGCGTAAGTGTCGTCTCTCTTGTGCGACTTAGGGTTTAAATATCTGTTGTTTCGTAACTAGCAGAGGAATACCGTCTTTACAAGTCGCGTAATGTGTATCTCGCNCCGTCTTTACAAGTCGCGTAATGTGTATCTCGCATTACACATTGAAGATTTATTGATGTTAGTCCTTGTGAAGATATGCTCTTTTCATGTCATCGAGCATTCCAGCTGTTTACCAAAATTCTTGGTGCATTGGTAATGTTGATATCACTATTACGGTCTTCAGAATCAACGGGTATTTTTTATAGTAACATGACCGATTTTTCATGTACAGGAAGGTTTCATATATGTTATATGTGAATCCCACGATTCTCTTGTTAGACGGATGGTTTTTATTTGTATTAACTTGAACATGTTTTCATGTTACTTGTGAATACCTACACCTTGCTCTGGTGCAATTATATACACCTTTATGTTTCCATTATATGGGTTGTTGTTGTTACGGATTACCCATGTTAACAAGACCTCGGGCTGCTGGCCGTCGTGTCAGGCTGACCGTGTTTTATTTATTAGTATTAATTATGCTGTAACTTCCACGACCGCATACATCTTGCTCTCAGCGCGATTGAGTATACATTATCTTTTTTGTTTATGTATGGTTGTTTCTTGTTACCTATGCTAATATTTATTTATGTATATATATAACACCTGCGGTAGCAGACTACGAGCGTAGTGGTGGGTGATTGACGAGTGCATGCGGACCAGCATGTGTGTGTGCTTTTTCAGGCACCCTCTCCTACATGTATCAGTATATGTTAGCCGAACCTTTAATGTTGAGTAATGTAATCCTACTATGCTTATATGAGGGCTTAGGGTCCTAATTATCCTTATCGCATTGATTGCATTCATGAATGATACCTCTGATATGAATATGAAGGTCGTTGCTTTCGCGGATAGGAAATGACAGGAGTCTATTGGGATAGTTATTTATTAAATTATAATACTCTTAAATAATATTTATTAGGATCAATTAAATTAAAAAAATTTTATTTAACTCATTTCTAGGGTTAAGGGTTGTCAGGTGACGAACATCCAACATGGCCACGAGCCCTGGCTCTGACGCCAATAAAGATGGCGGATGGCTGCGACCAACATGGCCGCCTTGGCTAACACGCCTACCAGGATGGCGGACGCAAGCCATATCTGCATTCGGCCTTGAAGGGAGTACTTGCTGGGCATGTGAATTTCACGCAACTCTCAAGACGATAAATGGAATATTTTCGCTACATTTTATTGGATCCTTTACATTATGTTGTTTTTACAAATGTGGAACGGTAGACAACGATGACAAAAATCGGAAACAACGATAATTGACCTGCTGAACAGAGCGCAGCATAGCCGAAAAAAAACAAGCTTTTTGATAGTTTGCTGTCTCTTAACGATAACGAAAAGAAGTTCGAAAATAAATAACAGATGTAAATCATTCCCCGTGGATAGATGAACGTTATTAATTTTACTGCCTGAATTGTTTTATGTTTGCAAAAAAAACATTCGCAGTTGGAGACTAGGCACATGCGGCAATAGAGCAATATTATTTTCTTTACATAGCTGCCATCGTGTTATCCTCAGTTGACAAAACCAGACATTAGATTTCGCAACAAATTTATTGTAATATTGTAATAATAGTAATCAAATCTCACAAACATACTTGCGTGGAACAACCAAAAATAATAAATTGAATATTTTCTTCCGTCAGATTTATTTGGGCATTTGTTTCTCTGAAATAATTTATTTAATAACGTGTTGTTACCTTGCGCATTAGTATGAACAGAATTAGAGTGAGTTTTTCTGGTAGCGTGACTGAATTACGTGTTCCAAGTTTGCAAGTAAAATGGAGGAAAATCAGTGCATCCACCTGCAGCTTTTTTTTTTCTTCTGATTTATGTCCTTTCTATGAAGCCGAAATGAAACCTCCAAGTTAACGACGGGGAAATTTTTTTTACCACATTGTACTTTGTCAAGAAAATGATGTAAGGGGCCAGTCGTTGCTCTCTTGCCTCCGTCGTCACCACTTTGAAGCGCTGAATCCGGCATCAAACTTTCATGCTTTCTCCGTGGCCACTGTTACTTGTCACGAGATTTACTGAATGCGCCTCAAATACTGGAAACAACTTGCTATAGTCTGTTCGCGGTTTCCTCGCACATTTTTATTTAACCTTTCGAGAAACGCTCCATGTTTGACGTGTTTGGTTATTTATTATATATGCCATGTATTACACACGTTTTATACTTATTTTTAGATAGCAGTACCTTATTTGTTGTTAAACTAAACTTTTACGTATATTTTATCAATAAATTATAATATTTGATTAATATTTAATATGAATAAAAACAAAGAGTAAACATGTGTGTTGGTAATGCCTAGTAATAAATAGTTATTATGTATAATATTATTACACCGAGAGTGCACGAATGTGGTGCGATGTCCCTTTGGTGTAATTTTCTAAACTAGGTTAAGCTTTGTTTGCATGAAGCGGAGTAATATCTTTGAAATAGAACTTTAGAAGAGCTTCAGAAACGTTGGAAGTAACCTTGAATGGACTATACTGCGCATACTGAACCCACCTGATTCTCGATATAAAAATAGTCTAAAAATGAATTTCAATAGTATATAAATACTTTAAAATTTGGCGTTTAACCCCATAATATTTTAACCTTAAGCTGGCGACGTGCAAATGAAGAACATATCTAGTACAAGCGCCTCTGTGACACCTGTAACTACTCTCACAAATCTGGCACTGCAGGACGAACCCATGCGATCTCCTATTGAAAGGTAAATGACGCCATGAAAACATTTCTTGAACTGTAACATGGTGGCATTGAAGTAAGTTTCGGTGGGGTCACTGAGACCCACGTCTTAAGTTAAGGGTTAACGTGGTGTCTTAACCTAACGTTAACTGTCCTACGATACTGGGTGAATACATTTAGTTTCAGTTTAAGCCATAAATACCAGGTGAGAATTAGTTTCACATTTTTAAGCTAGCCAAGCACTATACGCGAATGAAATTTATTCAATATTAATTACCATAAAGACAAAATCCTTTATTTTTCGTATTCAACTAAGCATGCGCAGGAATCAATAATTTTAAATATTTCGGGTGAAGTCTGTTAATCTCGACATGTTACATCCGGAGACCTTAGTTAGGTTAAGCAGAATTGAAAATTTGCCTCCCAAATACATAGGATGATACGAACTACTGCTGACCGACGTAAAGGTAGTTACTGTGCATGTGTGTGTAGAGTACACAAACAAGTGTAGGGCTTGTTTACGTTAGCTCAAAGAGAAAAAAAGTCAGTGTCAAAAATATAAGGCAGACTATAAAGATAATATACTCGATTAAGTAAGTACAGTACTACCGAAGGACTATAGTATGGGCCAACCTGTTAGGTAGCGTTTCTATGTTTATAATTGTAAAGGAAAGTGTCTTACATCACAGCATTTAAGAGTGGGATATAAAGATACTTTCCATGACCTACTTATGTTGAGAACGATACAATTTTCGTAAGTTCAAATACAAACGAGGTAATATACACTCTCATTTATATATTTTTCATTAAACCTACTCTTCACACGTGCACGCATGGTAATGGAAGTTTGGTTGGACCATATATTTTCATCCCATGCAACATTGATTACCTTAATTGAAAAATATTGGAACAATTTAAAAATATTAAGTTTGATTTACACTATTGTTTATGAAAATTGTAACGCCAGGAAAAAAAGAATGACCCGCATGAATCCAAACTTGAAGGATTAGTAGGCCGCTGTACAAACAATTTGCCGCGTGCCGGTTTAGGGATTATAGCACGACATTGGCTCACATCCATCCCCCCCCCCCCCCCCCCCCCCCCCGCCTAGCGCACTTCGCTGGCGCCTACGAGACGGCGCGTGGAACCTGGCAGGTGGAAAATTCTGGTACATGTGGAGCTGAAGCGAAGGCCTCCCCCCAACACCCCCTTCATCTTCGTACGTCTCTAGCCGCCGGGAGATATGTTGAGAGTGCAGGGTTTTCTTGAGTAATCAGCAAATAATCCGGTGTAGTTCGCCTGAACGCAGTAAATACGCACCACGGAAGTATCGCTGACGACAGTAGGTATTATCCCCCCGCCAAACCTTCAGAAACTAGGACACATGTGTTGGAAGGCTTGGTTAGGCATCTTCAAATTCACCCCTCTCACCCCCTTCCCAGCCCAACAAGGTGCCACGTGCCGCCAATTCAGGACAGCGTCTGGCATGTATAAAAACCCCTTTCCAAGAATAGGAGGGGGTCAGTAATATCGGGTACGTCAGGCAGTCATATCGGGGCAGTTGTTAGTTCATCTTCACCGCCGAGAGACGTCAGTTCGAGCAGAGAGTAAGTCAGTACAACAGTTACTAAGGCCGGGATATCGGAACCCGGCCACGTCCGTCAGCCGCATCATTAAGGGGTCAGTCATAT
>NQII01004211.1:32547-44693 GCA_002778355.1 Clitarchus hookeri
GTACATTTCTAACTGCTGGCTAACTATTTGACTCGCTAAATACCTAGGGCGATACAATTCTGGACTAATTTAAACTTCTCTAGTACCACACCTCGGACATAGAACATGTTACTCACCAATTTACATGTTACATTACAAAATGACACTCAAAATTGCTTTAATTAATTGTTCTTCGGTGCTTCAGTTTCCTAGTAAATCGGAATACATTCTTAAGGTATAAAAACAAACAGTTGGCTGAAATCCTGTATATATTGTCCAACTGGCAATTGTTTTACGTTTTGGGGACATGAATTAATTAATTTTACGTTACATACGACTTCCACAGGTCGTCCAAAGAAAGAAAAAACACTCTTATATTCTAGGCTGGTAACTGTTCAATGGTTCACTACTACTGGCTGGCACTCGGCCCGTTTTTACAAATGTCTGACGAAAAAAAAACAAAGCACCCTGACACATGTTACGTTTTAACTTTACGACGACACACAGGTCGTAGAAGAACAAAAAATATAACCTCTTTACTGTCTCTCGGTTGTTGCCTGCGGCGTTTGCGGTTAGGCCAAAGGTAAACATAAACTCTCTCTCGAAAAAAAATAAAAAAAACTTAGGACATGGAACTTGAATAAAAGTACACTCAGGCATACCTGAGTGTTGCGTCTAAGTCTTTTGACTGAAGGTCGGAATACACTGTTCACTGTAGACGGTCCTTGTCGCACTCAAATTGTTTGGCAGGTTGTATATTTGACCTAGTTTTCTCCGCGGGTGGCATGGGGATTCACTTCACTTACCCCAAGAGTCTGTATTTTGCTGCGGAGTGATGTCTTCTTGCACCTAGCTCTGTAACCTGGATGCATCTCAGCATCCGTGGTGGTGATGAGGGGGTGAGGGGGCTGCCTGGCCTTCCTCTCCTTCTGTTGACTTACTGGTCTGCTGTGTTGCAGGCCCGTTTTCGGCTCGTGACTGCGGATTCCCGGCTTCGTGACTTGTTCGGTGCACTTTGCTTCTCGCCTACTGTCTATTCTGTGTCCACTCATCTTTCCGCACGTTCGTGTGTTCTACGTCCACGCATTTTCCCGTGCGTCTTCTCGGCCGTTTATTTTTCACTAATTTTACAGTGCGCTTATTTTTTCAGGATGGTATTTCTTATCGCGTGGCGGCGCTGTGGCTTGGGCCTATTATCGCCGATTCTCCACACTTCGTGTTGACTGGCGCGGTGGCGATGTTATCTGTCCGCCCGGCGTGAACTGTCATACTTCAGATAATACTTGGGCTGTGTTCCTTCTTGAATTTTATAACTGTTTCCCCGTTATATATTCCTGACCTGGGTCACTGTCCCCGTGACCTAGTGACCCACTGCCAGTCAGTGGCTTCGCTATTCACTTCTCTGCGCGTTTGAGGCCCGATAAGCACATCTCACCGGTGCTTTGTGTACTTTCCTGGCCGCGCGGTTTTTCACCCGTCCGCCTGCCTAATTCTTCCGCCATTTACAGTCACCCTCCTTCAGGGTACTCATGACTTAACTGACTATTGGTAGGTGCGGAATTGTATCCTAGTCCGCCTACCCCACATCATTTCTCACTGAGCCAGTGGAAATGACCTCCCTTACCGCTCCTCGCTCGCTTCGCTTCTGTCTATTTGCTAGGCCCGCTCCTCGCTCGAAATTCGCGCCACATTATTGCCAGCCATTGTGCAATGGACTGTCGTGGCCTACTCCCCCGCTCCCTGCTACTTCTTCGGTCTCTCCCGCCTCGTTTCCGCTCTCGAACTCGTTCCTGCGCTTCTCGGTTCTCGACTGGGCGCCAAAGAGGTTTGTGAGACTCCCCTTAAGTCTTTGGGTTCTTCCTTACTAGCTCAGTATACTTCGGTAGGTTCCGCCTGACTAGTTTGGCAATCTGGTATATGTGAGATATCTTTACTCGGGTATTCTGGTATAGTCTGGTTCTTTGATACTGTCTGTACAGACGTATCTGTGCCCCACCGTTGGGCACCAAATTAACGAATTAACTCATCTCGCGTGAGTTTATTCCTGTTATACTGGGCCTCATGATAGGTTGTTAATTGAACTTGAGGTATATTACTGCAGGCTTATCTAGGCCTCACATTGGGTAGTAAATTAACTTGAAATACGCCCCACGTTAGGCGCAAAATTAACTAGGACTCATTTCGCTTTGGGTTAATTGAATAGTGTTGGCCCTACGTCCGGGCGCTANGTTAGGCGCCAAATTAACTAGGACTCATTTCGCTTTGGGTTAATTGAATAGTGTTGGCCCTACGTCCGGGCGCTACTTTAACTTGAGGTAGGCCCCACAGTTGGGCGCGAAATTTAACGAAGACTAGATGTACCGTCACTGTCGAGGACATGACGGCTTATATGGTCAGAGTTAATGTCCTCCAGGCACCGACTAAAAAGTGATTGGAGGTTGCGGGTATTGTAATGAGGTAGACTATGACTGTGGTATTTATGAAGTACGAATATATTGTCTCGTGTCTATATTCACAAATACACAACATCAAAACTTTCGAGGTGCGGTACTGTCANGAATATATTGTCTCGTGTCTATATTCACAAATACACAACATCAAAACTTTCGAGGTGCGGTACTGTCATAATTTGGCTACTCGTATTCACGGGGCGAATTCGTGGTTGAGTGGGGCTTCTTTAGGCGACGAATTTTATACTTAACTCATCGGTGAGTGTGGGTAGGCTGTCATCTGGGGATGAGTTCCAGCGAAGTGGTAGGCCTTGGATGCAGGCCCCCTGTGCTGCTTCTCCCTGGACTGCTGTTCGGACTCNGCCTTGTTGGGCTGGGAAGGGGGTGAGAGGGGTGAAATGGAAGATGCCTAACCAAGCCTTCCAACACACATGTGTCCTAGTTTCTGAAGGTTTGACGGGAGGGATAATACCTACTGTCGTCAGCGATACTTCCGTGGTGCATATTTACTGCGTTCAGGCGAACTACACCGGATTATTTGCTGATTACTTAAGAAAGCCCTGCACTCTCAACAGATCTCCCGGCGGCTAGAGACGTACGAAGATGAAGGGGGTGTGGGGTGGAGGCCTTCGCTTCAGCTCCACGTGTTCCCGAAATTTTCCACCTGCCTGTGGTTCCACGTGCCGTCTCGTAGGCGCCAGTGAAGTGCGCTAGGCGGGGGGTGTGAGGGGGTGATGGATGTGAGCCAATATCGTGCTATAATCCCTAAACCGGAACGCGACAAATTAGAGATTACGATTTCAGAGAGATGGCCTACATGTAGGCCCAGCAGCGCCCTCTCTTGTATGACCGTAAATGTCGGTGTTACGCTAAGCTCAGTGAGTGAAGAGCCGTCAAACGAAGTGAAAGCAAGTGCCAGTATACGTCGTCGACGTCAAAGGGCGCCATATCAGCATGTGAGTGAGTTCAAACGGGGCAGAATGATTGGTTTCCAGGAAATGGGGTTGTCATACCGTGACATTTCGGCTCGTACAGGGCATGCTGCTACGACAATGATGCGTGTGTGGAACCAGTAGCTACAAGAGGGCCTTACGCAGCAACGAGAGGGTACTGGACCATGCAATGTGACCACAGCACGGGATGACTGCCATCTTGTCAGCATGGCCGTAACGGACCCTACAGCCTCGTCCACAGCGTTAGCTCGACTCTGAAGCATTACAACGGGTGTGGATCTGCCTGCGTCGACGGTTCGACCCTATCTGCTACGGGTTGGACTGGTGGCACGCATGCCATTGCGTCGGCTTCCATTGTCCAGAAACAAAAAACGCCTCAGACTGCAATAGGCACGTGAATGATATCGCTGGTATGCTGAGTGGCAAAATGTAGTGTTTTTGGAAGAGTCCCGCTTCAATCTGCCCTACAGTGATGGCCGCATACGTGTTAGACGTTACCGTGGTGACCACAATCTGGCAGCCTGCATTGTGGAGCGGCATAGTGGACAAACGTAAAGTGTGACGGTTTGGGGCGCCATTGGACACAACATGCGATCTCGACTGCTATGTATTGAGGGAAATATGAAAAGAACCGCTACATCAGGGAGGTTTTAGAGCCCGAGGTACTGCCCCGCTCCACATGCCATATTTCAGCAGGACAATGCTCGACCAGTTGTTGCGAGTAATGTGCAAGCCTTCTCAATGAANCAGTTGTTGCGAGTAATGTGCAAGCCTTCTCAATGAACGACGGGTACCACTGCTGCCCTGGCCTGCACTTTTGCCTGACAGAGAGACGTTGAGTTTTATAGTATATATATAGAGTCTAGAAGATTAACACTAAGTAAAATTCAACTTTATTTAAAAAAAAAACCTAAAAAATAATTCTGTACTCCATGCGAGTGGAACCGCGGGCACAACTAGTCGTTCTAATAACTGGATTTCAGTAAATGTATGTATTTATCCATAAAATAATTCGTCCGGTTTTATAACATCTAGAAGCTTACGCTGTGGCGAAGTGATAAAAATAATTAGATTTTTGAAACTGTTTGTTTAATGCTCATTTGCACATGCCACTGTATCATAATTAGCAATAGGACAATACATTCATTAAATAAAAATAAAGTTATCAAAACAGTAATTCCATTTTTTTTTATTCTGCGTTCATATGCACTGTGAAGGATCTAAAAAAAAAAAAGGGCTGGTGGAGGGTAAAAGGGGCTGAATATCTCCCCTTCTCCATATAAGAGGCAAAGTTATGATTAATTAACTTTTTATAGTTCGTTTACATTTTTTTGTGTAACTTTTCTTGCTTTAGGAAAACGCCGGGAATGTTTGATAAAAAAAAATGCTCTACATTTAGACTTTCACCTCCTGGAAAAATATTACTGTATCCGCCATTGCTATCTGCACAGACATTTTTGACTTAACTCAAAACAAAAAANCACCTCCTGGAAAAATATTACTGTATCCGCCATTGCTATCTGCACAGACATTTTTGACTTAACTCAAAACAAAAAAATAATAGAGGCAACTTATATTATACACTCATTGTCATAACAATTTGCGCAACCAAGAGATGTCGAAACGGAAAGAACTTTGACGCACAATGCAAATGATAACACAAACAAGAAGTTACCGATATTACTAATGAGCGTACCTTCCTGTACATATGCATGGGAGTAAATTTAATGAAGTAGGCCTTAACTAAGGCTTCAATAAAAGTTAACATATGTGTTGACGGAAAATATTTATATTTCCATTATTTTGTGAGGACATTTCTGACCCACGACATAACGTTATGTTTCTTGTTTGCGAAATTTGGTAGAAATTGGTTGATTCTTTCCTTAGATATGCACAAAAACTTTGTTCTCTCAAGTGGTACATACTACATTAAGTTTGGTAAAAATTGGTCAAACAGTATGGTATATAGATTGTTCGGAAATTGTTGGGCATAATTTTAAGGTTTGGTAAAACACGATGATATATATATTTTGATATAAGAAACATGTGCCCAGTAATGCCCCTCTACTGAGCTACAGGCGTCAAATAATTTGGCGCACTGCGTGGAACATTCACATGCGAGTCGAGCCGAGTTCACAGGTGCAGAGCGGAGCCGAGCCGAGCCAATCTTCTGCCGAACGTGACTGTTTAGTTGTGATTCGCAGGTAAATATCGCCGAATTGTCGAGACGCACAGGCGGACTTGGCTGCGACAGTTCTTGCCATCATACTTGACGTTCAACAAACACACGGTATTTTCGACAATGTGCGTTACAACATGGTTGGTCGCGGTAACGCCTGCCTGCAAGTCGGAGGTCGTCACTTCGAACAGCTCATTTAAATGTGAGTTATGCTTTACATCTCTTTGTTTGTTTATGTACTGCGATTAGCTGTTTGCCATAGCGCGCGGCGATTAGGGACTTTCGTCTGCTGTCTGCCTGCAGGCTGGCTCCACGATGTCCCGCACGTGATTGGTGATTGGTCCAGACAACGCGTCGATTTTAAACTGTGCGCGTATTGTTTGACGCCTGTAGCTCGATAAGAGACCGTTTCTGAACCCATGTTCCTTGTATCGAAATATTTGTCTCAGCGTGCCCTACCACCCCTTAAAATTATGTCCAACAATTTCCAAGCATCTAATAAATACCTACCAAAATAACCTAAAATATGTTCATAACGATCGGAAACTCAGTGCCCAAACTCTGTTCATAGATTCTTAGGACCAATTGTAACACAATAGCACTGTGCACTTACATGCGGAAACGTATTTTTATATAAAATAATAGTAGATAGATAATTGGGGTTCTGGGGCACAGGCAGCAGGCATCGCAGCTCAGAGCCATATAGCATCTTGAACTTTGACCTTCGTCTTGACCTTAAAATTTCCCCTTTTTCGTCAAAAACGTTTAAAATCGCCAGAAATTCCTTCAACATTTACCTCAAAATCCGCTAAACTTCCTCCAAAAAAATGTGTTTTTCCACAACGCAGCTGGCACTTGCACAATCCGGCGGAATCCGACAGAAATTGCGCAAATTCCAGTCGGATTGTGCAATCATTTACAAGCACTTCACGCTCTGTCATTCCATGCCAGCACCATCCATCTTGCCTGAAGAATGTTCGAGTATATTACCCTGCCATGTAACTTCATCCACTACCTTGTTACAAGCATATATTATACGACCCATGCCGAGTATGCATATGCTAAGGACACAAGTAAAAATCACACTCACATTTGTGCTAATTGTAAATATACTAATCACACTTATGCTAATCACGCGCACGTCAATCTCCCCACCATCTTGCCTTCGTACTACGCCATCTTGGATTCCCGCCACAAAACTACCATTCGTGTCGGCTAGAGCGTAGCATTAAGGTGGTAGTGCCAAGGACGCCTTAAGCCCTCCTTTAAGGATAGTTGACCTCCATTTCCCATCCACCGAAGTTATAGTCACCAAATTCATAACGTATGTATCACCCTCGGCCTCGACACTGAAAAGGACTGCAGGGTCATATGTGGCATAAACCCTCTTATAAACATAGTTAGCTGTAATTTCCGAACTGTTTCCCAATTCGTAACAATTACTTCGCCCCTGACGACGCAAAGGGCCGCAGGGTAAACTATGCCTTAAGCTCATGTATAAGCATAGTTGCCCACCATTTTCGAACTATTTAAGATATAGCCACCAAATTCATATCATAGACACCACCCAGGCAACGAAAAGGATCATAGGGTTAAGTACACCTTAAACTCTATTGTAAGTAAAGTTGACAACCATTTCCAATCGGTTGAAGACATATTCATAAAATTTAAATCATACACATAGATCCTAATGTAGAACAGGGAAGCAAGGTCAAGAGAAAAGTTATATTAGAGCTTGGCGACCTTATCATAGAGCACGAGGTTTACATAGCAGAAATAGAGGATGAATGCCTTTTGGGGCTTGATGAACTACGTAGTCTGGGGTGCTGTACCGATAGTCGACTTGGTGTGCTACAGGTAGGCAGTACAGAGTTGGTGGTGTCAACATGGCATGATTTGTCCTTCCCAATTAGCTGCCCAGTAATATGTGGTAAACCCAATATGCTGCCCGCTTCTAGTGAAATTATCATAACAGACAGATGTCAAGGAAAGTTTGTCAGATGTTTGGGTCTACTTGAGCCAGCAGAGAGGATTGACAACTTGCCAGATAAAGTCGTTGAAGCAAGGATTTTGGTCTTTTCTAATTCCGACAGAGTTCCAGTTAGAATGATAAATTTGTCTGAAAGTGCCATTTATCTTGAGGAGGGGGCATTGATAGGTGTTTGAAAGCAGATCACACAGGTACTTCCAAATGTTTCAGAAGANCCATTTATCTTGAGGAGGGGGCATTGATAGGTGTTTGAAAGCAGATCACACAGGTACTTCCAAATGTTTCAGAAGAGTCTATAGTAAAATATTTACAATGTCATTTTCCAGAAGTACTGGGAGAACTTCTAGAAAAAAAAAATTATTAAATGGCGATAGATGAAGGCTGTCTCGGAATTGCTACATAGAAATAGGGATGCCTTCTCATTNCATTTATCTTGAGGAGGGGGCATTGATAGGTGTTTGAAAGCAGATCACACAGGTACTTCCAAATGTTTCAGAAGATTCTATAGTAAAATATTTACAATGTCATTTTCCAGAAGTACTGGGAGAACTTCTAGANGTACTTCCAAATGTTTCAGAAGATTCTATAGTAAAATATTTACAATGTCATTTTCCAGAAGTACTGGGAGAACTTCTAGAAAAAAAAATTATTAAATGGCGATAGATGAAGGCTGTCTCGGAATTGCTACATAGAAATAGGGATGCCTTCTCATTTGGACTAAATTACCTTGGAAGGACTCATGTGATCTGCGACCACATTAAAACAGGAGAATATAGGAATTCTGAACGGAATGAAGGAGTTGGATTTGATAGAACCATCAGTTAGTTCATGGTCGTCACCTATTGTAATTCTTAATATGAAAGATAACTCTCTGAGGTTTTGTGTAGATTATCGTCAGCATAATTATGTGAGAAAGAAAGACTCTTATCCTCTTCCAATGAATGATGACACATTAAACAGCCTAGCAGATTCACAATGGTTTACTACTTTGGACATCTAGAGTGGGTACTGTCTGTGCGAGGTGGCTACCGAGGACCAAGAGAAAACTGCATTTTGTATCCAAGGGAAAGGAACCTGTCTGTTCAAATTTATGCCTTTTGGGATATGTAATGGGCCTGCTACCTTCGAATGCCTGATGGAAAAAGTTTGGCAGTTAGCTATCTGTCGGGTTTACCTAGACGACATTGTTGTGACAGGAAGGACATTTGAAGACCACCTATCATGCTTGGACGCTCTATTCAAGAAAGTGGCCGTAGTCAACTTGAACCTGGTTCCTAAGAAGTGCCACATGTTTCAAAACAAAAAAAAAATCTTAGTACATGAAGTGTCGGCGCATTGAATCGAACTAGACCCCGAGAAGACCAAAGCAATAAGAAATTGGTTGACACCACCTGACACAACTGAAGTGCGGAGTTTTCTGTTGTTATGTGCATATTACCGTCTATTTGTACATGGGTCGCCACGATCGTCAAGCCACTACATGAAATGACTAAGGCGAATAGGAGATCATTGGACCACTGAGTGTGAAAATAATTGCATCAAACTTAAGTTCCGATATCTCCACTATTCCTGGGTTTTCGAAAAGTGAGGGTGTATTTATTTTGGACACTGATGCTAGCGATGTAGGCATTGAAGCTGTGTTACCTCAGGTTCAAATTGGGAAGAAAAAACCACTTGAATACTTCAGTAAGGTATTGCATAAGCCTGAGAGAAATTACTCTGTTACATGCAGGGAGCTTCTGGCCATGGTGAAGGCAATCTCACACTTTCAGCCCTACCTTTATATAAGACATTTTACTCTAAGGACCTGCCATGCTTCATTATGCTGGCTACTAAATTTAAAAAAAAACACGAAAGTGTAATAGCCCGGTGGATACAGCATTTGCAAGAATAAGACTTTGAAATACAGCACAGATCTGGATGCCTCCACAGCAATGCAAATCCACGTTCTAGGAGACCATGTGAGCCATTTTGTCGTCATTGCGAACACCAGGAAGAAAATAGTGGTGAATAGCTGAATGAATGGAAGACAAGTATTCAAGGTATTTTATCTTGTGATGGGCCACCTAGCTGAAATTATGAGTGCATTAGGAGAGATACGCTGAATGATCCCATTTTCAGCTATTATTAAAGTGGAAAGAAGCTGGCTGTCGGCGCAAATGGGAAGATTTATCTAGTCTGAGCACAGCATTCAAAACATACTGGGCACAATGGAATTTCTTCGTACTGAAGAATGGCATACATTACAGAAACTGGGAAAGTAATGATAAAGAGCATACATGGTTTCAGTTGGTCCTCCCAGAAAGCAGGGTTCCTGAAGTCTTAAATGAACTGCTTAATGCGGCAGCCAGTAAGCACTTTGGTGTTAATAAGACACTTGACGGAGTAAGACTGAGATTCTACTGGCATCACTGTCGGAAGAATGTCGAGAAATGGTGTCGAATGTGTGACACCTGCACTGCGAGAAAGGGTCTAAAGACCAGGGGGCAAGGTCACCTCCAGAAATACAATGTTGGAGTCCCATTCGAGAGGATGGGTTCCTAACCTGTCAAATAGAAAGGTATTTGGTATCTCCTGGTGGCACAATATTACTTAAATAAGTGGCCTGAGGTAATTCCCCTCCCAAACCATGAAACACCTACCATGGCTGAGGGCACTCATAGACACGGGGTGTGGCAACAGACAGACAGAAAGGGTGTTAATGATGAGTATGACTTAGTTGACTATAACAAAATAGAGACATTAAGGAAAAACTGTTAATTAAAGTTAGAATATACCTTAAATATTTCGCTCACTAAAAAATATAAAGATCAATAGTAGAGATAGATACAGGATAGACAGGACACTATATTTTGCAATTGTAATTCTTCTGACTGAAGCAATCAATTCAATTGGACAAATAGTATGATGTAATTTATTTTAATTCTATTATGTGAATTATTTCGTAAAGTCAGCATTGAAAGGCTTTCTTTTTGTTTTCACAATTTTAATTACGTACCCCAAATTAAACATGTGTAAGAAATTTTACTTGTAACATCGTGTCATCGACTGCGAAGCTTCAATCATCTTTCCCATCCCAAAGAAAAACCTATATATGCCCCTGTGTTACACAATGCAACATGGCAGGCACCAGAGCGATGCGTGCTCGTCGCCAGTTGTTTGACAAGTACTGGTCGCAGCGAGCACCCCCAGCGGCAGGTTGTAAAAACGTGTGTGCCCCTCACCCTTCCGCTCGGCGGCCGAGGACCTTCTGAGCGTGGACATGCTGGTTTCGGTTCTGCAAGTGAGGAAAGAAGGAAGTCTCTCGCCACATTCTCAGCGCGCCTGTAGGCAATACATGGAACAATGCTTGCCCCTCTTCCCCTATCAATCTTCTATCCACGGCCACTGCGCTCGCACACCATGGTCGGCGGTAAGTTACTGACTGCGTTACAGATGGTACCTACTGATCCCTAGTGGCGGGATGTGGAGAAACAACAGCTGATCAACTATATTCTTACATCAAGGACAGGCCTTCATAGACACATAATGTCGGTTAGCGGTGAAAGTCTCTCCACATTCACTCACTGGTTTTTAACATCGAAGCTATACACAGTATTCATGCATTCCCATTTATTACCGTACTGAAATAATACTGTGGTTTAGGAGAGCTGTCGCCCAGTCTCTCGATATTTATTTGAACTCACATAAACAAAACAATATGGTAATACATCTCGTCTTGGACTTTCTTACATTATTTACAAACTTTATATACACAGTTACATGTGTACACATTTCACTGCATGCCCTCAGTGATTCATCCCGATCACTGTACTTCTATCTTATTTTCTCTTCTGTGTTTCTGCTACCCTTTTTCATTTCCGAGGCTTTCTTGACAGGCAAACAGTTAGGTGGCAGATGGCTGGTCATTGGCATAGCTGTCTAACATCATTTATGTGTAGTGTAGAGTCATGGTTTATTTTTACTGTTACGAACAGCTCGCAGGCAGTTAAAAAAAAACCCACTATCGGCCCTTCAAAATACACACACTCCAATTCGGCTGAGGGCCTATAATCCTAACAAACTAATACATTTAGTAAACACAGGTATCGGCATCTGGCCATTTAAGGCTCTGGGACGTCCGGCCCTTTTGTACTCACCGCACTTATGTTCGGCGCACTTAGGATTGGCAGGTCGGACACCCTGCCCTAGTTTTTTCTCAGCGGATGACATGAGATAAATACACTTACCTTATGACACACAGAGTCTGTCTCCATCGGATGAGGAGGCGCCCTGCCCCATCTGCACTGGGACCCTGACAGCATGCAGTAGGGGGAGGGGGGAAGGATGCATCGCCATGCTCTTGCCATGGTGTCACCTCTGGACTTTGCTGCTGGCTCTCGTCCACGGTCGGCTGCGGTCTCCCTGGTTCGGTTCTCTGTCGGTGTATTTCCATTCGCTTCTTCGCTCCTCCTCTTCGTCCGCTTCCGGCCTTCATTCTCTTCCTCGCCCGTAGTTTTTACTTCTTCTTCACTTTCAACTGCTTTCCTTCCTCGCTCGCTTTCGGCCTTCATTCGCTTCGTCGTCCTTCTCCTTAACATTCTCACCAGCGCTCC
>NQII01004211.1:44785-69062 GCA_002778355.1 Clitarchus hookeri
TCTGAGATAGGGCTGGGGCTGTGTTGCATTATCGCTTTTGCCTGCTATCTACTCGTTATTTAAGGCATATCCTTTTCCTACTTTTTCTTTCACCAGTGGTGATCTGGTTACGGTTATCAGCTGGCGCGGTTCTTCACCCGACCACCTGACCTTTTATCTCCATGTCACTGTCTATCATCCAATGAACTAGTGACCTACTTCTCTGCTACACCTGTTCTCCTTCGTTTCTTCGCCTCTCGCCCGCTCCTCGCTAATTTCTCCTCGGCTCTCCGCCTTTAGTCTCCTCGTCTCCTTTTGCCCGCTCCTCGCTAATTTTTGCATCTACTATCGCGGTCTCTCGCTCTCTTGCTCTCTCTTTCGTCCGCTCCTCGCTAAACTCCCTTTGCTTCTACGCCTTTTGTCTCCTTGTCTCCTTTCGCCCTCCACCTCGCTAATTTCCCTTCGCCTCTTCATTCGCTTCTCTTCTCATACTGGTTATTTCCTAGGCTGCCTGACTCATAAACCTCGACTAGTAGGTTAATTGGGTTATGGGCACAATGGGGCTATAGACTCCCCAAAGTCAGTTTTATCCTGACTAGCTCGGCTAAGGGCGAGACCCCTTCTCTTGGGGATAATCTGATCCTTGTTTCTGTCTATACAGACGCCACTACGCCCCACATTGGACACCAATAGTAACTTGATGCTACTCCCCACCTGTGTTACACAGGGTGGTTCATAGGGTCTGAGTTACTTCTTTGGTGCAGACTAAGAATGCCTGGAATGTTGAATAGGGTAAACAATAATGTAGTCACTCGGTGTTTAAAATGGTCTCGGTTATATTTTTGTCAGTAATAATACAAGCATAAATATTTACTCCGAGATGGTTCCTTGCGAGTTGGGAGCCTTAAGGGTGGCTTTAAGTACTTGTGCTAACGCATGTCCCTGAGTGACGATGTTTGTACTTAGCTTTACTGGTAGTTCTGGGGTGTTCCGGCAGTAGGCTGAGGTTCGGTACTTCGGGCGGCTTTCCACAGGCCCTGGCTTCGGTGACGACCCTCTACGACTGCTGCTCCAGGTTCTCTTCTCAACGGACAATTCCTCAACATGCCTCTTCCGGTGACCTCACGATCCGACTCACTCTCGCAAACTTCCGATCCGACTGATCTGATTCAACTGATCAACTGACTCCGGCCCAACACCTCCTGGTGCTGGGAATTACTGGTCGACTGATCTGATATGACTGACCCCTTCATCACCGACTCACGTCCGGTGCCTCCCAGCCCGCGGATTATTACTCGCCCGACTGACCTGATATGACTGACTAATCTGAACTGACTGATCAACTGACTCTCGTCAAGTGCCTCCCGGCATGGGAAATTACTGGTTGACTGACCCCCTCCTTGTCCCACAATTCTGTTTTTAAACACTTTCGATCCCCCCCCCCCAAATCCTTGCATGTGTGTCCCTTGTTGGTTGAGGGGGAGGGGGTGACCTGCAGTCCTACGGCCAAACATTGTTAGCTCTCTCTCACATCTAACTAGCATTGCATTGGCGCAACTTTAGCTTACATTGGTATTTTCGCGGCATGTGTCCATATTCTCCTGTATTTTGCTAGGGAAGGGAGGAGAATCGTGGCACAACTGCCAAGCTCTGTCAGCCTGTTCCTGGTGTCTTTCACCTTCAGTATGCATCTTAATTCCCTCGTGGGCGAAAACTGCTAGCCTATCTCGGCATTTCTTCGGCGCATGGCCAAGTTCTCACTCGGTTTTGTTCAGGGTGGTGGGCGGGGACCCGCTGCATAACCTTGACACGTGTTAACTGCCTATCTGTTCTCTGGGGTCAGCTTGTCATCGCTGCACGTGTCAACTGTAGGTGCTAGTGGGGGCTGGCTGGCAGGGGTTGTAACAGCGGAGTTTCTACGTACAATATGGGAGCTCAGTACTTTCCTGACATTAATAGAGGTTCAACTTGCAATTAGAGTGCGTATACTTGTTTTTGTGTGTAATTATGCTTTCATTACCCCTTGAGGGGATCGCAACACATGGAATTTTTTTTCGGTTAAGAGCACAACATATTGGCGATTGAGTTCAGTCTGCGTCCAGCATCCATGGTGAACACATTGTATTAACTCTCTCATTTTTTTTTAATCGTATGAAGAATGAGGGGTGTGGGGGCTCTGTACCTTCCTGGCATTAGTAAAGGTAGGATTTGTAATTACAAGTACTTGCTCTTCTGTGTACTTATGCATTAATTAGCGTCGATAGGATTAGAATCAATGACTAGTTTGTGTGCAAATGTAATTACTTATTACTAATTATAGGCGGGATCCGAACCTAGGAGTAGTTTATGTATAAATGTAATTATGGTTTAATTAGCCTCGATGAGATAAGAACCAAGGATTACTGCATGTGCAAACATTTGACCTCGGCGCGATTAGAACCAAGGACCAACCGACTATTCAACACANCCAACTCTCAAAAAATTTTTAAGTCCCACAAATGCCGCTTAGGCACAACTTCAATGAAAAGGACACCACTACACATACTGGCCAATCACAGCACAGCTACTCAGAGTTGGCAAAACTCGTCAGTCAACACAATCAGGTGGGACGGGAAGGGGGAGGGGAGAGACCGGTTCCCCAGCTTAAAAGATCCTCCACTTTAGGGTCCCCCTTCCATAGCTCCTACACAGGTTATTCAAATAGCACTTAGGCCTGTTTTGCTTCCCAGCGAGCTAAAACATACTTATATCCACTACTGGGAATTTATTCGTAAGCCGTGCTACTGCTCTACGTTATGATTGTTTCATATCACTGATATCCGAACACAAAGCCTACAACTTATTGGTTCTGATTTAATTAGGAACAAAAAGAGATTTACTGTGGGAGAGTTTGCAATAAGGAAATTTCCGCCGCAAGGTGCGCTGGTTTTACGAAGAGGGCGATTTTAAACTGACGTTAAATGGAGAAATTGCATATTTTTGTGTGTTAAAGTTTGTGTATGGTTCGAATTGTGATATGTACTCACCCAAGTCAAACCTTTAAATATTAACTTTATTTCGTAACTGTTATTTACGGCCTGAAATTGTGTTTTTATGGTATAACTGTGAAAATACAACTGTGTTTGGCATTGGGTGTTTATAACCATGCTTAATTCAATTGGAAATCGTTACGAATTTAAGTGCGGTAAATATATATCTGTCATCAAAATGAACTTTATGATTTTCTTCCTTAGTATAAGGAAACTGCGCAGGAAAACACAAAATATGGCATTTTTAAGCACTTCACTATTATATTTGTTATATTCCGCAGTGATGTTTAAAATAAAGTAATTTTGTGAGACTAAGTTTTGCTAAATCCAATTTACAACAGAATATGTAACAATATGTGAATATATTTCGTTATATTTTCACTCTATTGCGAACAAAGATTTTTTTTCTTTGCGCATGGTATATCACAATACAAATCGGAATATTTTATGAAATTATCCCATTTACTTACACACAAACAGGAAAAATCCGGTACACACTAACTACCTTGTGGCGAAAAATTTTATTTGCCAAACTAAAAATATTCAGCTTCCCTACCCGAGTAGTATAAGCCTTAGTAAGTTGTGATAATGAAACAAGTCCTTTGCTGGATTAAATACAGTACGCATCTATTTTTTTCTGACACTATAAACCACAAATTAAAGTGGGAACGAAAGAGTTAATTTTAAGGGGAACATGGCCAGATCTTCAAACCCATTAAATAATTTAATGTAGGTCTACTGTTTTCAAGAATGTATTATTTTTCAATCCAGCTAGGGAAATTTGTTTGTCCATTATTTTTCTAACGATAATATCAAAGTTTTCTAAAATTACTTTACTTATGGTGCTGGCACAGTGATCAACATGACAATACAAGTAATACTATTTTTTATAAGCTGTAATAGTTTGTCTATAATTAATTATAAATGAAAGACTGCTGTATTATAAGGAAGGTGCAGCCACTGGTGAAAATTCAAGTCACCAGACAACTTGGTGTAGCTTTTATTACAGCAGAATGCTGCGTGCAAATATGTACTCATTCATGCTTAATAAGCATCCCCTCTAAAGATGTGGGAAACGATTCCTCTTTCAGAGGTGAATACATCTATAAAATCAGACCAACACATGAGATATTCGGACGGAAACGCCGATAAAGGATGTTCACGGTAAACTGAGCATTTTTGAAAGCGTTGCTTAAGATCTACTTGTATACACAACACGTATTATTCTGCGATATGTAAAATTAACATTGTCACGAACCCTGATCACTTTATTCATGCTTCGGTCAAATGACAATAAGAAATTATTAGAAACTTTGGTAATTTATAAATTTCATTGTTTTTACACGTATATGCGTTAAAAAAAAAAGCAAAAGAAATTATTTCAGTATTCACAAATGTTTACCTAACACTTATAATTAAGCGTTAAAACATGAAACTACTTTCCCTCCGTCGTTACCAACTTTACTGGACTCATGCCACTTCTTAATATATACATAGTGATATATATATATAAGTAAATTTTTTCTAAAGTTTATTTTAAAAGTGCTCATTGAACCATGAATAGCCGTTATAACTTTTGCAGGGTGATCCATTCCGAAGCTATAAATTTGTGACTAACAACAAATTTTTAATAAATGTGCTCTCGTTCGATCCGGTATACACTACTGTACGAACATGATCTTGAGTTGGCACCACGCCTGAGCGAGGCGTGGGTGAAGGCCCTCAGCGACTGGTGGTAATTTTGGGCGCGGACGAAAACTTCCGGGCAGTACATCTCGCGACTCAGATGTGCTTGCGCTGATTTTGATGCCCAGCCAAAGTTCTCGTATAGATAAGATGATCCAAGCCTTATCGTTACTTTCATTTCATTCCCATGTCCCAAATAAAATATTACATGCAAACGCAGATGTTCACGGAAAACCCACACCCGCGCCTCCCGATACTGCAGTATCCACTTTTTTTTCCCCCATTAGGTTGATGAAAATAATTTTTTTTATAATTAATTTCAACCTTCGTATAAATTTGTGGAAATGTAAAGCTATACGGTGCAATTTTTTTAATGTTTATAAAGAAAGCGTTTGTTTCGCCAAGCCCCTCTGGCTACTACTAAGAGGGGGGAAGAGAGCAATAACACCCTATCCTCCCCCACGCCGCATTTCCTGCACCCATCGCCTTTGTTTCTGCACCCCATGCGTATGTTTCTGGGGAAGGAGTTCAGCCGTGCACGCTCAGTTCACCGAGGAGCGGCAGGCTCGGCTGCTGAGAAAGAGAGAGAGAGAGAGAGAGAGAGAGAGAGAGAGAGAGAGACAGAGATGAGATGAAAGCTGGGAAGTACGTACGTGTCTGGCGCAGGCGGCGACGTGCAAGGACAATCGCAGCTCACAGCGCCCGCGGGCTCGGACACGAATAACCAGCACCCCGAGTGCTGCAGTCCCTCAGCTCCCCCGTAGACCGCGCCACTAACAAGGAATGCCCTTGGGCGATTCGAGCAGCACTGCCCTCTCTGGGGCCGTAAAAGAATCAACTCTTGGAGAACATGCTCGAGCGGAGTTCAAGCAACCATAATAGTCGTGAGTTGTGGGCGGCTCTCAAGAATTTGTAGTCCGGACGTTTTCTGCACATTCTTTGTTTGCGCATTTACGTTTATCTCAGCAAATAAATATCCTTGCCTGTACAAGTTCCTTATGAGGTAGGAGAAAAAACCTCGCGGTCCTAGTTACATCTGTGGACTTTCATCTAGAGTCATAACGTCCTTCTATTACACATTTAATTTGCACTGGAAAATGTGACGTCGGAAGCACTGCACGCTGGCACAGCGCCTATCGCGAATGAGTGATGGAACACTGGATGCGTGTGTAATTGTCGCCTGTCCGCTGCGCTTCACACACACACACACACACACACAACACGCTCGTGCCCATGTACTCTTAAGAATGCCATCTGCCTGTAAGTACTTTCGTTATCCGGGGCCTAGAAACGTAGGAGCGCTAAGTGCGACCATGGTAGCCACATAACAAGCCTCATTAACTCTATGCGCAAGGCATTGAATTAGCGTGCAGTCTTTCTCTCGTCAGCTTGCCTCTATAGGACTTTCATTGCCGAACTTATTATCAAGGGCACCCGATTTTTTCGAAAAGAGTTCCTGTGTAGTTGTGTTTGAAAGCACTTTAGCTCAGATTCATTGTCCCGATTGCATGGTTTGTTTGTATGTTAGGTGGTTTCTTGTGAATCACAGACGTTCTGTGGTGGAGTGCTGTATGTTCCTATGCTATGTTAAGTAGCCTGTTCGTAACATTTAGTACCTAAAGATTTTGCAAAATGCCTGCTTTTTAAGTGGAAAAGAGCTAAAGGGATAGGTGTCGCTGCTTCAACAATTTCATAAGTTCAGAAGCCTCCTCAACAAGCTCTAGGTTGTACTCATGTCAGGCTGCCGGATCTTACAGTTAATTTGCGGGCACTTGATTTTCAAATGTCCTATTCGGTTACACGCCAAACATTCCCGCCGCTTAAATTGGCAGAAATAGGACTCGCTAGCACAGACTCTGGCAGCGACATCTTTAATGCTCGCCTCAAACTTCCCCAAGACATCCAGGATGCGATCTCCGTCATAATCATGACACAGAGTAGCTGCTTGTACTGCATGCCGTGATATCGGCTCATGCTTCGCCGATTCCACCTCCAGTGCTCGGGCCTGTGCATTCTGCTTGCTGTGTAGCGATGTCATGTGTACAGCTCGACGCACATCCGCATCGGCAATAGCATCCGCGAAACAGTCGACTGCGATGACGTCGTGTGCCTCCTCGGGGCACCCCTACAGATACAGGTGTGGCAGCCGCACGATGTCCTACCACAGCTCCTGCAGTGGTTCCCCTGGTAGCTGGGTGCAGCTTCAGGCATGGTGGGACTGTCACAAATGTTGGTCGCCGAAATGCAGCTCTAAGGTTGACACCATTGTGAAGTTCTTCAGTCAATGTTTTTCTGGCAGGAAGTGCAGTATACTCAGTGCAAGGCCCCTCAGTACATCTGCCACTGCTTATTGGCCCATCCATTCGGGCAGCAACGATTTCAAATTGGCACTGGTATTCACGTCAGGGTGTCTGTCTGCCATAAGGGGCCGGCTTAGTTGTGATGATTTTACCCACCCCTGGCTGAAGTGTACACACACTGCAGAACTGCTGGGCCTCTCCTGCTACAGCTGTATTGGCAGCGATCTCTACCTTCTCCTTGCTGCCCTCGTCCATCGGCTCGGTGCTAGTGTCAATATCAGTTCCTCTTCCGCCACTGTATATCTTCTTCCCTGATTCTGTAGGAATTCTTGGCATTCCATCTTGAGGGCGCTCACCTCCTGTTTCCATTTTACGCTTGACACTCTCCATCCTCGATCCTTTTGTTGGCACTGTTCATCCTTTCATTTACATTGTCCATTCTCTCGCTCACACTGTCAATTTTCTTGTCCACACAGATTATTTTATTGTTCGCTAACTCGATTACACCTTCTATCATTCACCCTGTCTATTTTCTTATCCAGTTTGTTCACCACTTCACTAACACTCTCTATGTTCCTGTCTACCACTTGCTGACACTTTCTATTACCCTGTCTACCAATTAACTAACAGTAATAATTTGACAATTTGCAATGTCATTTACACCCCTGATTTGACTTTTTATATTACCTACCATTAACATTATTAATGCGGCTACCCAGTCCTTAAATTAACTAATCTATTTGTGTTGTCTAATGATAGCATTACTTAGTAATTATTTAATAGCTTACTGTTTGTCATATTTTACAATTCTATTATTGAATGTGTATCTCCAACCATCTTTTGATGCTAATGTTACAAGTTCTCGAAGTCAGTGGGCTTAGCCAGGTTCTTTAAGGTACTGAGGTCTTTATTAATAAAAGAGATTATAATAATTTTGTAACTTATTTACAAACACTACAAAGAAAATAGTCTTAACTTAATGCACTGAAGAGCCAAAAAAACTGGTACACCTGCCTAATATCGTGTAGGGCCCCCGCGAGTACGCAGAAGTGCGGCAAGACGACGTGGCATGGACTTGACTAATGTCTGAAGGTATGGTCCATACGGTATAAGAAGGCCACTTTTTGACAGGTCTGCGAAATTCAGAACCACCAACTCCGTAGAAGTGAAACAACTTTCACTATCATTGCTACAGCATTGTATCCACCTGACTGGTCACTTCGTTGTGTATATTTTAGTGTTAGCACCGTAAGAAAGAAATTAGTTCATAGCAATAAAATTATTTATTTCAATTTTAAACATAAAGTTGTATACTTTTTTTTACTAAAAGTAATTATTTTGTTTTTATAAACTATATTGAGTATTATGCCAATCATCTACGAAATATAAAAGCATGTTAATTTTACGTCCTAAGATGTGTGCATACACGGCTTCGACGCCATTCTGCCTTCGCGCGTGCTTTTGCCGTGGTCTTGAGATCTTGGCAATTTGTCATGTTTTTAGTGGTTTAGAGTTGTATACTTTATACTTTAAGATAATTCTAATATTGACTTAACTTATATTATGCTTTTTTTAATTGTGGTATAATTCCAACGTAATATTCCGGCACGTCTGTTTGATCACCTCTACTGTAGTCTTGCTTTGGGTTTAGTTAAATTTTTGTTAGCATTAAACTTTTGAATTAGCCTGTATTTGCTAAGGTGTTTTTCACATCACAGTTTTGTCTGTAGGTTAACTTTAATCGTTTATTTATATCCTTTGCCCATGTAGATCTACTCGTTGGATTAGTTATAAAATCTCTGCATACTCTTCTAAGTTTCTTATGTGTACGTTAATTGTGTAATAACCTAATTTTAAGTAGATTTACTTTATAGATGTACCACAATCTGTAGTCTTGATTTATATTTCCTTTGTATTGCAAATATATATATTACATTTTTTTCCATTTTTAGCTCTATATAGCTTGTCGGTACTTTCGATTGTTTTGTAATTTATTCCTGCTTTACTGTAACTGCACAGTGTTTCTGTTGCCTGGTTCTAGTACCTTTGCTGTATACGCTTTGTAGTGGATGNAATTTTTTTCCATTTTTAGCTCTATATAGCTTGTCGGTACTTTCGATTGTTTTGTAATTTAGTCCTGCTTTACTGTAACTGCACAGTGTTTCTGTTGCCTGGTTCTAGTACCTTTGCTGTATACGCTTTGTAGTGGATGGTGTCTCTTAAGTTTCTAGCTTTTAGTTTTCCTATATTCGCTACTTCGAAAATGAACCGGTCACGGGATCCCATTACGAACCGGCAGAGACAGGCACATATTATTCGTGCGGTGAAGCAAGTGAAAGAAATGATTCGCACTGGCCAGCTGGAAAGATGTTCAGTCATCAACAAGACTGCAGAAATTCTGGGTTTATCCGCTCTAACTGTCCGCAGGTAAGTNTTATCCGCTCTAACTGTCCACAGGTAAGTACAAAATAACATTGTGTGATATTTTATTGTTTTGATGTGATGTTTTGCCTTGTTGACATGTAATTGTGGGCCATACATAATCTCTAAACATTTATTAGTCTTAGCACATTCAATGACAAACTAAACATTTACTAGGGGCATCACAATTGTTTTATTATATACTAAAAAAAATGTGATGGGAGGGCTATGAAGAAGAGGGCAAATTGTGAGGTAAAAGTTATATAAATTACATGTTATTCGGGTCTGTTAGCCACGTTACACGCAACAAGTCCTAACCTAACTTCACAATATGGGATTGTGGGAGGGGGGTGCTGACAAGAGATAGTATGTTAGCAAAAGTATAATAAATAACCTCGCGTTGGTTTATCCACCCCCCGTGACGTGAAGTTATGTTTGATTTGGTTGGATATTCTGCAATTTAACTTGACAACGGTAGCAGTGCATAAAACTTTAATTTCCTAATCTCACATGCAACTCTACACAGTTCAATTAACTACACTTACTTTCCATGCAAAAACCAGTGTATAAATGATGTTATTCACCCTTGTGATTGGCGAATATAGGTCCTTGAATATTTATGACCTTTAAGACATGTCTATGACACGTTGGCGTTGATTCTATTCATGGAAACTCGACAAACACTCTTATTTCTGCACAATAATAATATTTTAACACTTATCATTGACATAATTGCAAAGAAACACCCATCGCACAATAATTTTACTTATCACTTCAAATGGAAAGAATCACAATGAAAAATGCTAAATAAGCATGATCGTATTTAACACGATTCAGTCACCTGATAGAAATATATTTTACGTGTTTGACCATATAAACACACTAGTCTTCATAGCCTACCTGAAATCACATTAGCAATAACCATAATTTGCAGATATCATTTTCTCGGTTTTCGGAAAAGCCCTTATTGTATTGTATTGTCTCATCTGTAACTACCATAACTATAACAGCAATTTGCGTGTGTCCAGAATGCTAAAGACTTTTCATTCATTCGGCAGGTTCTGCAAGAAGGATGCAGAAAATCTGGAGACACCAGGTAAGACCACAAGAAAGAAAAGAGTGAAAGGTGTCGGAGATGTTGATAATTTTACATTATTCGTCGCATCATATGAAACAGGTATATGAAACCAAGTACATATTTGTTTCCTCGTAGGCTGTTCTGTTTTGTCTGGGACCGTACGTTTGCGAAAAAAAAATGGTAATAGGGGTTTGATTTAGTTGGGTTAAGATAGCATGCTAAAAGTACTTTTACAGGCCTGTTAAAGTATTGTGACCTCAAAGGTGGCTGGATTTACAATGCTACGACGAACATGCTCCGACAATCCGACACGACATGTCCATCCGACAATTTCCGTCTCCAAAATGTGTTAGTGTTTACAATAAATACTCCGACAGTTCCCGCCGACAAGCGTATCGTAGCTGTCGGCAAATCTTAAAATGGCCAGTAATGTGCTATACTTTCTCGTTAGAATGCATAGAAATCACAATATTTTATACCCTGTTTGGTTGTGAAAACAGCCGAAAACTATCTAATATGCTATTTTCCATCATTATTTATTTCTGTCACATCAACAACCAGGTATTTTCTACAGAATAATCTGTATATACCTGCCACGTATTTTTAGAGTAAAATTTCCCACAGCAGTGACATCTGCACGACATAATGTTTTGTAAGGTTTTTGTTTATGTTAATATTTATACTGCCGAGCGAGTACGACAACGACAAAAGTATAAATAGCATCTACTTTTGTCGGCCTGTCGGAGCCGTAATTTTGTCGGGGTGACCTTGATTCTGATTGGCTGTTGGATTATTTACGTCGGTGTTGGGGCTGTGATGTCGGACTATCGTGGCATTGTAAATCCACCATTATTATTTTGCACCAACTTAGGTTTGTAATCCATGTTTTTGTAGTAAAGCAATATGTTTATTGGCGTAGGCTATTACAGTTACTGCACACTGTGCATTCGCCAAAGGCAGCGAATTATCTTTTGTTCCAGTTGTAGGTTTTGCAGGGTATTTGTTAAGAATAGGGACTTTTTTGAAGGAAATGTTGTAGACCCACGAAAGTAACATAAATGGGTTCTGCACAGCTGACCTTTTTAATATTGAGGAGGATGTAATGGTAAAATAAGTAGAACGTACTAAATAAACCCAACAATCCTCGGTTAGATTGACACCCTGCAACCCTAGGTTACATAAACACCCTACAATCCTAGGTTAGATTAAAACCCTACAATCCTGGGTTGGATAAAAATTGTAAAATAGTCATCCACTCATTGCGGGATTAGGTAAAGTTTGGTTAGGTGGGCACATATTACGAAATTCGTACTTGTGGTTTGTAACAGTAATACGTTAATGCCCGTAGTAAATTCGTGTTGTGTGTAATTAGAAGATTGAAAATATACCACTTTCCGTGATTTTTTCTTTTATTTTTAGAAAAGCCCCTATTCTGAATAATTACCATTATTCCATTTACAAAAATTCTACAGCAATTTTTATTTTCTGTGACACTACTAATCTTTTTTGTAATGTTCTTTATAGAATTAATTTAAGTAACATGCCTACTCTGACATGTAAAGTAATTTTCAATGCTATGAATTACAAATTACGGAAGGGGCACAGCAAAAGGTATATTTAAGCTTTCAATTTACTTAGATCAGTACTGTCACTGAAAATAAACATTGCTGTAAATTTTTTGTAAACGGAATAATTAAGATTTTACTATAAAAAAAATGTTGTGCGCTATAATTAAATGTATTCTGGTGACAAGTTACTTCTTTTTGAACATGACTAACCAGGTAATCTTTTCTCTAGCAATCCCATGAGACATGTATTTTTCCAGTTTTTAGTGCACACCCAGTCCAGTCAATTGCAGGTGTGTGTGTGTAAGCATAATGGGAAAACAATTTCCAGGAGAACATGTGACACTGGATACAATCCTGGAAGCCTTGAAGAACAGCGGTGATGTCGGGTTCCAGGGGAGTAGGACTTCTTTGCATCAACTGCTTCTCAGGCTGGGATTCTCGTGGAAGAAGACTGATGCTCGGAAGGTGCTTTTGGAAGACCCGAAAATCTCAGGAATGCGAAGGGATTTCCTGAGGCAATATCAGAAGGTGAAGGAAGAAGGATGGATGTTCGTGTACTTGGACGAAACATGGTTTTTCTCAAAAGGTATGTTCTTTTGGTACCAATACATACTTGCGACATATACATATGACTATGGCTGAGGCCACATACCACTTTTTCAAATACCGCTAATACAGAGCCTTATAAACAGATAATTTTAATGCTTGAAACTTATGCAAATACTACTATTAACTTTAGATATGAAAATCAATTAGAAAATCAAAACTTAAGCCTTCAACAAACTGGTCCTTATTTGGGCATATAACTTGGAAACAAAAGTTATATTTGCTAGTCTACAAACTGTGAATGCTGAAGTTAAATTTGTTCACAATTTGTTAATTGAAAACACAATTGTAACATTAAATGAAGTGTACATTGTGCGCTTGAGTAATTTGTATATTAACTAGCTTTGTTCTGGTGACTTTGCCTGCATGTACAACACAAAGTAGCGACTATTTTCCTTTGGTGAAGGATATCTTTGTACACCACATTAGTGGTGCTACCCTCACGTGCTAGGAATAAGGGTTGGTAAGCAAGCTTACTCTGGAGCAGGCCATGGGAGAAGCAGTCTTCTCTCGAGTCTATATATGCCACTGTGGACCTCAGCTGTGGTCATAACAAAACAGGACTTGCGGGAAATTTACTTAGCTACTTTTCATTTCGTTATTGATAGACGGATTAGTTTGTTAGCATACAGATTCGGAATGTTGGATTCATAACCTGCCCGATGCTACATGGCTGTGATTGCAGTTGCATTGCGTGATTCTAATAGTGTGTATGTTCACGGACGTTAAAACTTCCAATGAAAATAAATTTGAGTCAATGTACACACATTTCACTACCAAAGATGCTATTCTTGCATACGTTTTAATAATTTCATGTGTTGGTGGGCATTTGTCATGGTAAGTGTGGTTAGGAAATATTTTCAAATAAACTATGTGGACATCTGCAACTCAAAATATTGGTGATATGACGAAAGTAAATGGTACGTTTATATAACACAGATGAAAAAATTTTTTGTTGAATGTAATTACACTCTTAAACATCTGCGTTGAATTTGAATATACTCAAATGCTAGTGAATGTTTGTGGGCAGTTTTAAACATCTCAACAAATTACAAGATGGAATGTACAAAAAATTTCTGTGATGTTGCAATGGGTGTTACATGACAAGTGCGCTCTCGTAAGGTTGTCCTTTCATCCTTATTGTTACATTTTTTTTTGCTAAATGGTGGAATTTTAATTACGTAGTAAGCTAATTTAATTTAGGTACCGTAAGAGTGGGGTCGTAGTCATAGTCATTCCGCTGAAAAGTACACTACCATTTACTTTATCACACAACACCATTCACTGCTAACATGACACTGTTAATGTGACAAGATTCTGAAAAATTTGTTGCATGGTGGTTTCAGGATCCATCCAAAACATGGCAGGATGATACCACTTACACCTGCAAGCGTCGGAATCTTGACCAGGGGAAGAGGTTCATTGTCCTTGACGCAGGCTCGGAGCAAGGATTTGTAAAGGACGCTGGTATTGTCTTCGCTCCGGGTAGTAACTTGGGTGACTACCATGGAACAATGAACGAGGAAATGTTCGAGAAGTGGCTGCAGTAGCAACTGCTTCCTCGCCTTCAAGAACCGTCTGTAATTGTTCTCGACAATGCCTCCTACCACAGCGTGCAGGTGAATTTTTGTTTCAGTTGTACACCTCTTTGTACTTGTACATAATTAAATTTTCAGTTATGCACAATTTTTCATTTTTTATTTAAGTACTGCATGTATGTCAGAAACAGTGCTACAAAGTACTACGGATTTTCCGTAATTATTACTCATTTTAATGTACAGTTACGGAATCACGGAGGCTTGCTTGTTTATTACGGAAATTGATAGCAGTGACAATGCGTCTAAAATTTTTCTTATATTTTTTTAGTGCGTACATATTTACAGTACAATGTATTGTCTGCCATACGGTAAATATCATACTCTTACCAGAAGTTTGTAAGCGAGTCGACAAGATCGGTATTCTCTGCAAACAACGCAATAAATTTGATGTCACGAGCAGTAAATATCGTGGCAACACTGGATAGAGAAAACTAGCAATGTTGTGAGTAGTGATGCGGTGTTGCCATTGTGTGTTTACTATGTGTTCGTTGTGGGTTAATTGAACATGAAGCGTGCTGTGGATCCCCGTGTGCATCAGCGAGCAAGAAGGTTTTACAGAAATATGATGATAGCTACACAAAAGAATGGCCATACCTTGTTCCATCAAAAATATCGGAGACACACGTTTTTGTGAAGGATTAAAACTTCTGCCCTAGTTCAATTTATGTTGAGTCAGCCCAAGGAAATAATAGCGGTAATTATTCAGAATAGGGGCTTTTCTGAAAATAAAAGAAAAAATCACGGAAAGTGGTATATTTCCACTCTACTAATTACAGAGAACACAAATTTACTAGGGGCAGTAACGTATTACCAATATAAACCACAAATACGATAGTGGGGAGGGCTATGAAGATCAGGGAAATTGTGGGGTACAATCACAAAAGATACAAAAACACCTCAAGTTAACATCTGTCCACCCAATATCGTAATATGTGCCCACGTAACTTAACCTAACCCCGCAATGAGCAAATCACTATTTTAAATTTTTAATGTAACCTAGGATTGTAGGGTGTAAATCTAACCTAGGATTGTGGGGTTTTAATGTAACCTAGGATTGTATGGTTTTAATGTAACCTAGGATTGTAGGGTTTTAATCTAACCTACGATTTTAGTAAAATCTAGGATTTTAGGGTTTTAAAGTAACAGTGAAACACACCAGTAGTTTATGAATTAACTCGCCTAGGTAGGTGGAGGGTACAATTCCACTGTCCTCGGCCAATTCAACTACTGCCGTGCACCTTACCTCACTCGACAAAACACCATGATCTACTAAAACGTCCAAGTAACATCCACCATATAGCAGAATATTACGCTCAAAAACACTCGTACTAGCACCCTCCATTCTACAATCACAAGTCTTTGCATGGTTGGGTTCGGACATCAAAANAAAAGAAACACTCGTACTAGCACCCTCCAATCTACAATCGCAAGCCTTCGCATGGTCAGTTCGGACGTCGAAAACCACGAGCACATGATATTCCACTCACCGTGAATATCACTGTATCCCATACAATGGCGTACTAAGCTATCATCTTCATGTCCGCAGCCGATAGGTGGCGTTAGCAAACACACGCGGCTATTCAACATGGCGTCCGACATAAACAAAGCGGCCAAACTGCTCGTACTTTTATCCATTTAATTTAGTACTTCTTACTTATTTTACCACTAGCTGTACCCGCGGCTCCGCTCGCGTGGACTACAGATTTTCGACATGATATTGTTCTATCTTTAACGGTTTAGACAGCGTATTGCAAGAGAGCGCGCTGGCTGCAAACGTTTTTCCGACTTGATTCACTATTATCGTCACTGCTTATTACTGCTTATGTTACTTTAAGTAACAAAATATATACTAAAACCTGGCCAGAGATCATGGGTATGAATTTTAAAAAAATATATAAATCGGATACGTGGTTCTTGAGTGATAAGCGCACGAACAGACAGACTTTGTGGGTCTATGATGTTGCCTTCAGAAAAGCTACTATTCCGAACAATTATCGCTAAACATTGCAACTGTGCGTTTCCTAGCCAGTGATAAGTAAGAATGTACGGATGTGTCTTATTTATATTTTTAACATATCCTGGTAATTATAATATTGGTGAAATATTTTTTCTGGTTCACCCATGTGAACAAATATAAATATTTAATGTTGTTGTGTATGCCCATTCAATTTTGAGAGTATATCTGTATTGTAGAGAATTTTTATTGCTCGTGATTTATGCATATTTTTTTGCTTGTAACTGTGATTACTGATGGGCATGCTTGGCGGTTGGCAGCTCTGCAGAAACAAAATTCTGTGAAGGACTATAAGATATTTTTTTTTGTTAAAAAGTTTGATGTCATGTTAAGCACTATTATTGCCATTAACAAATTCCATCTTTTTCAGTCTGAGAAGTTGCCAACATCAAAATGGACTAAGGTGCAGCTGACATCGTGGCTCAAAGAGATGGACATTCAACACTGCCTGACAGCATCACGTCAAGACTTGTAAGAGTTGGCTAAACAGCACAAACCAGCCACACAGTATGTGTAACTTTGCAGTACCTATCTCTCTTGACTCAATTGCATTACGTTCCTCCACTGCCTACTCTTTTTTATCTGTTTCCATGACAAGTTTAATACTGGTCACATAACTTCAGCTGTGAACTTGGCAACATGTGCTGTCAGACTAGCAATATAATTGCGTAGAATTTGTATGTGTTATTTGTAAATGGTGGGGGGAAATTAACTGCATATCTCTTACTTTTTCTAGACACAGAGTTGATATTCTGGTTGAAGAAGCTGGGCATCAGGTCCTCAGGCTGCCTCCATACCACTGCCACTACAACGCCATTTAGTCAGTGTGGAGTGACTGCAAGAGGTACTTCTACAGTAAGATAGGGAAGGGGAAGAAATAGGATAGTGAGACTGTGAAATCTGTATGACAGGAAGCACTCTCTCAAGTCACCGCAGAAAAGTAAGCTACGCGTACATAATTGCTGTTGTTTTTTTTTAAAGTGGTTTGTTAGTATATTTGCATAAATAAAAAACCTTAGTTCTGGAAATTGAGCAAAATTTAATTAATATTGATTTTAACATTGTTGTCCATCCTCAATCCATTGGATACAATTGCCACAACTTATTTTCTAGGATTTGTGCAAACCATTACAAGTCGAGCCGTTTGGAAACCCTTACGATACTAACCAACCCACAACGGATAGGTTCCTACAATAATCACGCCGTTAAAATACTGTGTCCATAACCTTACACCAAATTCGGTTTACAATAAGATCACAGTTTGTTCGATACAGTGTTACAAATTGTGTAAAATACACTTGTTTCTAGTGTATGAGATTGTGTGATTTATTCTCATAGTTGCCAACGTACGAGTGCAGAATAAGAATACAACATTCTTTCTCACTGTCGTCAACCTAAGAATGCAGTAAGCATGTAAGGATAAGCGTCGTCAATAAAACACAAAATAATGCTACGTGATGTAAACAATACAATTGATAAGGTTGTAAGTAGGTCGCTAGGCTACCAAAAATATATATAAGGACAGGTGATGGAAAATGTGTCATCCTTGTGCCTGTTAAGAATTATACTATNAAATATACTATGAGTACTTGAATTTGAATTCCTGTTGTATGTGTATATATGTATATATATATATATATATAAAAAAAATCAATACTATTGATAGTACCAGTTGTAGACTATCTGCGTTGTTTTGCAATCACGTGTTAAAAAACAATTGATGCATGCACTCTTTTAGCGTATATACTATCTGCTTTAAATTGACATTATGTGAAAACAAACTATTGGCGATCGTTGAATGTGGTGAGCAATTAGTATGTTTATATGGGGATTTTGATGGGAACACAATAAATATTACGGAAAATGTGGTACAGCAAACAGGCAGCAAAATGTACAGCTTGCTTGGCTACACAAGTTTTATGTAGTCATTAGATACTCGGCAATCTCACTTCTAGAATAGAATGTTGATTTTGGAACAGCTTTTGCAATAAATTTCTAGACAAGGAATGTTTTACTCGAAATTTTTCTCATGGCTTGTGATTTATGGTACAGCCAAGGCCAGGTGACCTTATCATGTAACTTAATTGTTTCTCGTATAGAAGCTATGCACTTGCAGGCTGGTAACTTGCCAACACACCCACACACACGTGCATGCGAACACACAGAACTCCACACATTTTTGCATGCTGATGGACGTCTGTAATGTTTTGTTGGGTAAAAAAAATTATTGTCTCTAAACCCGTGTACTTTTTTTTTTTTCAACACTTTATGTGACTTTTTCATACTCTTGTGATAGCCTTCATTTTAGCTCNCACACACAGAAGTCCACACATTTTTGCATGCTGATGGACGTCTGTAATGCTTTGTTGGGTAAAAGAAATTGTCTCTAAACATGTGTACAATTTCTTTTCTTCTAAAAAATATTAATGATCACACATTTTGTACATATTTACTTTCAGGTGGCAGAAGTACACGGCTCAAACTGAGAGAATAATAGCAGAGGACTGTGAAAGAGAGTTGCAACATGATGGTCGTGTGAATGTACAGCTCATCATTATTGAAGTGGGAGGAAATGTTTCAGACGACACTGATGATGTTGAAGATGATCCACTGGCAGTGCCACTTTCACCATAGAGTGTCTAACAGCATTGTAACTTTTATTTACGGTGGACCCAGTTTGTATTCCTTTCATGGTCACCCTGTTTTTTGTTTTTCATACTTTTTTTATCACTATATGCAAATTTTTGGTATTGTCAATTTTAGGACCTTTCTTCTCAATTTGTAGCAGTTACTGTGTCAGTCCTGACTAGAAAGTAGTGCATTTTACACAATCTCTAACACTGTATCGAACTTAGAATAGGTCATTCAAAATATCCTATAGTTACTAGGAAAATGCCTCACTGCTAAATATTCACACACTCCAGCCCCCTTTTCATTGGCCAGAAATTCTTATCTTATTATAGTTTTCATCCTCCTAAAACATTTGCGTCACACCGACACTGCCTGAATCCAGTAACCCCATACACCAACCTACAGCAAAGAGAGTATTTCTTCCCCATTCTGCTTTTTTATCTTTTCATCTTAACTTCTTTGAACCCCCATGAAAAATTTGTCTGATTCATGCCTGCCTCTTTTGTGTTCAATATTTCACCAGCTCATTCATAAACACCAATGTCCCTTCTCTTTCTTAAAGGAAATAATTAATATCGATATCGCCACAACTTCAGCCAACAAAAGAACAACCCTCTATGTGACTTTTCCATACTCTTGTGATAGCCTTCATTTTAGCTCCTGCGCCATTCCTTAAAAGTAAACTTACCTCACCAATACATTGGCAAACTGAACATATTGACGCTACGCCACTGTGGAAGACAGGGTGACTTATAGCGTCGTAGTTACGTCCTCCCGGCATAGACTATATGATGCCTGNGCCGCCAACATGGATGGATCTGAGAAATTGAGACCGCTCATGATAGGCAAATCAGCCAAACCAAGATGTTTTAAATACATTAAAACTTTTCCGATGACCTATCGTGCAAACAAAAAAGCGTGGATTACTGGCAAATTATTTAAGGAATGGATACAATCAGTGAATGCTGATATGGAGAAAAGGCAGCGAAAAATTCTACTTTTCATGGATAATTGTACGGCCCACAACAATACCCCACCGCTCAGTCATGTTAATGTTGTGTTTTTGCCTGCCAACACTACTTCTAAGCTGCAGCCTCTAGACCAGGGCATAATTAAAACGTTCAAAACCTTTTACCGCAAGGAAGTAGTGATGCAACTCCTTGACAGCATCAAGGATGAGAAGGATCATAAAATCACCTTATTTTCAGCCATGAACATTGCTCACAAGGCATGGCAAAGTGCTAGCGAAAGCACAATAAAAAACTGTTTTCGTGCTTGTGGATTCACGATGGTGGAACTTTCATCAGCAGTTACTGAACAAGACTGTGAATTGGAATTGTCTTCCTCAAAATGAAGAAAATTCTATAACGTTTGAAGATTTAGTCCATTTTGACGATGGCCTAGCTGGGATTCTAACTGATGACGAAATTGTCGCTCCATCTCAGGCCATTGATGGTGAAGGTGATGACGAAGATAATGTGCTGACAATTACATCTAAAGTGGCTAAACAATACATCAACAACGTGCGCCATTTCTTAGCGAAATCAGATGTTGGCGATTAAGTATTTTCTGCTTTGAACATGCTTGACAAAGTCATCGACAATACCAGTCTGCAAGGCTTGCACCAAAAGAAAATTACAGATTATTTTTAACGTAAATTTTTTGTGTTTTTATTGATGTAATTATTGATTTATATATACATATGTATACATAATATGTAGCCATGCATTTATCATTACATATTAATGCAATGCTCTTTTTGCTCCCGATTATTGGTAATCCCGCTAATTTGAATATCTCTATAATTCATATTTAACGCTCAGTCCCTTGACAATACGAATTATCGGGATTCTACTGTACTATGTTTACAAATGTTTTGAAAATGAAAATTTACCGGTACAGCTGATGAGTGTGGTTTGAAGCTGTGATTATCTTATGTTGAGGCTTGGGAGCTGCCTGGATTTAGTTATAGATTGATATGGCTAATTCCCAGCATCTTATTTCTGGCCTGTAGCAGGAGCCAAAAAACAGAGATGTATTATCCTATAACTTTTTGCCAGATGAAACAGGCTAAGCCAGTAAAATGTAGCGATTGTGCAACCGTGTGAAAAATTTGTGGTCCTCCTTTGCATGTGTACCTTTTCAAAAGTACTAGGCGGTTAGTACTTGAATTCCTGTCCTTTTAAATAAATTTATCTAAAAAGGTAATTAATGCTTGCTGCATTTTCAGCAATGGTTAATGACAAGTCTGGCAGGTCTGCAAGGTCAATCTGGACGTTGGCATCTGGAAAGCCTTATCAGCATAGACATTGGGTTTACTCAGGGTACTCATAGTTTCACACTCCACAACTGCTCCACCTCATCTTACTTCACCCTCGCCAACACTGAGAATGATAGCTGTCATTCACCACTAAAAATCCATTATATAACATTTTCAAAAACTTTTTTTCTGGAAAATTACAAGAGTATTGCATCCAGAGTTAAAACTGTTTTTCGTCTCATTGGACATTTTTTGTTTACTTATCGTGTAAGAGGTGTTGATTTTTGATGGCTAGTAGATGTAGATTGGGCAGCAAAGTTGTTTACTGAGATTTTAACGTGCAGTAATTTCAACAAAAGCATAAAATAATAAAGGATAAATAACATGCTGTTATCACGAAGCACAAATATACCACAGCACAAAAAGCATTAGTACATTCTCATTACAAGTAGGCAAGTCTGTTCAACCTTGGAGATATTGTAACAAACGAGACTTTTCTCTACAAAGGAGGCATTTAATTTATCCAGACATGAATAAGCTAGTGTTTTTTTATGACTAAATATTGTCTTCATATTTTGACAGTGTTAAATTGGCTAAGACCTGTATTATTTTCAAATATTTTAGTGAAATTTAAAATTAATTAAATATATGTTGTTTATGTAAAGTTAGCAATTCCAAAATCAAGTAGTTACCCCCTGCTGAAAAAGTTAGTCCTGAAATTAACATGATGCTATATTTTACTGTATTGTTAGGTCCAGTTAAAGTTATTTTATGTGAATTAAATCACATTTCACTTGGGTTGGTGTTGGATTGAAGAGAATATGTTGTACTATAACATCTGTAATATTTCCCCATTTTCAAACTGCGTGTATGGGGTGCCAACATGTACACTTAAAATGGATTATATCGTAGAATGTACATTCCTTTCTACCAGAAGTCTCACAGTTGCATATTCGACAGAATGTTTGCCATTAACAGTGATTCTGAAGGATATTTGTGGTATTTTCCTTTTGTGCTTCAAATGCAAAGTAAGTACAGGTGAGTGAAGATTCATTACATATCAATTTCACTGTGTGAGCATGCCGGAAGTTCCGAAATTAAGCAAAACTTTGTGTATTACGAATATCCAATTTTACGATTTAAGGGAGTTTTACTGTTTAGTAAGCAAAAATTAGCAGTATTTTTTTGTAAACTTCTTAAGAGGGCTTTACCATGTATGATCTTTGGGTTATAGCAGTAAGCAAGTTCTCCCACCCACGCAGTGGAAAATGGTTTTTATAAAGTTCATATTACTAAGAGAATGGGCAATATCGGAAACATGCTGAAAGAGTGATGTTTAAGACCTTGATGAATAAATTGGTTTGTTTAGCCCGAACGCACATTTTTTTGATGTGGTCTCCTGCTTTTCCTTAGTAGGTTTGATAACTACGGGGATGAAAGTATAAATACCACTAGAAATAAGTTCTCTGGGTTAGGTAAGATTACGTGTTTACTCCCCACAGGAATAGACATGGTGGCCCGTACTTACGTCTAACTATCAATGAACTGTAATGCAAGTAAACTACGATAAATCAGGAGAGGGGACCTGGGGCTAAACTAAACAAGAGCAGAAAAAGGTAGATAGCTATGATAACAACTGACCCAAACTAATCTAAGCTGTTGTCCAGAAGGGACTCTGGGTTCACTACCAAAGTGTAGCGAGTGTAAAGGGGGGAAACTAAAACTTCTTCGGGGGTCACTGGGCGAATGTCTAGAAGACTTCTCGAAGATAGCTGTGGTTCTTCGTGAGGAAGGCTGTAGGCAAAGAGCTCCATCACACGCTGTGGTGGAGCAACTTGCGGAATATCAACTGGTGTTTCGGAGCTGTGCGCTCGCATATATAGACTGGCAGCTGGTCTTTCTGCTACCTTCGGCCGGTCTGGTATCTTTGGGCTAGAACTCCTCCCTTAGCGGCAAAGGTCGCATTCTCTTTGGAGGAGGATGGAAGGGCGGTTTTCCTTGTATATGGGTTAGATCGCACCCGCGAGCTTAGGGGCAGCGTTGAGCTGTCTTCTTTTGCATACGGGGGGAGGTTAACGGACACGTGGTGTCTAACAAAGGCGTAGACGGCCTTGACTGCCGTGTCCTTGGGTGTCCCTTGTCTAGGGGCGTTTTGGAAGCAAGTCGTCCTGGGTTTAAACCCTGCTCAGTGACATCACAGCACGTGAAGATGAGGCGAAGTCGTATTTAGTAAATATGTCAGTACGTGTAATGCATAGAGTTATTTTGCTCATTTATGATTTGAGTATTTCTGTATTCCAAGGGATAAATGCTATGTTGTTTTTCTGGTAATATGTTTTATTTTCAGTCTACGAGAGACGAGATATTTGCTGGTAAGCACTGTGCTGTTTTAGTTTTTTGCCAATAGCATTTTTTTTAAAGTGCGAGATGTTATTGTACAAAGGGTATTTATGTTTTACATACCCTATGTTGTATGGAATATGTTTTACTCTGATCTTCCTCAAATTTAATTACTTTTATTTTGACGTGATGGCCCAAACTAGCTAAGTTTATTCACCTATCTTATTTGTAAATAGCCTCGCACTGGTGTACCCGTTTTTCACTTCCTCGTTCTTTTCCTGTTTTCCTATCTACCATACTAACTTTCCACAATCGCGGCACATTAATTTTCTTTCAAATGTAATTCATTTCAAAATAATATGTATATTCCGTAAACCATGTCGCGCTCACAGTATGTTATTAAAAAGGACACAGCAGCAGAACAGATGAATATGCAGCCATCTGTTCCAGCGCGCATGTCACGCTTCGGAAGCCACGCCCCTATGAAATGACCCTTATTCATGTGCACAATACAAATATACAAACAAATTCCCGATGTTTATATATTATTAAAATTCACATATTTCCATATCAATCATGATTGCTAATAATTTTTGGCCTGTAACACAATGACGTGTGACGTCTTTTGGGAATAGGAGCATCGCTGACACACTTTGCGAGCGTATCCCAGTTGACACGTGCCACTAGGCAGGTGGCGGACCGCAGTGACAAGTGTCCCGCGGCTAGGCCTGCCCTACCACCCTCCCACCCCCGTACGCCTCTAGCCC
>NQII01004211.1:81719-98521 GCA_002778355.1 Clitarchus hookeri
GAGAGAGGGGGAGGGGGAGAGAGAGGCTGAGAAAACTGCAAATGCCTTTTGAGATACCCAATTTTGCTATTTCTTGCCACTCCACCTGGCCTACTGGAGAAACAAAGTAGGATTTGAGCTCCTCTCAAACTTCAAATGCGGTCTCTGTTGCTCTTCTTCAAATAGGCCAATACATGTGTAAATTTACTGATCTGGTGGTTTGTCCATTTGTGTCCTATTCAACTTGTAATTCAGGTTGAATGTAACCTTTATTTTTCCTTATGAAGTTGTGAAACACACACGTTTCTAATATGATACATTTTTAGATTTCCTGGTGTGCCTTGTAGTCTTCTCGTGTGTATACAAAACTTCTGCTGGAGAATGCCAAACACATTCTCAGACACCCTCCTTGCTCGACATACACGGTAGTTAAGGACTGTCTCCTCATTCAGGTTTCTCCCAGGACTCATAACGTGTTAAGAGGGAACCCTTCATCACCAACAATAACAATGAATAGCTCAACATCACAAAGCTTTCTGCCTTTCAAAATATTCAGTAAGTCTTCTTGTAGCGATTTTCCAAGGTTAGAATCGGATAGTATTCCCTCATCGAATTATTTCCACAGGCCCCCCCACATTAACTGCAATGAAGTTGCAAAATGAGTATCAGAGCTAGAAAAATAGAAAATGCCCTTTTTGTAGTTCCAGTACAAACGTTCACCGTTCTTAGAAGCTTTTAATACACAGTGTTTGCCATCCAACGCTTCAGTGCAGTTTGGAAATTGTCACCCTTCAAAAACATCAACATAGCATTCCAGTGTTTTTCTGTAGGGACTGGCATAACAACACCCAAAAGAACATCGATAATCACTCTGCATGTGTGATGAACAATAGCCACAATAGTTGATAGACCCAATCTGAAGCTGAATGAGATAGTCTTGAAAGAATCTACTGTAGCAAGAAACCTGCAAATATAAATTACAACTCAATTTTTTATGTCCACTTTTCAAAGGAAAACAAGAATAATTGCATTATATTCCTGTGCGTGTTGGTGTGTGTGAGATTTTGCAACTACTCCAAAAATATGATTCGGATAAAAAATAATTTCTACAAAAAGTTTTATTTTTTATTTAATAATTTTTTCAAAGTTAATTGAAATTAATAATGTAGCCAAAAGTTGTAACTAACTCGCACATATTGCACAAATAAAGGTTATTGAACTTGATGAGAATAAGTTGACCATGAAGAGAGCAAAGCACACTTTTCTGTTGTAGGTGGACAACAGGCCAAGTGGAATCATATCCGTGATGCAATTCCGGAAGACCCTAAAAAAAAAGGAAGTCTACTTCAGCGATAGCTGCCACAAACAGCAGGAAATACAAATATGAAGATATAGTGAAGTTTCTAGTGTCTCAGTTGATTATGATACAATTTCAAACATTCTGCTGCATTCACAAGAAGGGGATTATAATGTCGAAAAAGGCAAACGTTGTGATGACAAGAAGGTAGAGCCTAACTACAAGAAGGATCGGAACTTGAAACTGAAGAAGCACAGGGGATAACAGAAACCACAAGCAGGTACTGAGCATAAAAATTTACCGGAAGGCAGTCCGGTTTTATATATAACACATTTGAGGCCAATAAAAGTGCTTCTTGTCAATTTATGGCATTCATATTAGAAGAAAAGAAAGCAGAAAAGCAAATGATGAAATAATTTCAACCACAACCTTAATAGCTACATGCTGTTGATGCTTTTCTGGCTGACATTTAACCTACCTTAAAAACACTGAACCTTGTGCTTTTAAACCAAGAAAAAAGTAGAGAGGAAATGAAACAACTGATGGGTGATGAAGGTCCAGCAAAGGTAACTAATCATTCTCAAACAAACTTTCAATTCACCACCACTACCCCTCCCACCCAGGGAATGTGTTACCACATACAGTAGTATATTCACCTAAGCGATGCCACCACAGCCGTAGGAAAACGTGTCACAGAGCATGATTAACGCTACACATTGGTACTAAGATAAAAACAATCATTTTGCTATTTTCCTACTGTTTATGGTGTATGGTATGGGACATTCAGAAATCTGCTTTTTAAAAATAACTGAAAATAAATGTACACATAACGAGACACAGTTACAGCCTTTTCCAGCCAGCATTTTGCCTTCTACTAAGTGAAACAATATAGGTGTTCAGCTAAAAATTAGGGCAAAATACGTAATATTTATATAATTTGTAAAATAAATACAATTATGAAATTTTTTTTAAATTCCTTGTCTACATCAACTTGTCTCATTTATATCACTTAAAATTGATCTAAACAATAACAGACTTGGTTAGTCTATTTGTTATTGCATCACAAAAGAACTACTGGACTAAACCTTACTCTGCCAATGTTTTCATACTTCTTAATACGAGAGTTTTTAAAGAGCACAATTGAATGTTAAAACTGCAGTTAAACTAGTCTTGCATTTGATGAAATTTCAGTTCCTTTAAGATGTCTGAGCTCTCTGGAATAAGAATCTGAAGTCCCCACAAATATACTAATATTGCAGGTTGTCCACTGACATTCCATTTTTGAATTCCCTGACTTTTCCCGGTTTTCCACGCAGAAGCTTACCATTTTCCCAGACATATTTACAGGACCAAAACCTTCCAATACCATATTTTTCCCCTGCTGACAACAGATATGCTATCAGTGAAGCAGAATTAAATAACACTGCAACAGACCACGCAAGCAGGACCAACATTTTATTCAGTCCATCCACATTTAATGTTGTATATGCTATTGGCTTCACACGAGTGCCCATTATAATCACAAAAATACTTTATTTTATATATATAGGTCCTAAGTTAGTGGGCAAAAATGTATTACAGACAGTTCACCAGATTTGGGCTAGAAAATTTACAGTTTTAGGTTAACTACTCGGTTCTCGTTTCTACACAGCAACGGCAAAACTCTGTTGTTACAAAAATAACTACAGTATTTACTCATGTATAGCTGTATAGCGCGCCCTTTTTTCCCCAACATAAAGGAAAAAAATAGTTTATTATCTCATTTCTCGCTCTTACATCAACACTCCTCTCCCTTCGCTATCTCTTGCTCTCTCTCAGCCCTCCTCCCCACCGGGAGACAACACTGCTAGCCCGTGGATATGGCCCATACGGTATAAGAAGGCCACTTTCTGACAGTCAGTGAGTGGCAACTTAGCGTTTACGAAACAAANTGGATATGGCCCATACGGTATAAGAAGGCCACTTTCTGACAGTCAGTGAGTGGCAACTTAGCGTTTACGAAACAAACAAAGTGCCATTTACAAAATCCTGTATCAGCTGATGCACGAACANCAACGGCAAAACTCTGTTGTTACAAAAATAACTACAGTATTTACTCATGTATAGCTGTATAGCGCGCCCTTTTTTTCCCCAACATAAAGGAAAAAAATTCTAGGGTGCGTGCTATACACTGAAAAAAAAAAGTTTATTATCTCATTTCTCGCTCTTACATCAACACTCCTCTCCCTTCGCTATCTCTTGCTCTCTCTTTATCTCTCAGCCCTCCTCCCCACCGGGAAACAACACTGCTAGCCCATGGATATGGCCCATACGGTATAAGAAGGCCACTTTCTGACAGTCAGTGAGTGGCAACTTAGCGTTTACGAAACAAACAAAGTGCCATTTACAAAATCCTGTATCAGCTGATGCACGAACAAACAAAAGTTAAAATTACGTTGGCTGTTCTGAGTGCACTGCCAATGCACATCACAAAAGCAGAAAATATGCGGGTAAGAAAGAGTTCTTACATTTATTAATGCATTTTATTTTACAAGGACACAAAACAATGGTTGTTAGTGTTAAAAACTAAACTTCGTGATAATGTAGTTATGTATAGGTGTTCAAAATGAAATGTACAATAGAACGATACGACGCGGAAAAGTTTTCTGAAGTTGTNGCGCCGACACTGGGTCCATGGTGCCCCAGGGTAATACCAGTCAGAGGCTACCAACCGAAGAAGTCCCAGCCGATACAGGATGGCAATCACTCGCATCAGGCAAATGCAGACCACCCTATCCACCAACACCGACACCTTCAGGGACATTTCGGTCGTCAGCTGCCAAGTCGGCACCACAAGCTGTGGGGACATCCGACTCCATGGAGAGCGCACAGAATGACGACCAATTCGCCAGATGCCGTGGCACCTAGCACAGCGATGTTAGTGGCCCACCTGGTGATACACGCACCCCTAGGTGCCCCGTTCAAGACTGCCATGTCATGCGACTCATCGGTGACCAGGTCTAGTTCTGGGTCGAGCATCTCCTCGACAGGGTGGCCCTCCGCCTTCAATGGCGTCGACACCGACCACATATGTATTGCAAAAGCAGTAGAAGTGGCAGCGTCTCGATAGTGGCAGGGCCACCAACCTGCCGAGCAGGAGTAGAACAAGCCTGACAACTCTGCCGAATCAGTAAGATCTCACCTACCAAGGGTAATTTGAACCGACAACAGTTGGCATTCAACACTGCAGCAGGGCGATGCAGCTCTGTACAGCTCATCTCACCGAGATGGCTACGTCCGTGGCCGCGGCACCCCTCAATCGCATGCTGCACCACGTGGCCCTTCAGCCGCCCCTGCCCGCTGGGACAGTGGCCTCCCTATTTTGGGGGCGGGCAGGGGGGTATTTAACGTGGAACACTCCACATGGTCTTGCACTGCCATTGTAATCACGTCATCGGCCCACAGTCGCTTCACCAGTGCGGCTTGCGGAACATGCACATCATGCGTCCCGATGCGTGCCTGCATCGTTCAATTGGGATAGGGTCAGTAATTAGGATAGTAATCAAGTGTTAGAATGTTAAGTAAATATCATTATAATTTTACACCTATGGGCAAATGATCGTAAAATCCACTCCATGAGGTAATTTAATTAACTGACCTCCTTTACATAGAACTTAAAACATACACACATAAAACACTGAAACATTCTGAAAGTTTTTTCTTAATCCTGTAGAAAGTTAAGAGTTCTTAATTAAGCACTAATTTAAATACAAAACTTTATTATGTGGTGCCTTGCAGAGCACGTGGGAAATTCAGGTCTGTTAAGGTTTGGGGCACTCTACGACCAGAATGGTCACGTTGAAAGAAATACTGATTATTTCCCACATCAATAATTGGCTTAATTAGACACACAATTGCATTCGGAAAATTGTATAGAACACTTCAAATACCCTAGTCGTGCTACTCTACACCTCATTAAATGTGTACATGGCGTGCATTTATTGTGCGATTACTTCGCAATCCCCTAAGGGCGAATTTCACAAACTTTATTCCTATCCTAATTACACAGATCTCTCTAGTGACACCACAGGCACTCGGTTGGAACACTCGGTATCGGGTCATTACCCGTTCCTAAGTGAACAATCTGGACACGCATCGGGATGCACGACGAACGTGTTCTGTGGGCCGCAGTGGTGCAGCGACTGTGGGCCGATGACGTGAGAACAGTGGCCTTGCTGGACCATGCAGAAGTCAACCACGCCAAATGCCCTCCCCTGCGGGAACTGCAAACGGTATCAATGAATTAGCTACGAGTCAGACTACACAGTCCAGTAAGGTTGACAACTTACAAGAGCAATTTGAACGCTTGGAAATTAGAGTAGATGAGCGTATCTCTCATTCACAAGTAAAAACAGAGGAACAGTTGTTTTCTGTTAGGTCAAGCATAGCTAAGGTGCACAACACTGTCGATTTGTTTGCAAAGAAACTCACGAGCAGCGTAGAACAAACTCGCAGTGGTTTAGAAGGGCGGATGTCCGGATTGGGAAATCGTATTATGTATGTTAAGAACAGGCCAGTAATAAGTTCATCAGCACCTGATCCTAACCTGTTCGCATACGCTGACAATTAACTAGTAAATTTTAAATGTCACATTGGTGGAGAACTTAATGAAACCGAACCAAGTAACCTTTCAGTCAATAACATACCACAGGTGTAGACTGAAATGACTGCCGGCACATGTATCAGTTTGCACAATTGTTTGCCGTGCAAGGAAAAGAGCGCAAACACACCACACACCATGCGGAAAATTTTCACATCAAACATAATAAACAAATCACTTCCACACGCAAGAAAAGCAAGAGATCCAGCAAACTTAAAGCGAAAGAACACTCTATTATTGCGCACAAATGTATTTCTGACAGAAAATTTCTGTACAATGCATTATTTGAGGAAAAAGAACTCGTCTGCAGTGACGGCAAAACACACACAGCGACTAGAAGTTTGTTCGACAAGAGCAAAAAAGACTTCCGGGAAGGAAGTGCTCACCACACATGAGAAAGAGGCAAGAATATGGGCGGAAGAACCGCCTAAGTATGCAAGGCAAGTTCTCGTGGAACGAGCCGAGAATAGTCTCGATCCCACCTTGGGCACCACCAAGTAAAAAGAGTCTGAAAGTGAGGGAAACCCTAAGAAGATTGAAAACATCATACTGCATGTCTAGCACCTTTAGAGGTCCCCACTAATGAGCGCTTGGGTTGCCTAGTTCAAGATCTCGATGTTCTACCGAAGTTTGAAGCTTTTACAACCGAAGAGGGTCCCAAGGAGATACGAAGCGAGTTATTGGAATTAATGAGAAGACGTCTTTATTTGTACACAGAAAGGTGTAAGCGACATTACAACTCATGTAAATTAGGCAAGCTCCAGTTGTACGATATAGTTTTATGCCGAACCAGTCCTACTAGTTCATATTGGGAGTTTGCTACACACAAGTTGTTTTTGACATTTGGATGTCCTTATCACATTACTGGAATCACCACAAAAATTTGCTACATGTTAACTGACATGAATGGTAAACCGGTCGGAAAGTTAAACATAACCCAGCTGAATACATTTCATATGCCCACGTGTTTGCATTCCAAGCTGGGAGGGTTATCTCAGATTCTTCCCTAATTCAATTATCATTTAAAACCTTCCTACTAGATATACATCACGTGCTTGCATGCCAAGCTGAGAAGGTTATCTGTCTTCCCAAACTCGATTATAATTTCAGTCCATACTACTGTTAAACTTCACACTCTCGCATTCCATTTCGACGGGGTGCTGCGATGATGGAATGGATAGATGACATGTTAAACTTCACGCTCTTGCATTGTCCTTCCTACGAGATATACATCATGCTCTTGCATGCTTAGCAGGGAGGGTTATCTCAGAGTCTTCCCAAAAGCAAATTAACATTTAAGTGCTTTCTACGAGATGATATACATCACGTGCTTGCATGCCAAGCCGGGAGGGTTATCTCAGGGTCTTCCCAAAAATCAATTAACATTTAACTCCTTTCTACGAGATATTCTTCATGCTCTTGCATTCCAAGCCAGGAGAGTTATCTCAGAGTCGTCCGAACATATGCGCAAGGGTTATTTCAGAGTCTTCCCAACCATACATGTTATGCGAGGAACTCAAAAGTGTCTCAACACTGTCGAAGCTGGTAGCCAATCCTAAAGGGTGCTATCATTAACAACGATAAAGGAGCCTAACACATCACTGAAGGCTTTCGAAAGTCTCTCATCATCTGCAGCCTATCATAAAGAACGATACCATACACAACAATAAAGGAGCCTAACTTCTTACGCGAGGCTCTCGAATGAATCTCGGACGAAGCTGGTAGCCTATCATAAAGANATGCACATATGAATTATGCATATAATGTATTTGTAGTATTCAATCTACCTTTGTTTTCCACAATACTAAATGGTAAAAGGTCTGTGCCAATAATTTTTCCAATGAGACTATTTATTTTCACAGTGCTGGCATGTGATTAAGGATAAGGTATACTTTTTTCCCATTAATTCATACACATTATGAAATATTGATTTAGACCTGTTTACATCAAGGCTGGATAAACATGTAGCCACACAATCGTTATTTGAAATTTGTGAAGTACTGCATGGTTAGGCACGTTTTATCTGCCAGAAAGTAGTGTTGAGAGTTGTACAACAGGCCTAGGAGGACACTTTTGTAATTTGAAGCTCTTCCACTTCAAAGGGTGTGTACACTCAAGGTGCCGTTTTGAGTTTGTGGTACTATACGACGTCAATGATGTACCGNCTTCCACTTCAAAGGGTGTGTACACTCAAGGTGCCGTTTTGAGTTTGTGGTACTATACGACGTCAATGATGTACCGCCTCTCGAAACTAAACATTTGTAAATATTGCAAACAGTCTTGCATTCTTGCGTGTTGCTTAAGGTAAAAAAATTCCACACGTAACTTTTCCTTCCAGCCATATTATTTGTTTTTTGCTGGCACACGGAAATAATTCCACCACTTTCGTTCCCTAACGTAAGACCGTCATATTACTACAGCAACCGCAAACAAAGGAAACAAANGAAATAATTCCACCACTTTCGTTCCCTAACGTAAGACCGTCATATTACTACAGCAACCGCAAACAAAGGAAACAAACAAAAAAAAACTGTCGGATTGGCGCCGCCAGGCGGCAGTAATGTGCAGCATGTAACCAAGATTACATAATTTTTTTTATGTGTCGCCGTGTTCGCGGTTGGACATGAAATTACTAAGACAAAATATTTATAGAGGTAATAGTACATATTAATTATTGTTAATATTAAATATGTTTTAAACTGATTAAATGTTAAGTTTTGTTCACGCGGCAAGCTTGCCTACAGCGATAAATGGAAATGGTGGCTACTATTGTTTTGTTGTATACATGNTTGTTCACGCGGCAAGCTTGCCTACAGCGATAAATGGAAATGGTGGCTACTATTGTTTTGTTGTATACATGTTTTGTAAACAATCATGCAAAACGTGCATCATTTTGCTTTAGAAATAAACGCAGCCAGTTAGGTACTTTAGTAAAACTCAATTTAAAATAGTTACTATTTTAATGAAACCAAATAGTGCGCTAATCCATTCCAATTAAGCCAAGATGAAAATAGCATCATCTTAGATTCGTAGGGCAAAATATTGGTTATAATATTGGTGATTTAAACATGAATTGCGCACAANTTTTATTTATGGATAACGCAGCCTCCCATCCCAATACAAATTTCAGCAATGTATATATCGGTACCGGTATCGGCGCAGCCCTAGCTACATGCCAACCTTTGGACCAAGGGATTATAAAGAACTTCAAAACTCACTATAGAAAGTGTGTTTTGAAGCACCTGTTGGCCAACATGGACAATGCGACATCGTCAAGTGATCTTGCAAAGAAAATTAACATCCTGGATGCGATTCACTGGATAGCGTCCTCCGTGAAAAAAATAAGCAAAGAAACTGTGTTACATTGCTTCATAAAGTCGGGATATCGTAAATTCCAGCGATGAAGCCGCAAATCCACAAGATGTTGATGAAGATGGAGAACTTCAAGACCTGCTAACATCATACGACCCAACGAGCGAAACAACGTACACAGACATCGATGGAAGTCTGGTCACAGAAAATAATTCTCTGAATGTTGCAGATCTTATTCGTGAAGGTAATCATACAGTTATACATACACATATGTAATAATGTTTTTGTCTTTAAAAAAAAATTAATTTTTCATTTGTTTACATTCCAGAGGAAAGCCTAAATGATGATGAAATTTTACGAGAGTCAGAAGTGGAGGACGATGGCCCACCGATGAGGACTGAAGAAGGCTTGATACAATTTAAGCAGGACAAAATTTTTTTTATTTCAAACAGTGAAGCTGAGGGACTCGATTTAGCATTGATGATTCAGTGTTGAAAATAAAATTCTTAATAAAAGAAAAAAATCAATAAAAAATAACAGACTTTTTTAAGTGTTAATTTCTGTCATAAATTTCATTGCTTCATAAATATTTTAAAATTGTTTGCAATAAGCTATAAAAACTTGATGTTAAGTGAGATTTACTTTATGCCTGGTACATCAAAGCAGAAAGAAAAATAAAAGTTTGACATACAAAATTATAGCTCACTATAACATATTACAAAAGTTAAGGTTGCAAGTAGGTCGCTAGTCTACAAAAAATATGTAAAAGGACAGGAATTCAAGTACTGACTGAGTAGTACTTGTAGACAGGCACTACTCTGCAAGTAATTGACTTCCTGTCCTTTACAAAACTAGAAATCATTATGAAAACTAAGCTAACAATTTGTCATGATACTATGTACGCTACATAACATGTAAGTCGTTAACACAGTTAACATACCACTGTCTTCTGTTTCAGATTATAAACAATTTGAGGGGAAAAAATTCAAAGCTGTTAACAGTGCTTTAGGATATTAAACTTAAGTTTTGATGTAAAAATGTTAATATCTGAACATTTTGTGATGAGAGGTACAAATTCCCTTAGAAGTGCTAAATAACCTCTCTGAAGCAACAGAAACAGGGGGATGCCCAGTTTCTTTTGAAAAGCAGTTTTAGATTCAGAAAAGATACATTTTCTCTCCAGAAGGTCAAAGGATCATCAAAAAGTGAAATAGTAGGCTCATCCAAGTACTGAGTCAGTTCATTTGGTCAATCAGTTTGGGTGTGGGATGTATTGGACATCTGAATTATTTCAGCACATATCTGCTGCAATACTGATTCTTCATTCAATGGCTGAGGGGTTGGTGCTACTTTTGTTTATTTTTTAGGGATAGGTACCTTTGCTACAGTTATATACTTATAACGGGGGTCCAATATAGTTGCTGCAGCATACTGCTCAGTATTAGCTTCCATATCCAAAATGCATGTCACAACCAGAGGTTTTAAGAGTAGTATCTTTCCTCGACTTCTGCTTTTGCAGACCATATCGGAAACTGTTTATGATAGGTATCACTTCCGACACAATACAGTTTTTCTTGCTGAGAGCCAGCGTTGCATTTTAAAATAGCCGTAGCAGTTCCACAATGTTTTCAACGAGTGTCCAGTCCGCAGGACTTAAGCAACACAAACCTGAAATCTTGCTGCTCAGCCAAACTCTCCAGCATGTTATNCGAGTGTCCAGTCCGCAGGACTTAAGCAACACAAACCTGAAATCTTGCTGCTCAGCCAAACTCTCCAGCATGTTATAGCATGAATCCCATCTTGTTACCTCTTCTTTTATTAGAGCATGTTGTGGTAATCCATACTTTACTTGAGCTTCTCTCAATAACTTGGTGAAGGCCACCGACATGTGAAAATGAGACACAATACGTTTAACATTTGCCACACGTTTAGAAACACTCGGCTGATTAAGACAACCCTCTTTCACCACCAACTGAANCAATACGTTTAACATTTGCCACACGTTTAGAAACACTCGGCTGATTAAGACAACCCTCTTTCACCACCAACTGAAACCTGTGTTGAACACAAGGAATGTGAGACACATTAGGTAGCCGAGTGATTGCACTCTTCATATTTGCAGCACTGTCAGAGATGATAACTTTAACTTTCCCACCTATTTCCCACTCAGCAAACAACATATAAATGTTTTTAGCAATTAGCTCTCCTATGTGGTTCGCTCCACAAAAAGGCATTACTTTCAATTGCTGTCTATGAAATGCATTGTTATACTGATGAAATCACCTCCAGCTCCAGATGTCCACAAATCTGTGGTAACTACTAATTCATCAGCAGTTTGTAAAATGCCCTTCAGTTTGATTTTGACATTTTCTGCAAGTTCGGGAAGTTGTTTACCCATTATGTCTTTCCTTGTAGACGGCCAATATTTTGGTCGAAGAATTTTAACAAAGTATTTAAAACCTTCATCCTCCACTATCGAAGCAGGCTGCATGTCAGTGCACATCATCTTGGCTAATGCTCTGTCTGTTTCTGCAGATCCAGGATCTGATCTGTTCCAACTTGCAAACTTTTCTGAAAATGTTTTTAAATCGTACTGTTTTAATTTTTTGTGAGGCCGGTCTGAACCCCGTGTAACACTATTGCTTGAAGTTGAACAGTGTGCACTAGATGAAGGTTGGCAGGAATTATTCATTTCATAGAAATGATTTTGAACCATGTGTGTTCTAAGATTGGCAGTGTTGAATTTGTGAGACGTTGTGCCACCATGACCCACTTCTTTAGAGCAATGGAGGCATACATCTTTCGTTTTATCATTGGCTTTGACCATGAAATGCAACTAAATATCGCTTTTTGGTGCCATTGTACATTTGTAATCAGTAGTGGTGATTCACGCAATCAACTCGCACTAGAACATTTATACATAAAGAACTATAATTGCGATGATGATCCTGGCAGCAAAACAGTGAACATAATTTATTTTCTGAAAAATGGTTAAACTTTTGTAAAATTCCAACCTTTACCACTAAATATTACAAGTAAACAATGAAAATAGTTTTTCAGGTGGCATTTGTAAATTATGAATTCTGAAGAATTGCCAACCTGTGTAACATTACTGAACATACTACTACACTTGTCTCTGCGCAGCGCTAGTAGAAGAGGCTTGCTTCTGGTATTCTTACATAAATACTAAAACATAATTAAATGAAATTTACGTGTACCAGTAAACTACAATTTAAGCATAAAAACAAATTTCCAAGTACCAGTAAACTACAATTTAAGCATCAAACCAATATTCAAATACCATTGAGACATAGATTTTTCTTTTTTTAAATAGTTTTCTACAATATTTATTTTTAGGACATAATTTTGGTGTTTGCTAGTTGGTACTAAACACAATCATTTTGTTTACTTTGAGAAACGTACGTCAAACTTAAGACTGCTGAACCAAAAATAAAAATGTAATCCTTGAAGTGAAAAATACTGATGGAGATGTACATTCTAATTTGTTTTTATCGTAAGGAAATATTGTTTTTGCCTGAAAAATTGCAGTGGCCTTCTCAAATTCTTACAGTTTTTTTTAAGTAGAGTTTGTTGTTAATTGCTTATCAACATTTCAAATTAATGTTCTTTTTAGTCGCATTGCCACACCCTGATGTTAAGANAGTTTGTTGTTAATTGCTTATCAACATTTCAAATTAATGTTCTTTTTAGTCGCATTGCCACACCCTGATGTTAAGAGTTGAGAAATTAAGTGTGCAGCAGAGGAGAGAAAATACTTTAGGCTGAGGTTAGAACGGCCATTACAGATGTGCCAATATTTTAGTGCCGATATCCGATAATGGTAAATGTACCGATAATACCAATATCTGATACCGGTTATCGGCTATCGGGCCATCACTAACATAGATATACGAATATGTGGCACATACTGCGTGCCTTTGCCACATAACCTAGTGGCGACAGAAAATTAATTTTGTTACCATATATGAGATAAGTGTGCTGTAACCTTCTATTTATCACATTTGCATACTACTACTAACAAGGTTACATTAATTATGCGACGAAAAGAAAAAGGATGAAATGAAAATTTAATTCGTATGGATGTCNTACTACTAACAAGGTTACATTAATTATGCGACGAAAAGAAAAAGGATGAAATGAAAATTTAATTCGTATGGATGTCAAAATATTAATTTTTCTAGATTCTTAATTCCAATTGCAAACCTTTTACTGGATTCCACCTCGATTCAGATACCATAAATTAGGATATAGGAATTATCAACATATGTAAACAGTCAACGTATCCTTTTGAAATTATGTTTTATAAGTCAATGTACAGACAGAAATATGAAGACAATTACAGGAAAGACTTTCTGGTCTGCTAAGTAAAGTTAATTTACTATATTTAAGTAAAATTCAGACTCGTCTAATTAGGCCTAACAAGTTCATATATTAAGAACTAAAAAAATAGTATTTTAGTAAGTATTTTTGATAAATCTATGATTTATTTGAAATGAATATTTGACAAAGTATTAACAAAAGTTAAACAAACATTTTCAACTTCTCAATGCAATATTTTAGGTCAACTTATCAAGCTAGAAATAACCAATATGTACACACAAATATTGTTGCTATTCAGTGCTCAAACTGAAATATGTATAAGACTTGCTGCTACATGCATCTTTGCCCAAAAGATCTTCTAAAACATCATTATTGGCAATTTTTTTGTACTCGCCGTTTTCTCATGTTACTAGTTGTGCGACTAGCCCCACCTAATAAAATTTTTTTGCGGAGCACAAACTGCAAAACTTGTAATTTGCATAGTTTTAATCAACTGGAAAATAATTCCACACATCGTCAGACATTTTCTTCACGTATAAGTAAATAAAATCCTCAGTACATCAAAGACTTTATAACACTACCCACATGCACACTTTTAGAACAAAGATGGAAACACCTTCAAGCATAGATATAGATGTTATTTGCTTTCACCACTAGGACAAAATTAAGGGTATTAAAATATTTGGTAAGGGTAAACACGGAAAAAATTGCTTCAAATAGCAAGAGTACACATTTAGACTATTTGCATGAAAAATTGCAATTTGTTATTTATTATTATAAACAAGAAAATAGGCAGAATTATTTTTACAATACAGCGGCCGGGAATACAATAAATTATTAGAACTGATTGGTAGAAATACGATCTTAACTGTTGGCAGTACTGCTGCCAAATTAATAAAAATGTAATGACCATGTTTATTTTTATGTGAGTCTAATTTTCATATTTAAATAAAGACACAGAAACTTATATTTGTTATTCTACCACAAATAGAAAATCAAAAGAAAATATATTTAAGGGCAACGGTTTTTTTAAAACAATTTTCTCACGTTAAGTAACCAGAGTTTTGTTTGCCGCGACTCATAAATATGCTATGGTAAAAGCTAACTTCATTTTGTTAACTTTTAATAGTCTGAATTTCCTACTTAGATGACCCAGGAATTTATTTGTGGTTTGGTGCAACTCTTAAATATGCTATGGTTAAAGCTAACCTAATTTAAGTGTTGAGAGAGTCAATTTACTATCAGATGACACTGGAACTTATATTTGTTATTCTACCTTAAGTATTAAGTACATTTTCTTACGTACATAAACATAGAGTTGTGGTTTGCAGACACTTTAAATGCGCTATGGTTAAACCAAACCTCATTTGATGATAACTTATAGGAATTGGGATTGAGGTAGTCAGACACTATATACTTACAATTCTCATAATCCAAAGGAATCGGGTGAACCGAATTTGACATCCCTAGCAATTAGTTTTCAGAAAGTCACAGAGATCAGTTTATTTCAGAAATATAGCGATATTGCTTCGGCGCAATTTTCAATATCTCAATTGTATTGACTTCCAGATCCCAACCACATATTGAAACAATTTATCGAATTAGCGCCGTAAACATAAGGATTCACAACCAATTTTTTTTTTGCATATTTGTTTTTTTGTTGTTTTTCGCGAGGTATGTAATTTTTTTTTACGAGAAACTGAGTATTTCAGGATTTTGCGCACCGTGAAAAACAGGTGTGTCTAACAATGAATATTACAATATTACCATGTACCTGATCACTTTATACATTGTAATGACGCAGTATTCTTAATATTCCGGACACGTGTTTCATTCTCCTTTCGTTTTGCTAAGCTTCGTAATATATTGACTGGGTTTGAAATTAAAAGCCGCGGTGGTTCGTTTTACCACGATAGTTTGTTTATCGGGCATACGGTTGCCGTTTCGAAAGTTGGAGTTTTTGTTAAGCGTCAACATTAGATTAGCTTTTTTCAGACTGCGTCGACAGTTTCGCTCGACAAGTACCTACGACGCATTTTCGATAACGTGTGGAGAGCGTATGTGGCAGCCCACGCAAGGCCCTTATCTGTGTAGAGACAGGAGGGGGGGGGATAGGAAGCACAATTTCATGTGTGCCTGTCGCCTTCCGTCAGTTGATACCGAGCAGTTGGCTAAGTCAAGTCGCCATTAAAGTCGGTTGACATCGAAGAGTTAAATCAAGGCAGTCGTCTGAAGCAGTCGTCAACTAGTGCTCGCCTAGGCCGTGTCGGGCTTAGCGCTAATCCCCCACACCGGCAAACTAGACCTTGCTGGATTATTTCTACGCCAATGTGGGAGGTTGCTGCATTTAATTTTCTTCGGGTAGTTTTTAACATGAATAATTCGTTAACGACCGTGGCGCTGTTCTGCACTTGTCTGGTTATCTGTGAACGGTTCATACTCTGTATATCTGAACTTCGCATGTGAACTGTGTCACTTGACTGAAAAATAAAAGTATGGAACAAAACAAAACCGGAACTTAAATTTATTTCATATTTAATTGGCGTCCATTTTAAAGAGTCTCGTGTTACTCCGTCTAGAGCTAGTCGAGTGGTAAGTTATAGCCGAGTGGCAACTTAAAGCCGGCTGTAACTGTGCGCGTGCCATGTTACAAAATGGTGACCCAGCCGTGGGGCACGAATAATAACCACACGTGAAGACTGATCTACGAACATTGAGCAGCACAACACTCAAGTTACCGGCAGTTCCAGGTACGAGACAACTACAATGGTAAGGAATCGTCAATCATCAGTGAAGCCATCATTGCAAGTAATTGGGCCACTGGTATTGTAGTTATTTTGTATACAGGTTATGTTATGATCAAGTACATTTGCCAAGAGTTTTGTTTATTTTGTGTGCAAGTAATATTAATGTCGCAACAAGTAATTTTGTTTAGTTTGGTTTGTCAAAGATAATTTTTATATTAATGACTAACTCGTTACTACTAAGTTGTAAATGAAATAAAATATGGCACAATTATCTCAAGAAACGAAGGGTACATTGTCAGCAGAAATGTTTAATCTCCTGTTGTCCTTACAGAAAGGACAACAGGAGATTAAACAAGAGTTTAAACTGGAGTTTAAACAGGAACTACAGGAGTTTAAACAAGAATTTAGGCGACAAGCAGAAAAGCGTGAAAACAATTTTGCAGAATTAATAACAAAGTTAGACAACGGGGGGGTTGAATCTATAAAT
>NQII01004211.1:103445-115945 GCA_002778355.1 Clitarchus hookeri
GGGGGGGGGGGGGGGTGATAGGCAGCACAAGTACACGTGTGCCTGTCGCCTTCAGTCAGTTGATACCGAGCAGTTGGCTAAGTCAGTCGCCATTAAAGTCAGTTGATATTGAGCAGTTGAATCAAATCCGTCGTCTGAAGCAGTCATCAACTACTGCTCGCCTAGACCGCGTCGGGCTTAGCAGTAACCCCCACACCGGCAAACAAGACCTTGCCAGAGCATTTCTAAGCCGGTGTGGGAGGTCGCTGAATTTAATTTTCTTTGGGCTAGTTTTTAACATGAATAATTCGTAAATGACTCTGACGCAGTTCTGCACTTGTCTGGTTATCTGAACGGTTCGTACTCTGCATATCAGAACTTTGTATGTGAACTCTGCCACTTGACTGAAAAATAAAAAAATGGAAGAAAACAAAACCAGAACTTGTCTTTATTTCTTATTTAATTGGCATCCATTTTAAAGAGTCTCGTGTTACTCCGTCTTGAGCTAGTCGAGTGGAAAGTTATAGGTAGTGTGCAACTTAAAGGCGGCTGTAACCGTGTGCGTGCCACGTTACAACCTGCACCAGTTAAAGTGAGATTAAAAGTTATCATTAAAGTAAATATTTTACAAATTTGCTGATTCTTACACTTATTGAATTTAAAAAAAAAAAACAGTAAGCATGACACACTACTAGTAGAACCCTGATTTTGCTCCAACCCAAAAAAATTTAATCACCTCTAATCACAAAAATTACATGTTTTCAAGAGGAAATATTTCTTTATTTAAAAGACAGACGTCTTCCGAATCGTGTATACCCCAGAAGGGGTCTGCTTCATTTCATATAAGTTGGCCAAATTCTGACAGACAGTGAGTGGCAATTGATGTATTCGAAACAAACAACGTGCCATTTACAAAATCCTGTGTCAGCTGATGCACAAATTAAAAAAAGTTAATATTAAGTTGGCTATTCTGAGTGCACATTAGACCAGCCGAAAATCCGCGCGATAAGAAAGAGTTCCTAGGTTAATTAATACATTTTATTTTACGTTGTCATAAAACAGCGGTTTTTAGTGTTAAGAAACTGAACTTCGTGCTAAAGTAGAAATGTATGTGTTCAAAATCAATTAAAACCATCCGTATCCAAGTGAAACGCAATTTCAAATCCTTTTTTCACGTCGTATCCCGTCCTCTCCAACCCTGCTTTCCTTACGTGCTTGATACTAATTCCAAAAGCATACAGAAATATTGCATAATATTGTTGAATTATTTTCTCTAATAATGTGACAAAACATATTTCAAATAAGTTTCGTTCCCAGCCAGTAATAGAACAACAGCCAACTTTACAAGACGCTATCAATTGAATAAATTAAGTGGCTCCGAAATCACTCTGACCTGTTGTACATGCAATCTATTGTATCTTTTGCGAAGTATTACCAGTTCGAAGAGTGTTCGTAGAATACTTTTACAAACAGATACTAATAGTTTTATTTTTCGCGAACCCTGCAAAATTTTTTAAGTAACATATATTTCGTGTACAGCGTTTACGAACGACCCTACACACGCCCTCCAAACTCTGTTTCGAGGCCTCTCTCGCCGCCTGCCGCACCACCCAAGTAGTTCACCAATTGCCGCACGAAGCAGCACCTCCTGGACGCGCTGACTCATATCAAAGCCTTCACTTGATGCGCCAGTTGATGGCGAATAGATACATAAACAAAAAGTAAACACTGGCGCGTCAATTGTCAACTGTCAAGAATGTGGTCTTCATAAATGAGATGGACTAAATATGAACTCCCCTTGTCCCAAAACAAAATGTAAACTTCGGGCACCGATTCACTTCAACAAGTACAAAGTGCATTTGCAGTAGATTCTTGAGGGAATATTTGACAATGTATTAATGAAATATTATTTTAATTCAATAGACAGACGTCTTCTGAGTAAAGTTATACCCCAGAATGGCATATACAATCTTCCCCTGTCAAAAAAAGAGGAAACATCGGGTGCCGTGTTACTTTAGTGAGCATAAAGTTTATTTCCAGTAGCTTCTTGCAGAAAAATTTAACAATTCATTACTGAAATATTTATTTGTTTCAAGAGACAAACATTTTCAGAATAAAATTATACCCCGGAACATTTTATACGACTTTCCTAGTCACCAAAAAGCATAAAAACAGAGCTACCCCCTCGTGCCTATATTAAGTAGACAGCACAACCTCCATATTTAAACATTGATCATAATTGCACAGTTGTTTTTATTGTACAAGTATGCGTGCGATAGTGGACTGCTGCTGTTGCCAGTTGCCACGAGAGACATGGTATATTTCCGCACCTTTCACACCACTGCATAATTTGTGAACCTTAACTTTTTATCACCAACCCATGAATAAAACATTCTGCGTCATTTAAACAATAGCTTTTACAAACGACGGGTAACAAGATGTGGAATGGTAGCTGGCGGTACAGAACACGGCTGGCCAGCAGGCAGCAACCCCATCTTGGAGGTGAGTAAACAAGCCTGGAGGGAGAAATATAGAGCCACCCTCCCCTCCATCGCTTACAAGCATGTTGACGGCCAGTCACGCCTCTCCACCCTTTTCTCTTGGCAGTGTAGCGGCGCTAGGTAGTCAGCCAGCCAGCCACGCCACCCCACACCTACCCACCCCTCTTCAGTGATGCACCAATCTGCCGACCACGCCAGTCACGCTATATCGGCGTGGACCAGTTCAACAAGGCCAGTGAAGGATGGATTACCAAATTTATTCTTCTAAAACACCAATAATGATTTTTATTTTTCATGTTATTTCAGAATGACTTATTCTACATTTGTTTTTAATTCTAGCTTTATTTTCCATTTTCATTCAATTTGATTTAAGTTTTTTAATTGTATATTTTTATCAGTGTTCTTTAAATTTCGTGTTGCCAAAGTGTAAAAGCTGCAAGAAACAATCAATGTGCCAGGAAGAATGGAAAGTGGGACGTGAAAAAATGTGGCATCACATTGGCCTAGCCAGACAAAGTGTTGCTAGTTGCAGCGGCCTGCATGTGTCAATCACTGCGCGGTGGTATGTGAACGGTTAAGTCAAGATGATAGCATCATGTATAACGTAGTTGCAGTGTTTGTTAACGTTGAAGTGTTAACTAAATTATTTTGAGATTATTTTGGGTGCATCATTTTAGTTTTTATTAAAGTTGTAACATCACTTGAAAATTTTTTTTCCGATGCCCACACATTTACGCAACCCGAACTTTCAACTTAAAATATGGTATAAAAGTTGCATAAAATATGCAGAAATATAAGGGAAGCAGGTGGAGACTAGCGTCATAAATACAAGGGGGAAGAAGGGTGAGTGGAAGAGTATGAATGAAGGACCGAATCCCTTCATGACGTCACGTGTCGCGCAGCACAGGTCAGACAAATTTAGGTATCATGCGGTGCGGACATTTCAAAACACCACTGCCACATTTTTTAACTGAATTTCTGGTCTCCCCCCTCCAGCCCTTATTGTGGAATACAAATTAAGAGTAACAATATTAAAACCCATATACTTTATCGCTCTGTACTGGCAAACGTATTTTTAATAAGTTGCNCCCCCCTCCAGCCCTTATTGTGGAGTACAAATTAAGAGTAACAATATTAAAACCCATATACTTTATCGCTCTGTACTGGCAAACGTATTTTTAATAAGTTGCATTGCAATTTTTTACATTTTCCGTCAATTTTTGCGATTTTTTGACGGTTCCTGAGAACGGCCTTGTAAAACCACTGCCTCGTTAAATCCAGTACTCATAACATCGGGTTCCGACTGTAATAGGTGTTACTGGCATTGGACAGTATTGGAGTCTTTACTCCCAGACGGCTGGGAAGCAGGCATCGTCCACTTGACGGGGTTATTGCTGGGAGTGGTACCGGTTACTTATGGCAAGTAAATTATTGCCTGTTGGGCACGAGGAGGAGCACTAGTCAGTGTTGGCCTGGTTTGCACTCGGGAGGGTGTGTAACTTGGCAGTAGCTCGAGGTGTCAGGCCGTTTTCTCTGTGGCTGAGGGCCGGGTATGAAATACGGGCTCCTTAGTAGGCATAGGGGGCAGTGACGAGATGTGCCAGAGTAGACTTCTGCTTTCGCTGGTTGAGGAGGTGGATGTTCCCCTCTGCCGAGCTGCTTCCTATCTCTTCCAGGAATACACCCGGTCGGCACTCTGTCTGCCCTCTACCAGGCCTCCAATCATGGCTAGTCACTGTTTGGCTGCTTTATTTTGCCCATCTCTATGGTGAGGCATTAAAGGAAGATAGGGTAGAGAAGTTGTCAGTGGGTGTACCGTAGAGGTGGGCACGGCCTGAGGAAGAATGGATAGGCGGTGTGTGTAGTTGATAGGCCTGACTACTGGTCTCCAGCAAGTGACTTGGTGAGCGGGACGTCGCCGGCAGACCCGAGCACTTAAAACAGAAGGCGACAATAGCCAGGGGTTGGACACTACTCCAGCGCCATAGATCTCAGCATAACATAGAGACAGTTATCCCTGAAGGTGAGGTAGGAACAGAGGTGGCAACTCGTGCCTGCTCCAGCAAGAATGCTTGAGGTTCACTTTGACGAAGCAGAAGATAGCAGAAAGAAGGTTGTGGCTGTTCATTTGGACTCTGGCTGTTGGACAAGTGCAATTCAGAACTGGACACGAAGGTGATATTTTTTGTAAGTTTGACAAGACCTGCGAGTGACGTATCAAAATTATTCCTTGGATGGTGGCCAGTGGAGGAGCTGATAATCACCATGCTCTGCGAGCACTGGTCAGGTCAGCTGAACGTGTGGGCTGTCAAGGAGCTAAGGACAGGCAGGGGCCTGGTGAGGAGTCAAATTGTAGTCTGCGGTTTGGCATTTTCCTGGGAGCATCGCAAGAAAAGGTAGGTGCAGATACTGTGTCAACATTCATTCTATTACACCCAAAGTAATCTAGGGCGGGTTTCCTTATTAAACTCCACTTGTCATACAGTCACTCTGGCTTGCCGGTAAATGTATAAATTGACTTTAAACCCAGCGTGTTCTAGTGGCAACAGTATTACTGTAATAGTTGCATAGAATTACAATTAATGGATGACAAACTTTGGACAACTGTAATTTTTTGAACTGCAATAAATGTTAAGTGTGCAAAGTAATGTAGTTGGCTTTTATTTCTAACAAACATAACTGAGATTACAGGTCAGGGTTGGAAGGGGGTTCAATTCTGTAAAATAATTGATCTTAAGAGCGAGAAATCTTTNTTAAACCCAGCGTGTTCTAGTGGCAACAGTATTACTGTAATAGTTGCATAGAATTACAATTAATGGATGACAAACATTGGACAACTGTAATTTTTTGAACTGCAATAAATGTTAAGTGTGCAAAGTAATGTAGTTGCCTTTTATTTCTAACAAACATAACTCAAAAATTTAACTGAGATTACAGGTCAGGGTTGGAAGGGGGTTCAATTCTGTAAAATAATTGATCTTAAGAGCGAGAAATCTTTAAACNTAACTGAGATTACAGGTCAGGGTTGGAAGGGGGTTCAATTCTGTAAAATAATTGATCTTAAGAGCGAGAAATCTTTAAACCCTCTGGCCACTGTACAGTGGTCTCAGGACAACGCACATTAAAATGCACAACCATGGTCAATGTATTCTGACTAGCAACGATGCAGCGACCACGTGTCCAGCAATGAGAACCGATAGCTGTCCGCCTCAGCTGCGCGGCGGCGGCTGCTGCTGTTATTCCCTTATGGAAAAGTGTCTGTAAGAAGCAATTATTCACCAAAACATGTGACTTAGTCATACGACCACACCCACNATTCCCTTATGGAAAAGTGTCTGTAAGAAGCAATTATTCACCAAAACATGTGACTTAGTCATACGACCACACCCACTAATGGAAATGGGCTTTAAAGTTTTCCCAGACATACAATACCTTCCTTGTAGCTGCTTCACAGCAAATATTATGGATAACCGGCAATATAAATAAATGTTACCAACATTAAATATAATAAGCCCTAAATATTGCATGTACATTTCAAACACCGAACTACTGGCTGGTTCAGTGTTGGAAACACGCTGTCATGAGGGGACAAACGAACACACATTGACAATAAAAGATAGCAATTCCGAAATCACACAATTTGAGAGGGTGTATAAACATAGGTCAGTAAAGTCAAACAATTAACACCAGTTTTCAAAGTGGATGTTGCATACTTAAGCAAAAATTCAATGACAACTTTAACTAGTTCTCAAGATGGAAAGATACGAGCTCCAGCCTATGGTACAAATTCTTCCTTATCTGCCATCAAATGTGTCTATTGAGCAGGAACCAACAATCTTTACAGAAGTTGGGTGTTTTCATTATTTTATAAAATTCAATATTTCAAAAACTGACTTGCTATTTAAAGTATTTAAGAGGAACTCACCTTCAAATTAACAAATTTACTGAACTACATATAATGTAAAATGTAATAAAAAACTTCATTTTCTAAATTATTGTAAGTTATGTCGTTTCAATATCTACCATTTTAAAAACCCTCAAAAGTCACTAGGTACATCTATGCCACAGAGGGTACAGCCGACATAGGCGTGCGGAAAATGCTCACCAGGGGTATGACTTCGTGCTCTGGAATGGCGTTCTTGAGGGCGACCTCTTTCATCTCTGTCACTATGTCCTTGATGGCCCTGTTATCAGACAGCTGGTCCTCCAGCTGACCCTGCAGGTCCTTCTTTGCCTCCTGGCTCGCCTGCCACACACACACCACCCATGACTAACTTTCTGCAAGGCACCTTCAGCACAACACACTGTTCACTGATTTCTACTCTATTCTGCATATCATCAACAACTTCTGCTACAATTATTATAAAACACTGACAAAATTACAATTGCACAGACCCAACCACAATAACTACTTTCTAATTGTGTGATTCAGCATACCAAAACCGCGACAACAACCAGAGCTTTAATTTTAGTTTTCAGTAAGAAATCANTTCTAATTGTGTGATTCAGCATACCAAAACCGCGACAACAACCAGAGCTTTAATTTTAGTTTTCAGTAAGAAATCGGGTTTCCAAAAATCTGAACAAAATGAATACAGTATTTTCAGCTGCAGTGAATATTCGAGAGCTCACCGAATGTTTGCTTTGTTTAATGACAAATCTGGAGTCTTTGTATAAATTNCCGAATGTTTGCTTTGTTTAATGACAAATCTGGAGTCTTTGTATAAAGTTGTCCGTGTCCATTATAATACTTCAAAAATAACTACATAAAATATAGCTCGAAAAGTTATCAAGAAAATATATTCGGTTCTTCAAAGATATTACTACAGCATTTCTTTCTTTCTTATGCAATCCATTTAAGTCACTTATTTTATGTAAGACCACTGATTACATTATACAAATTTGATTTTATACTGCTACGTTTCACTGGTCTGCGCCACTGACCTTGGCATGTCCCGCACGAGCGGGCGGAAGAGGTCAGAGTAGTGATGATAACGAGGCGACAAGACAATGGAATGTTTTGAATGAAAAATGAGTGACAATCCTATCAGCGTTTGGAGTTATGAAGGCATTCTGATACGATAATCCTTTGGCGGCTCGCCAATCATAACCTTTGGTGGATAGGATTTCTGCATTTACCTGAAGAATGCTCTATTATTGACCTCGTTTCTCTCGGTGTGACTGAGTGCGTCGAATCTTCCAGATGGTCAGGGCGAACAATATAAAAATGTGACAGGCCTCCGAGCAGGGAGTTTTTGTTGAATAGATAAGTGGCTGAATTCTGAGCGATACAAAAGATGCGACAGTTGTAAAAAGCGGAAGGGAAATCTGCGACTAAGAGTATCAAGCAGTGAAGAGTGCGGTTGGCAGGCTGGACTATTGGACTTGATGCGTGAGTAAAGACATTACAAATGATGGCAACAGACAGACTGAACACGTGTTAATGATTAGTATGAGTTAACTGAACAGACATTAAAAAGGACGTTAATTAGAGTTGAAATAGACATTAAATATTGCACTCACTGTTAAATAAAATGAGTAATAGTGGAGACAGATAATTAAATGCTGTAAATAATACCTGTGTGAATAAATTAGAAATCAAATTTAATACTTTTATTCTTATTAAGACCACCTCCGTCCCTCACAAACTCAGATATGCCCGTCAAGCCTCCATGTTACAATATTATAAATCAAATTTGATTGAATATATGCCAGTATCTGTTTTATAATACACAGTGAAAAACTTTGTTAACTATTTAACATAGTGTAACGACTTTACAGATTCAGTTAACCGATTGCGAGATCAATAACTGGGCACACATTTGGTTACAGATTTTTACAATTTAATAAATGACAATTTGAAATAGGTAGGGTCTAGAAACTTTCGAGAAAAGCAAAATAATGCGAAATATGGAGAAACTACATTTATTCACATAATTCTGTAATACTCCCTGTATTAATAAAACAGCAACAAAATTGCTCATTAAAATATTTCCAAAACCACAATGCTGAAGTTATTTTACCATAAAAGCTCTTACAAACATTTTATTTTACAATTTTCCATGAATTGTACAACATTATCTCTCATTTCCATTACATACGCTGTTTGAAATTGTGACCTTGTAAATATGGATTGGTTATAATTTTAGATCATTAGTAATTTCAAGGCAGAACTTTGTGTAATTTCTTATACTGACTTCTTACTACATGTGTGGGACCCATTTTAAATTTCCCGCGTACCTGATTGTGTGCGTTTATCAATTGTCAACACTGTCTCAAGGGTTGGTGATCCTGAGCTACAGGCAGAAGAGGCAGTTTCGTGTTGAACATCATGGCGGTAAGTTGAGTCGTGTGTAGCTGCTGTCAGTCGGTCGTTTTCTCGCTGAAATTCGTTGTACATTCCTGTAGTGGCAATTTAATTTTAGTAGTGTTAATATGAAACAACATTTTTGGTCCTCCGGGGCAGGATATTTGCAGATGTCGTATTAGTGCAAGTTTTCATTGTTGCATTAGTCGTGTTGGTGGTAAAACACGTGCACGCTACAGTCATTTNCAAGTTTTCATTGTTGCATTAGTCGTGTTGGTGTACATGTACTTGGAGTACAATACAAAACAAGTTTTCATCTTCAAGAAGAGACCTTGTGGACGCCGTAGACAAAATGAACAGTAAAACTTCTACCTGCCATGTTCCTTTGTGTGCACGTGTCCAAGCTCTCTCTCTTCATTTCCATTGTGTACACGTGTTGGCACTTGGGTGCTTGTTCCAATCTTTTGTTCCCGCATCTCGTTCATGATTGTCTGTCTTTCACAAAATGTCAAAGTACACACTTGTTTTGAGTGGCAAGTGTAACTAGCCAAAAAATTTATAAAAAATTAAATTACGCGCCACATTTTTGGAAGTCATTCTCTTGGCCCAGTCATTACTGTGACCCATTCTTTGCATGAACAATATTTCGCATACTTGGAATTTTGTGCAGTTTCTTGAGCATATTCATTGCTAAAGGTTTTAGGCATTTCCAGTTAGTGCTGTATGACTCTTCTCTGCTGTTTCGTCTAATACTGTTGACAGCATTCACAATCATGTTTTGTTTAATACCAAGTACGGTTTTCATTGTTTGGTTTTAAGTTAGTGTAGTTATTTGACTCGTCAAAATTTCATTTTCTCTGAACATGCGGCGCGCGCCCACGATCTTACTCAGGTTGTTAATAGTGAGCCAACCAAACTGAATTTGTTTGTTTGTTTGTTTGTTGCTACCACCTGGGACTTGCCTAAAATCCGCGACAATTTTGATGTTGCCTGATTTAAATGCTGCTGAGCATGCGGGGTGCTTAAAAGAGTTTGAAGAAAAGTATTTCTTCATAATGGAAGCTTTAGACATCCTCGCAGAGGAGTCTAAATGCCAGGTTCAAGGCACTGCCAGCACCAAGGCTCATGGTTCAAGGGTTGCTCTACCCAAAATCACTTTGCTTAATTTCAATGGTTGACCCCAGGCAATGGCCNCAAGGCTCATGGTTCAAGGGTTGCTCTACCCAAAATCACTTTGCTTAATTTCAATGGTTGACCCCAGGCAATGGCCTAATTTTTCTAACTTGTTTGCCACTCAGGTGTCGTAACAGTGATGTGTCTCCTGTTGAGAGTAAACTTAGTGGGGAGCCTCATGGTATCATCCAGTCTTTACCCATGTCTGAGGCTAATTTCTAGTTTGCTTGTGGAGTGTTACAAGAACAAACAAATTCTTGTAAATGTACATGTGGAGGCATTACTTCAGGCCCCTTCAGCTTCCTTTAAGACACCTACCTCGTTGCGTCGAATAATGAGTGTCAACACTGAGAATGTGTTTGCACTTAAGACCCTTGATGTCCCAGTACAAAAGTGGGACTTAGTGTTGTTACCATTTCGGTTGCTAAGGAACACAAATTGTCTCATGCCTTTAATACAGCTCCATTTTGATTCCAAAGATGCTGAGGATGGCAACTCATCATCGCAAGCTAAAACAGGTTCCTCTCATTCTACTGACTTGCAGCCCACAACCCTGTCTCCTGTTACACCAGTGCTTTTATCACCATCTTCAGTGGTGCTCTTGTCCACAGTCCAGGTAAACATCCCTGATGAAGCTGGAGCATCTTATGTCACCAGTCCTCCTGGACACAGTCAACTAGTCTAGCTTTATTTCTGAACACTGCTGCCAAAGGCTGGGTTTGGCTCAAAGGAAGACTCATCTTCCCATTCAAGGATTGTCTAATGCAACTATCAATTTGGGCAAGTCATTCGTCTACATTGTAGTATCCCCTTGTGTAACTCCTGACATGCAATTTGCTCTCGACGTGTTTGTTCTCCATCATATAACGAGTAAGCTCTTACAAGTGTTCAGTTGTCCAGTGAGGTCCACTACTAAAAAGTTCATTTAAAGTTTGCTGAACCAGCTTTCAATGTTCCTCTGCCTGTTAATCTACTTATACAGGCAGATCTTGTTCCTCTGTTCTTTACTGGAAGTAAAATAAATGGATCTCCCATGGTTCTAGATTCAAATTTTGGGTGAATATTGATGGGCAAGGTAAAAGCAGAACNAGTAAAATAAATGGATCTCCCATGGTTCTAGATTCAAATTTTGGGTGAATATTGATGGGCAAGGTAAAAGCAGAACCCCCTGCTGTGTCTTCAGCATCCTATATTGCATTTCATTGTTGACGTTGAGCTCCCTGGAGGATGTCATGAGGCAGTTTTGGGAGGTTGAGAAGTTCCCACCAGCAAAACACAAATCTGTCGAAGAGGTTCATTGTGAGGACTTATTTGCTGAGAACCACAGGCGTCATGCTACTGGTAGGTATGTGGTGTGTGCCCTTTAGCTCATNAGTAAAATAAATGGATCTCCCATGGTTCTAGATTCAAATTTTGGGTGAATATTGATGGGCAAGGTAAAAGCAGAAACCCCTGCTGTGTCTTCAGCATCCTATATTGCATTTCATTGTTGACGTTGAGCTCCCTGGAGGATGTCATGAGGCAGTTTTGGGAGGTTGAGAAGTTCCCACCAGCAAAACACAAATCTGTCGAAGAGGTTTATTGTGAGGACTTATTTGCTGAGAACCACAGGCGTCATGCTACTGGTAGGTATGTGGTGTGTGCCCTTTAGCTCATCAATGCCAGAGCTGGGTGCATCTTGGCCACAAGCGGTGAACCAATTTCTTCGGCTGGAAAGGTGCTTCAAGTGGCATCCGCCATTGAAAAAGATGTATTCTGACTTCATGAGGGACTACCTTGCAGAGGGGCATATGGAGAAGTGGAGCCAGTTCAACAGCATCAGCTGTTGTTACCAGACAAGTAATTGGCCCTGCAGGTTCCTCGTAAGAAATGCATTGTTTCTCTGATAGCTCAGAGATTGGCTGCGCTGCAGTGGTTTATTTATGCTTTACCACACCTACGGGAGTCACCACATGTTCAGTCACTGGCAAATAAAGGTTGCTTCAGTCAAGTTTCAGTCCATCCCACAGTTTGATCTTTGTGGGGCTTTATTGTTAGCTTGCCTACTTCATCATGTGGTAGAGTTGTTGGCCCCTGCCATCAACTTGTCATCTATCAGTGCTTGGACACACTCGCAGATTGTTCTTTTTTGGATGAACTCGTCCCCTCACCAACTGAAAATTTTTGTCACCAACAGGGTGAAAGATCCAGGAGCTCAACAGACCATCCTGGTGGAAACATGTCCCATCAGAGTCCAATCCTGCAGATTGTCCATCTCATGGGCTCTTGCCCTCTCAGCTAGTAGGGCATACCTTGTGGTGGACCGGTCCAACGTGGTTATGGGAACACCCTGCTCAATGGCCCTCCTGTTCTGAAACTTTAGTCACTGACCCAGTCCTGTTTCAGCAGAAGGTTAAAGTTTTGGGAAGATTTGTTTTAGTTGATGAGTTTCATAATCTATCACATTTTAGTAGTTTCACAAAGTTGCTTCGAGTGATGCTATTGGTGCTGCATTTTATTCACAATTGCCAACTCACGTCCAAATGGCCTAAATGGATACT
>NQII01004211.1:120945-144084 GCA_002778355.1 Clitarchus hookeri
AAGTTGTTCCTAGATTTTTATTTATATTGATAGTTTGGCCCATCACTAAAACAATAAAAACAAAGACAATTAAAATTTTCTTTAACTAAATGTTTTAAAAATAAAAGTTTTTAATTTTTTGAAACATGAAAAAATGTTATTTTTTCTTAAGGCAGTATCGGTATTGGCAATATCAGAAAAGGCTCAAAAACCATATCGGCTCACTTCTATCTCATAGGTTAGAATTATGACACGTAAAAATCATCGGCCCTCAGACCTATAAGAATGGCTGCAGAGTAAGATCCATTATAGTCACGCCTTCATCACTAGGGTACGCAGGTAGAATCACTACACTCTTTGTGAGTTAAAGGCTTGTAAAATACCCTACTCCCCTAGTGATTATCGTTGTGACATGTAAATTGCAAATTTTTAGGTCAAAACTGTAGCTCTTGAGGGCCTGCAGCTGCTGAGAAGAGAGATGGAGCAACCCGGGAGGAAGACTGATGCGTGGAGAGAGCGGAGAGCTGCTGCGCTGAGAGAGCGGAGAGCTGCAGCAACTACACGAGCAAATGTAAGAAACTTTGTGTGAGTGACAGTTCTATTGAAGCTAACCAAAACCGACAAGATGATTCTCCATCACAACAGGAGGGGGGAGGGAATGGGCCCAAAGAGTTGTGACACGTCCAAGGGCTGTCTACATCTGCATAATACGTGCAGCAACGTACGCAATTTGTAACGAACCCCAACCGGCGGCCTCCAAGGCAGTCTATCAGATGTAAATGAACATTACACCAAGAAGAGCTGAAGCAAACATCTTTACTTAGCCCAGACAACCCTGCCTTTCAATTACTCAGGAAACTAAGGAAAACAAGAAGCAACACAAGTAAGTCCCATAAGCAAGCGTCAGATACCACCCGCATATCACGGCCAGCACTGCCTGACCATCACAGCAAATTTGGCAGAAGCAGATTTAAGTTGGTACAGCTCTACAGCCACTCGAAACAGGAATGTAAATAATTCACAATTTTCGCATTAGATATATGAAGTTCGAATGTGAATAATTCTTAAATTACTATTCACAACTATGTATTCAAATTTTCGAATAATCGCACACCTCTACAGTTAGTACAATACTTCGCAGACGAGAGCATTAACTGTTTACATACTGTGTGAGTTAGCCAAATTGTCTGTTAAATTAAGTGAACTATGAAATGCAATATACTAGAGTCACTTGAAATTTTTTGGCTACAATTACTAGGAAAAAATATACAAAAATGTCATGTATACAATGCACATCACTTAAATGATCTTGCTGTATAATGAAAATATTTTTGTTTTTTGCTTCGCAGATACTAGGAAGGAATGCCACAAAATGCCTAAAAAAANTTGCTGTATAATGAAAATATTTTTGTTTTTTGCTTCGCAGATACTAGGAAGGAATGCCACAAAATGCCTAAAAAAAAGTAGAAAAAAACTACGCAAAAAGGAACTGTATTTTACCTTTTCGTAATAGTTCAGATGACAAAATAAAANAAAAAAAGTAGAAAAAAACTACGCAAAAAGGAACTGTATTTTACCTTTTCGTAATAGTTCAGATGACAAAATAAAATAATTTCATTTGATATAGTAGAATATTTTATAAAACAGTTTTTTTCCCTTTCCTACTCCATACCACACAACCACTAATAGAAATTAATTTTCATTGGGAAACAATACTTGCCTGTGCCTTGTGCAGTTTGACAATGTCTGCAAGACCCTTCTCCTCGAATGCGGCGCGGAAGTTCTCCTCGGTCCGCTTGTTTATAGGCACAAACTCCATCAGTCTACAATCAAACAACACAACCACCTCCGTATATCACTCGGCAGTAATGCCACCAAGAATATTGCACATACTATGGTTCCAAAAATAACACATGTTTTAGGTACTTAGACAAAACATGCAATTTTTAGGCTCCCTAAATCTTGCGTGACGAGACATTACATGCAGTCCTCTACTTTTGGACATAATATGTTCCTAATTTTGTGTATGAAAGTTGAAATGTATGAAAGTAGAACCCTTATGTCAATGTGATCAATTAAGTTCTGTTGCTAGATGGCAAAATAAACTTAACTAAACAAAAAAATATATTCAAAACAATATATTTACACACTAAGAAACAATATTATGCATAAAAGTTATTTAAAAGTGTTTAAATATATAGCCAACAGTTAAAACAATTGAATACACACATTTTACACACAAACATTTTACGAATTACAGTCGGTACATATATACAATTTCAGCTCTATCTGGAATAGTACATAGCCTGTTTAACANAAACATTTTACGAATTACAGTCGGTACATATATACAATTTCAGCTCTATCTGGAATAGTACATAGCCTGTTTAACATCACCAGGACCTGGTGTAGATAACTTATCATTTTTGTAGAAAAAGTTATTTAGTAACAGTTGAACATAGAATTGTATGCACCATACTGTAGCTTCTTCAACAGCTAGACGAACTCAAGAACTTCTCTTTTCATCTAGATCATTTTCTTCAATGATGTTTAAAAATTTTTCAAGATTTTTTTAAAGCATAGTTGATTTTTTTTCCGCTGTAATGGTTTTCGTTGGTTGTTCTGGACAACCATCATTTTCAGCAGCTGTGAATACTGATGAANAACATTTTACGAATTACAGTCGGTACATATATACAATTTCAGCTCTATCTGGAATAGTACATAGCCTGTTTAACAATCACCAGGACCTGGTGTAGATAACTTATCATTTTTGTAGAAAAAGTTATTTAGTAACAGTTGAACATAGAATTGTATGCACCACACTGTAGCTTCTTCAACAGCTAGACGAACTCAAGAAATTCTCTTTTCATCTAGATAATTTTCTTCAATGATGTTTAAAAATTTTTCAAGATTTTTTTAAAGCATAGTTGATTTTTTTTTTTCCGCTGTAATGGTTTTCGTTGGTTGTTCTGGACAACCATCATTTTCAGCAGCTGTGAATACTGATGAANTTTTTTTTCCGCTGTAATGGTTTTCGTTGGTTGTTCTGGACAACCATCATTTTCAGCAGCTGTGAATACTGATGAATTTGCCTATTGAAGAGCAAGTAGATGTCAATGACTGAATGTGAGACCATCAGATCATCAACATCTTCAGAAGTAACCTCCCGATCCAGCTGATGCATAACTTCGACAATTTGTTCTGTTGCACTTTCTGGGGTCTCCGCTAAACCTTTGAAATTTGGCAACAGGTAAGGACACAACTTATTCCAGCAACCAATCAATGATGTCTTTATTTATTTCCAAGAGAGAGAAATATTGGTGACTGCATTAAAGACATTTTAGTTTTTCCAGAATTCTTTTAAAGTGGGTCTTCCATCAGCATCTGTTGCCTTCACAGCTTTGTCGATTATTCTCCTCATGTAATATCATTTTAAAGTTGAAATCACAGTCTGATTCATTGACTGGATTAAACTTGTGGTGTTCGGAGGCAAGCATATGACCTTTACCTCTGGACATAAATCTTGCAATGCCTGTGGATGTCCATGTGCATTATCCAACAGTAACAGTGCCTTGAATGCCAAATTATTTTACTTCAGGAACAAAATGATTCACAAACCAGTCCTTAAATAATGCTGAAGTAACCCAAGCTTTTGAGTTCGACTTCCATATGACTGGCAGTATTTCTTTGGGGGGTTTCCTTTCAAAGCCCTGGGATTCTCAGAGTGGTACACTAACAGAGGTTTTAGTTTANGCAGTATTTCTTTGGGGGGTTTCCTTTCAAAGCCCTGGGATTCTCAGAGTGGTACACTAACAGAGGTTTTAGTTTGCAATCACCTGCAGCATTACCATCAAGTAGAGTGTCAGTCTGTCTTTAGATGCCTTGTGTCCAGGTGCAACAACCTCTTCTTTTGCCAGGTAAGTTCTTGAAGGCANGTCTTTAGATGCCTTGTGTCCAGGTGCAACAACCTCTTCTTTTGCCAGGTAAGTTCTTGAAGGCATTTTTTTCCACAATAAGCCTGTCTCATCAACATTAAAAATTTGGTGAGGTGAGTAATTTCCCTCGTCAATAATAAAGATAAAAGTATAATGCATACCTGAAGACAACTCAAATTTCTGTATAGACAGTTTAGCAATTAAAACTGATTCTCAAAACACAAGTTTCAACAATTTTCACACACATAAAAATGAAATTGAAATGAGAACTTGAAACTTGTATTTGGCCACAAAACGTACATTAAATGCTATTTGTGTGTAGACGCAACTACAAAATATTCAACAGTTTTTTAATCAGGTGCTTTTTTAACCATAAATCTTCGCAATCCCTTCATAAGCCAGTCAGATAGCCCTAAAATGAGTCTCACAGTAGCAAATACGCTACTAGTACAATAGACTCCAAACTGACCTTCCTGACAATGTCACAAAATTAAACTGGCCAATTCTTGACCCTAAAAAAAACCTTTAAAACTTAAACTGCTTTCATTATGTTTGGCCGTATCTGGCATAAAACTAACTTCATTCTTAAATACTGATTAAACTAAATAGATAGATGTCTTCTGAATAAAATTATATCAGAAAAGCATAAACAGAGTGGAACCCTGTTATAACATTTTCTTACTTAATAAACTGCCTTCTTTTGGTCCACAAACATGTTTTTCAATACAAAATTACCCANCTGTTATAACATTTTCTTACTTAATAAACTGCCTTCTTTTGGTCCACAAACATGTTTTTCAATACAAAATTACCCACTTATATAGTTTTCCCTTGTATAAGGCTGACATTTCTGGGGACCCTCGAGAGATGTTATAACAGGATTGTACTGTACTTAATCTCTCATTTTTGCCAAATATGTTTAAAAATTCAGTGGCACAAAGTTTTAACAAGCTTTACAATACAGTGAAAAACCTGTTTTACAGTTTTCAAGCAGAAAAAGTACCAATGTTCAAAAAATGGAAAAGAGTAAATTNCTGTTATAACATTTTCTTACTTAATAAACTGCCTTCTTTTGGTCCACAAACATGTTTTTCAATACAAAATTACCCTCTTATATAGTTTTCCCTTGTATAAGGCTGACATTTCTGGGGACCCTCGAGAGATGTTATAACAGGATTGTACTGTACTTAATCTCTCATTTTTGCCAAATATGTTTAAAAATTCAGTGGCACAAAGTTTTAACAAGCTTTAAAATACAGTGAAAAACCTGTTTTACAGTTTTCAAGCAGAAAAAGTACCAATGTTCAAAAAATGGAAAAGAGTAAATTNAATACAGTGAAAAACCTGTTTTACAGTTTTCAAGCAGAAAAAGTACCAATGTTCAAAAAATGGAAAAGAGTAAATTGAAGGAAAGCTTTAAAATTAATTGAAATTATTTTGTTATTGAATTTTTTACTTTAATTAACACTTCCTATGGAATACCTGCCAACTTTTATTAAAAAAACCTATTAGTAAAATATTATAAAATAATTAAATTTGGCATAAAACATGAGGCAATTTTCACATGACCAATATACTTTTCTCTATTTATCCCAAGTCTTATTTCTGACCCAATAAAACTTTTCACAAGAAACACACTTAAAATACATTGCCTTACATATTTTGCTGAATTTTAATTAAAAGTTTTGACACAATACAATGCACAAAAAAATATATTAAAAAAAAATAACTGGTACTAACCAACTGTCAACTATAAAACAAAACCAGGTGATCATTCTTAGCAAAATATTACCTTAGTTTGGACAGATGTACTTCAATTACTGCTGCTGAAAAAATTTCATCCTATTACATCACCCTCCAGGTAGGGTAGTCATAGAACTGTACTCTTGATTTTACCCAGCCCTTGTCAAAAAATGTCATCACAATAGGATATTTTTTTACGAGTCACTATTTCTATATGTTGAAACAGAGAATGGCCCAGTCTGCAAATACTGAACAACTTCGGACAGTGCGTTAACTGCATTCATTCTGAATACAAGTTGTTTTTATTTGTACAGGCACAGGAGAATTTTTTTGCAACAACAGTGTCTGGGAACATTATATGCACACAGCACCGGCATAATCTCCTGTGCAAAGTGGAATATTATGANTTGCAACAACAGTGTCTGGGAACATTATATGCACACAGCACCGGCATAATCTCCTGTGCAAAGTGGAATATTATGAACAAAGAATGAAACTAAGACCTTGTGCTTTTGTAACATCTTACGTCGGCATCTGTAGTATTATGTCATTTCCACCGCTGTGTGCTATACTGAACTCATACCTACACACGGTGCACAACACAAATTCCTTGCCCTTTTCAGACTTTTGTATACATGGAAAATTGGCACTGTACATTAACCTGTACGTTTACAAGTACTCCTTTTTGTTGAACTTGCTCATTTTTAAACAAGATAAAATAACTCTCAAACAGAACAAAAAATCCTCAGGAACCTAAAAATCTTTACAAAATGCAGGAATGTGTAAAATAGAGNAATAACTCTCAAACAGAACAAAAAATCCTCAGGAACCTAAAAATCTTTACAAAATGCAGGAATGTGTAAAATAGAGAGTGTGTAAATGGGGTTGTAGAGGAGACAAAAGTGGTGCATACCTGCCCTCAATGCCAGACTTCTTGAGGGCGGTCNAGTGTGTAAATGGGGTTGTAGAGGAGACAAAAGTGGTGCATACCTGCCCTCAATGCCAGACTTCTTGAGGGCGGTCATGAGGCTGGTGAGGCCTTTCTCCTGTTTCCAAGTCACAAACACCTCCATGAGGAAGTCCAGCGCCAGGTTGTCCTTCACCAGGTGTTCCTACAACAGCCCACAGGCTACTAACTACACCACAATTTCACAAATCTCATTGGTAACTATAGGAGAAGTAATCACATTTGAAATCAACCTTTGAAAAAAAATCACTGACAGTTAACTGTACACACTGCATTCGGGCTCCCAGTCAAGTTGGCAGAAAACTAAGCAAAATTGAATCAAGTCATGCGAGTGTCATTTTTTAAATTATGAAAATTCAAGCCTGTGTTAAAATGATAGAAATTGAAGTTAGTCTTTTCTTGTTTGTACACAGAGTACAAATTGGCAAATTATTTAATGCATTTAGAATACTTAATATTTTGTTTTAACTTGACTGGCTCATGAGTAAAGACCCATGCCAATGAAAATTTTACATATGGTGAAAGGAAACAAAATTCACCAGAAGTGGAAATTAAGATGAGCTTTCAAAAGTGCTCAATTAATCGAGAACAGCTTATCGTTTACTTACACCACCTACATGTCAGTCAAAGGGNGAAGTGGAAATTAAGATGAGCTTTCAAAAGTGCTCAATTAATCGAGAACAGCTTATCGTTTACTTACACCACCTACATGTCAGTCAAAGGGTACAATCTATCACATAAAATAATGGTAGTGGGAGGAGGGAGAGGGAGAGGGGAGGGAGATGGACAGAGAGAGAAGCAAAAAGTTTATGCAGACATACAACAGGTTTGTTAGCACAGACAGCCAGCAAGCAGAAGTTCTGTACGCTTGGTTCACCATTAACTGAATGCTCTTGAAACTTGCAGTTGCACATAAACAATAAACACTGCTGTGAACCTGGTGACTAGCTTCCATTAAGCCAAGTGATACTAAGAAACTGTTAAAATACTCCATCTATTGGAATTTAAGACCATGTTTTATTCTTATTTTTACTTCCAAAAAAAATTTCATTCTTTTTGGATACTGAAACGCTTGTGGTCAGTACTTTTGCTTGAGTTGATGCAAGTGACGGTCATGTTTTTTGACTACACTAAACCATGTTGCATTACAGTAAAAGTTATTTAGCAGAATTTTTACGAAATGGTTGTGCTTTAATAATACGAAAAATGTAGATATGGACCGAGAAAATGTGTTTTCTTTGGTTTTTAATCATTAGGAGAATACCACACTGAACATAATAAGCAAATGCGTAGAATTTTGTCTTCAGTTTATTTTGACACTAACTGTNATTAGGAGAATACCACACTGAACATAATAAGCAAATGCGTAGAATTTTGTCTTCAGTTTATTTTGACACTAACTGTACGTTTTAAGTTTCCACTTTGCCCCCTCTGCAATTTACTTTTGACTTTAAAATCATTAAATACATTTTCCAAATTTTTATTTATGTACCAAGAGAAAAATTACGCTAAATTAAGTCCAAGNCTTTAAAATCATTAAATACATTTTCCAAATTTTTATTTATGTACCAAGAGAAAAATTACGCTAAATTAAGTCCAAGTACAATATTTATACAAATATAGGAAAACCTTGAAAATAAGATGACCACAACATTTTTTACTTTAGCCTACAGGCAAAATTTATTTCGCCATGCATTATTTGCTCATGCAATTCAGCATGGTTATTTTATATTGGCACTTCAATAAAGGGTTAACATAACCAAATTCTTTGCAGCCAGTAAATATGTACACTAAAACTCAAATGCATTAACACAGAAGGAAGTTGCACTTTCTTTGGCCATCACTACATTTTTCTAATTATGAAAAAGTTGGTTAATGATTTTCATATTTTGTTATGGAGATTGAAACATTAGCCTAGCAAAAAATATTTAACATCACTTGCAACTACTCAAGCAAAAACTTGAACTCAATTTTTTTGTAGCTATACAAAATTAAGATGACAAATTTTTGTAAGTAAAAACTGGAGTNAGCAAAAACTTGAACTCAATTTTTTTGTAGCTATACAAAATTAAGATGACAAATTTTTGTAAGTAAAAACTGGAGCAAAACACGTTTTTTTTTTATTTCTTTAACTGTGGTAATTTGTGTTGCTNCAACTACTCAAGCAAAAACTTGAACTCAATTTTTTTGTAGCTATACAAAATTAAGATGACAAATTTTTGTAAGTAAAAACTGGAGTAAAACAAGTTTTTTTTTTTATTTCTTTAACTGTGGTAATTTGTGTTGGTAATGGCCCTATTCTGATAACCAATATTGGTTGTAAGGATAATTGGCACTTTCCCGATATCTGTTAACTTTACTGGTACTATCGATAATGAAGCACAATAGCTCTCAAATCAGAGTAACATTCCATAGATCCCCAATTTTATGAGTATGGATTTTACTAAGGTACTGATTTTCTCAAGAACAATTAGATTTTTTTTTTTAAATTAGATAAATCTTGGCAAAAATGCAAGTCACTATCAAAATCTGTGAAAAATATGATCAACGAATGTAGGTGTTGTAATGTCTTACCCCAATTAAATACACTACAATATATATAAAATTTTAAAAAAAATTGGTAAAAAATGGTTAAAAACTGCAAGCAGAAGTAGTCCAGTGTGTGCTGCTCTGATATAACCAGGAGGTATAAAGTTCTTCTGGGACAGGTGAAGCAAAGTGCTTTTGCTTGGTGCAGTGCATTTGTTTTCTTCAGCTAATTAGTTAACATTGCTGGTGCCTGGACCACATTATTTCCAAACTTTCGAACCAGTATTACATTCATTTTCCCATTTGAATACAGCTTTTCAGTAGCATTAACAAAAAAAATTTCTGAGCATGCATAAAGGGGATTCTAAAGTAACTTTACAACTTTGAACGTGCCACCAAGTGGCACCACGAGCGCTCTCTGCAAGTATGATCAAGATGGCTACTTTCACAGGTGAGGAGTGAGCTCGTCGTGTGTTTTGGTATGAAGAAACAAATACAGCGACAAGTGCAAAGGAAATTAAGCCCCCAATAGACCAACAATTTACTTCTGGTACAGGAACTTTGTTGATAAGGGATGTTCTGAAACCCATTACGTGAAAACTGGCAGGCCACGTGTATATGAAGACGTTGTGGAACAGGTTAGAAAAGCTTCGCTCGAAAGTCCACGCAAGTCAACGAGATGTGCATCCCAGGAAAGTGGGATTCCACAAACGACTGTGTGGCGTGTTTTACAAAGACATTTACACTTAATGCTGTATCGAGTATCGATAGTGCAGGCCATTTCAGATTGTGATAAACGTTCCCAACAAGGAATTTTGTATGGAANATGCTGTATCGAGTATCGATAGTGCAGGCCATTTCAGATTGTGATAAACGTTCCCAACAAGGAATTTTGTATGGAAATGTTGAGGCGGAATGAAGACAACGAACAATTTCTGGACTCGAATGTTTTCATGACAAAAGCACATTCCCTGTAGCTGGCAAAGTCAACCAGCACAACTGCAGGATTTGAGGTAGTAAAAATTACCATGCCTCACTGGAACATGTTCGTTTGTGGCAGTCTGGAAGTGAATGTGTTATACACCCGAAAAAATGAAAGTGTACGAGCCTTTTTTTCCCCATGGAACTGACCATTACCAGCATTGTATACCTGGACATGCTCCAACAGTTTCTCATTTTTCAACTTTAAGATGACCAGGCAGGACACATTCACTTCCAGCAAGACTGCGCACCACCCCAATTACCTTGAAGATATGCGTGAGTTCCTCGACAACAGTTTCCCAGGTCGTTGGATTGGCCGGGCCAGACACGTAGCATCCAACATGAGATTTGGCCCACCACTGACGTGCCAGTGGTGGGCCACAAGCCGGCCACCTCGGCATTGAGACGCTGCAGGACATTGGGGTAAGATACATATGAGACGGGATAAGTCGTGATGTGTGATTGTACATTAATAACTGTGAGACGTTCTGTCGTGGCAAAGCCTATGCCGTTCCCCAACCCACAGCAAAATCCCGGTGACCACACACAGCCTGGACCCACTTGGCTGCTGACCTGATGGGACCATACCCAAGGAGCACCAAAGGAAACCGGTATCTGTTGGTGTTAACAGACCAATTTTCCCGCTGCGTAGACGCGTTTCCCCTACCCATTCAGAAAACACAAAATATCATGTGGAAGTTCAAGACAGATATTTCCCTGCTGGGGGTACCCGTAGGCCATATTGACGGATAATGGCACGCAATTCACCAGTCACAAATGGCAGACTGCATGCAACACCTGGGTAGTGGAAACGTGNAAGGAGGAATCAGGAACTTAAGAAAAGCCTCCGTCTCCGTGAGGGAAAGGACCACCGCCATTCGGACAAACACCAACCAACTATCCTCTTCACCTCAGGAGGACCAACGAAACCATGAACACCAGCCCCAGCCAGCTCATTCAGGGCCGAACCCTACGCCGCCCAGGTCACTGGCAGTGTGTTTCCAGCACCCACGGAAATGCCACAACCAGAGGATGTCTTTCTGGCTGCTTTAGCCTGAACCACGAGAGCGTGTGACACCCAAGCCCAGTACAACAGGAAGTACCTACAACCCACCACCGGAGTGAGAAACTTCAAAATGGGCGAGGCTGTACTTCTCCGCAGCCANGAACCACGAGAGCGTGTGACACCCAAGCCCAGTACAACAGGAAGTACCTACAACCCACCACCGGAGTGAGAAACTTCAAAATGGGCGAGGCTGTACTTCTCCGCAGCCAACCTCTCATTAAGACCCAAGGTCAATTCAGCGCAAGCCTCGCAGAATAGGGGGAATGGCCCTATACCATAGTGGGACACCAGGATAACGTGTAGTGGGCGTAGGACGCCAGAGGACATATCCACAAGGTAACCCAAGGGCAGAAGCACCCTTGACCCGGCGGAGATCAAGACCTTGAGGCCTAAGCATCAGAACCAGAGGAAGAAATGGAGAACGATCCAAGGCCACTGACCCCCCTCATGAGGTCGAACCCTCCCTTCCTTCAGAGAGCCNAGAGGAAGAAATGGAGAACGATCCAAGGCCACTGACCCCCCTCATGAGGTCGAACCCTCCCTTCCTTCAGAGAGCCAGAACTTGGACCGGACACTGACTGGAGGAGAATCCAACGCACCCTGCACTTTGAGGGGCAATGACCATCGGGACCTTGCCCTCAACACCCATGGACTACGTCTGTAAGATGGTCACCAGACGCATCCGGATGACCCACACAAGGTTTTAGCTGTCGTGGCGGATTCCTTAGGACAGGGAGCACTGCCAGCAACCTCCGCAGCCCAGTCCCATCCCAGAGAGATATGAGACACGCCGAGCCGACGAGGCAGGGGTGCCCGAAGAGCCCCTACCTCAGACGGCAAGACGGACTCCCACCCAGGAGTGTGTACTCATCCACGAGGTCCCGATCGATGCCGGACGGCACAGAGGCCTCCAGCACATCACCTTCCGCAAGGGAGGACGAGTCGGGGAACTTCAAGAGCCCTGCCTCAGACAGCAACGCAGGTCACGTCCACTCAAGAGGACGTGGCCAAATCCCAGGTTACGATGCTGGACGGTGCCGAGACTTCCAGCAAATCACCTCCCGTACAGGAGAATAAGACAACTAGCGCTGATGAGGCAGAGGTGCTCGAAGAGCCACTGCCTCAAACGGCTACCCTGACCGCATACGTCCAGGATGACGCGGTCGCCCACCAGATCACTATGCCGGGGGGAGGCACTGAGACCACCCCCTTATCACCTACCGTATGGGAGAATGATACCAACTGTGCCGAGAGGGCAGGAGAAGTAGAGGACTCCCTGCCTCTGATGGCCACCACAGCACCGCCCCTCCAGGAGGAGAGGGCACTCTATCATCCNGGTTACGATGCTGGACGGTGCCGAGACTTCCAGCAAATCACCTCCCGTACAGGAGAATAAGACAACTAGCGCTGACGAGGCAGAGGTGCTCGAAGAGCCACTGCCTCAAACGGCTACCCTGACCACATACGTCCAGGATGACGCGGTCGCCCACCAGATCACTATGCCGGGGGGAGGCACTGAGACCACCCCCTTATCACCTACCGTATGGGAGAATGATACCAACTGTGCCGAGAGGGCAGGAGAAGTAGAGGACTCCCTGCCTCTGATGGCCACCACAGCACCGCCCCTCCAGGAGGAGAGGGCACTCTATCATCCCCAGTTGCCTTGTTACCCTGAGCTTCCCACTGCTAGGGACGAAAACCCAGAGCCCAGCAGAAAAGAAAATGCCCTCCCGCACCTGTTGTGGCACCTCTCAACCGGACAGATACCGCCGTGTCATCATGACTGCCCACTTCCAAATTCACATGACCGTACCCTCAGTACGCGGCCTTGAAGTCCGTCCCTGTAAATCTTGAACTCCAACCACGGACAATGACAGACAGACGTGAGTTGTCAAATACTTACCCTTAACAAGTGTGTGGACACGTATTAAAACAGCCGTTAATTGCTGTTAGCAGTAATTAGTGACGAGTATAGAAAGAGCTGTAAATCACGGTTACCTGTGACATTAGTTAAACCAGTGCAAGCATTATAAGACAGAGTATAATGCAGTAAATATGGTCACGTCGTAGCTAATTGACAAAGTGCTACATGTATAATCTGCCAAGATAGTACCACTATATATAGTGACAGTGTACATCTGACGCGTGACGTAATAGGAAGTAGAGCGGCGCTGTCACTAACCCTCCTACCCCCCCGCCAAACTTAAACCGTGTAGGGCATTACCGGACGACACGTGTCGCCCATTCACTAATACCGAGGTCAAGCCGAGAGGTAGTAGCGTGTGCAAGCCATTCCATGTGTTGCCGTTCTCGGGCCTCCTCCTCCCACCCTCCTCCCTCCCCCTAGCAAGCCCAGGGAAATTTGTAAACGCCGAGAAATGACGAGATAGTCAGGCGTATTTACGCCCGAAGTTGAAAACACGCACCGAGAAAAAGATTACAGGGTAAGTTTCAGGGTGCAGGCCACCACCTCCCCCCCCCATCCTTCAGGAACCATGGCGCGTGTAAGAAGTGTTCGTTATACTGCGCCTTCCTCCCTCCCCCCTTCCCTAACAAGAGAGACATGTGTAGGAACTTAGGGAGGGAGTCGAGAAAGGATATAAGCCAATTTACAAGAGGGCATTAGTTCATCATAGCCGCACAGAGGTCAGTTCATCACTACCGCACAGAGATACCAGTTAGTCAGTTCATTATTACCGGACAGAGAGGTCAGTCGTTATCACCGCAGAGAGAGGTCATCCGCGCCGAGAGTATAAGTCAGTGCAACAGGTACCACGGCCGGGGGGAGATCGGACCTCCGGCCGCGTCAGTTTACAAAGACAGTCAAAGCAATGAGCAGCAGATGGCGCGGAGTTCGGTACCGCCACCCCGGGATGCGCAGGTAGTCAGTCGCGACATTAAGGGGTCAGCCAAATCGGGACACGAGATGCGGAACGCAGGGCAGAATCAGAGACTGTCACCAGAGTTACGTCGGACGAGTAGTTTCACCATGCCGGTACGCAAGTCAGTCAGTCAGTCAAGGCAGTCAGTTACAACGCACCGAGAAGGCGGAGTCGAGTGGTGAACTTCAACGAGAAGTGCCATGTCGAGATAGTGGGATTGTCCAGTGCAACCCCACGCTGAGGGCCGGGGTGGGGGCCCGCACACGGGGTCCCTCGCCGGGACGTTGTAGGGTAGTAAGCAGTCAGTTACTACCCTACCTCGAGAACGGGTGCTAGTGGTGAGCATCAACGAGAAGTGCCACGTCGAGAGGAAGCCAGCTGCGTGCAACAAGCCAACCACAGAGGGCCATCCAGCTCACCAGAACTCATCAACTGCCGGAACGTATCCGGGCCATCCAACTCACCAGACCTCAACTATCGGAACAACTACCACGCAACATGTGCAGATAAGTAACCACGTCGTCACTCCAGGACCTGTCCTGTCACGTAAAGCCCCCACAGCGTCGGGAACGTAGCCAGAACATTGTAACCAGCCCTTCAGGCCAGAACTCGCAGGGCGTTACGAGTATGTGTACTTCCCGAACAGTACCAGGAATGTGTGAATGAATTCCCGTTAAATAAACCACTTCAAAACCAAGACGTAACGAAGTATTGTTTTATATACCCTCAACCTCCAAGGCACCTATAGTCTGTGCCAGTTAACCTTAACTGTAGACCCTACGAACCATCTGTACACCACAGATGGGGAGTAGCATCGCATCCAACCACAATGTAAGAGACATTGTAGTGAAAACAGTGACTCTAGCAATTCTCCTACCAAAGCACATATTTCCTTGTAAGGTGAAGATAAATCTAGGCCACCACCTGTTAAAGGTCTTTCCAAAGAAAGCAAAAACTGTTGTATATTACATTCAAATGCAATTGTATGTCTTGAGGGTAATATGTCTATTTTTTTATGCAGGTGGTCCGTACGTCATTATTATTAGTATTATTCATTGCAAGCGTATTCTCGCATGTAAATATTAGGTAGATACGAGCCGACCTACATAACGGAAGGCCTAGCTCCGGTACCACTTAGAACCATGTTACATGTAAAACTACCTGCCGTGCGACCCATCGGAGGCTACAGAGCATAGCCAATTTACCACACCTTCAGCACCACGGCAGGTAAAGCCAGCATAAGTGTGACACCCTACACGAGTGGGAATTGTATATACTAGACTGTACGATTGTTTTTTGTGTCCTTCCAGGTTAAAATCTGTGAAATGATTTTTGTATATAAATACAGCCCTCAAATGACTTGTGTGAGTAGCACACTATTACATAAGAAACTAAGGAATGCGTGCATTACCCGACACCAGGCCAATACCGCGTGACATTTATCCTAACCAAAGGGGTAGAACCCATTAGCCAGTCACTCGCCCAGCCAACCGGTGCGCTAGAGAGAGCGCTACAACACGCCGAGAGCGAAAGTGACATGCCGCGCACCGCAATCTTGAGTCCAGTATACAGAAGAGGAGCGCTACAGAGGCCAACCCCACTTTCTTGTGAGAGACAGTACAACATCACTCCCAACTCCCACCAAATGTTTTTCCCGCCCAAATGAGAGTACATCTCACCTGGGGAGGGGGAGGGTAGGAAGATTGACGCGTGACGCTTATTTGACATAGATAATAACACGAATTTGCCTAATCTGTACATATCATCACATTACCCCAGGAGGGTTTTGAACCCTAAAACGACCTGCTACGAGAGCCTACAAGTACACCCCTAATTACAGGGGCACCCATGGACACATCAGCCAAGATAGTTCGCCCTTATATCTGACATCACGCCACCCCCTAACGTGTGAATGACACTAGTCAAGTAGCTGAGTTAAGCGCACCTAAGCTCACGCAACCAAGGAAACCCAACATTACAGAGGTGCATAGTTCAGCCACGGGCCGAGAGATTGCGCTAGAGAGCAAAGCTCCGCCCAGGAGGAGGAGCTGGCCGTCTGCACCCTAGACGGGCCCGTAGGCAAGTAGAATATATGGCAGTGCACCTCCGAGGAACATCAGTTGTTCTCCAGTTGTACTTATGAGTTCATCCATCTCCAGCAGCTTGCTCCACCACCTCGTATGCTGGTAATCTCTGCTGACTCCAACTGTCTTTGCGAACTACCAGAAGCTCTTCAAGACCTGCACCACCAATCCCGTAGAAGTCTTCGAAGACCTTGAACAGCATACCCTTCTGGTAGTGGCTCTCGAAGTCCCTTCTGGACAACAGCATTGAGATAGTTATGGACAGTTGTTATAGCTACCAAGCTGCATCTGCTCTTGTACACATTATATCCAGGTCCCCTTCATCTGGTTTACATAGTTTACTTCCTTTCAGTTCCTGATTAGTAAGGATGTAGTACGGGTCACCGTCTCTATTCCTCATGAAATAAAACATGTTTTCTCTCAAACCTCCAAGTGCTAATTCTAGGGAGACTGTGATTTTATCCTCTGCAGACGTCAGCCCACCAGAGTAAAGCAGGAGACCACGTCCTTGAAAAATCAATTAACCAAACAGAGTAGGACTGCAGGCTCCCTTAACCGGGTGCACGTACATCATAAAACACACCCAGTCAACGGCCACCCGTACTGTGCACCTGGTTCGCAGTAAGGCAAAGCCATAACAGCTAGCAAAACAATCCAAGGGTGGTCAGTCCGCTGGTCCAGCCGATTCACTCCATCCACTGCGCTGAACTGACGCCAGAAGAGGAGTGATAGACTGGTTCTGTAGGACTGCCCACCTTTGGACATACACCCAACGTAGTTGTCGGACTTCCAGGGTAAACCCACCGCTTCAACCACCGAGCTGAATTGTCGCAGGTTAAAGTAATTGGGTATGACTCTGGTCGGCTCAGCCTCGGCTTGGTTCTACACCTAGCTACGGAACATCATCACCAGCTCTCCCCTCGTGATGCCGATATTTGTACCTACCTGTATGCCGTACACTGAAAGGAGTGGTACAAAGTGGCAGGAAAGGAAGGCAGCTATGACATCTAAAGCCAATGGGAGCTGTAACCCAGCCCAAACTGCACTTTGCAGCATAACCCCCGGGAACGATCTCAAGCCGCCCGCCAGCTGGAGAGGCCTCACATCCCAGCTCCCTCACACTCATTTCAGCCCCCGATCAAGACCCGAACGTCACTGACTTTCGTCAGGGACGACCCGTTCCACTAGGGATCGCAAATCCCTGGTCCTGCGTTGCCGGACCAGCAACCCTCCCCGGGCTCACCACAGCCGCCCCAGTCAGCTTCATCAGCAGCAGCTGGATCAGCAGCCACCCTGGGCCACCTCCAGCACAGGTAAACCCGTGGCTACGTGCCACACAGTACGCAGGACCGCTAACCCCACATTTGACTTTGTACCATGCAGTCAAGCCTCGCGTCCTGTATTATATACCGGCCGGGGACCGGTCAGCCAGTTAAATCACCTGTGTCTGACTGACACGTCAAAACCTTGCCCTACCGTGATGTCACCGTCAGCCACCTGACGTCACGCATCAACATTAAAAATAATTCAACTGATTTTCCTGCAAGAGGCTATGTTTGGGATTTGTTTTTGCGACAATGGGAAGACCTAATAACCGCTATGTTATAATTTCTCTCAAAAAACTTGATATTAAATTAAGCAAATATTTTTGCTTCAAATGATTGAATATGGATGCAATTTGTGATATTTTTAGGGTCAAAGACAATCAAAACAAGTAAAATTTGATCTTACCAGTATGCAGATCTTACTAGTCAATTCATGGGAACCATGACTGTTTTTTACAAGTATCACTTGTAATTTTGCCAATAAAGGGTTGTGGAGGGCCATAATTGGGCCAAAATCAAACAATGACTCCTCCAAAGTTGCGACCATTTTTCTGAGAACCATGATGGCAATAATTTTGAGTTTTAGCAGCACTGAACGTGATTAAAAAGTCGGCATGTTCTTTTACATGTTGTATTGCTAAACAAAGTGATTAATAATATATAATTTAATTTAAAATAGTGTAATTTCTAAGAATGGGTTGGAAACGGTTAAAAAAAAATCAATGTATTTAAGTAAAGTCTGCATATGGACATTTAATTAACCCCATTTTGTAAGGCATGACACAAAATAATCATTGTTGTAACTTACATTTTCTATGTTAAAGTGAAATACTTTTAAATAGTTTACATAAGGTATTTGGGTGGGAATTGAAAATTGATTGTACAGTAAAGTGAAAGATACATTAATGTGAAATACATTCTAATGGTATTTTACTGTCCACATGAATGTTACGTTTGCAGGTTATGTATGCATGCATGCATGCATGTCCTCTATACAATTCTACATAATTTGATGGATCTGGACCAAATCTGGCAGTGATGCCANAGTTTGCAGGTTATGTATGCATGCATGCATGCATGCATGCATGTCCTCTATACAATTCTACATAATTTGATGGATCTGGACCAAATCTGGCAGTGATGCCATTTTATGGAGACTCAACATTTTAATTAATTATCAAGNCATTTTATGGAGACTCAACATTTTAATTAATTATCAAGTAAGTATTATGTTTAAGACTATGAACCAAAGAAGCATTCAATGTACATAAAAATACCTATCAGGATTCACTTACTTGCACTCATGTTATTTCAAATGTAAAAAACTATAACAACCACCAAAGCACCACACGAAAATCTATTTTTGATACATACTTCTTTACCTCTCATTCTTTTGTTTCTCCCATAAACGTCAAGTTCGGGTTAAAAAATAGAGGGAGGGATAAACAATGAAGATAAAAAAAAAGGCTGACTGCAGGGGTACTTTGTCTGTGGAATGGCCGAGGGGAGTGGGCATACCAACTGTTGCTTTTTCAGTGCAGGCATTAATTAGTCTTGTAACTCAGGCCATTCTGCCTCCCAGCAAAGCACGCTGCTGCCTCAGGCTGCAGCCGGCAGCTGTTGCATGTGGTGTTCCATGCAAGTAGTTTTCTGCTGTCTTCTGAGCATGAATAGGATGCTACCGAAACACTCCCACCGGCAGGTTGGGTAAGTTGGCAAACAATATCCTGGCGGCCGATTAAATACCTAAACGTTTCTAGGGAGTGCAACAAAATTTGCACTTGCACTGAACTATAGTACAATTATATATGAACAAACACAAAAAATAATTGGTCACACGATCAACATAAAATGCAAAGAACTCTACGTCGAGCAGATACCTCAGCGCAAATGGAATTGCTCTCATTGCACATGTGCAGTCGACACATGTAACCTTCCACAACAAATCTACAGTTTGTGGTTCAGCAAAATAAATAACATATAAAATATATGTGGGCAAGATTTAACTAATTATCAGTGATGGAGCTTCATTAAAATTTTTGCTGCATTTGTTGGAGGAGAATTTGTTATAGATCACAAAAGCATCTTGTTTCACTAACTGCTGAAGAGGTGAGATGACAATTAGCGATTACAAAAAAAATGCAACTACTATTATTTTTAATGAATGAAAAACCTCATTCCATTAAATATAACATCATGTTTTCTAAAATAAACAAAAATTAAGTTAACACAACATTAGCTCTGTTACACATTGAACAGTCACTAACTTATAATATACGATGTCACATAACTTTTTTGCTAGGAGAAATACAGTAAGACCAGTTGACAACACCGTGCAAAATGTTCTCCCGCCTAATAAATACTAACTTCATGAAACAGAAATTTACCGATGCTTTTAACTTACACTTCACCCTTTTAATATGTTTTCCGTGTAAGTCGTTTTCCAGCATAAAAAGTTAAGAAAATTCATAAAAATTAAATTTTCTTCATAATTTTAGACATTTTTCCTTCCTGTGAACAAGCAATTATGGTTTTAACAGTATGACGCGAATCGCTCATACTTAGATTAGTCACGACGCTAGATACCCGCGCAGGGGAGCAACCTGAGGTAATGACCCTAGGATTCCCCGAGGACGCCACACCCACCACCTCTCACCCCGAGGACAGTAACGAGCAAAGGAACCCCCCCCGAGCCGGGGAAGCACAGCACGCGCCCACCCCCCCTTCCTCATCTCCCCCGCAGAATTAGGGAAACCACCGGGCTTCAGGGGAAGTACCACGAGAAAACTATATATAGGGAAGACAAAGCGAGTACCAGGCAGTGATGTACGAGTTATGATCGGGAGAGGGACGGGACGCGAGTGGAGGTGGAACCAGAGAGCGAGAGACTACACATCCCGGGATACGAGCCCGGACTTCCCGCCAGAAGCCGAAGAGATACACCAGGACACCAACCCGAGAGAGAGAGAGAGAGAGAGAGAGAGAGGACAACGCACCACAGCCAACACAGAGGTAAACACAGCAACCCGCCAAGAACCTTCCCCCCCAACACAAGCCTTTCGCCAGAACGTCTGTAGAACGCGTTAGAATTAACCCAGCAGTTCAGACAGATAGGAAAAGGGGATAGGTCTCGTATGTGTAACAGTGACCTGTGTTTACCAAATAAACGTAAGTGTGCGTAAATTAAACCCAAGTACGACTTTGTGTTGACCCCGCATGCAGCCTGTAAGTCATAGGTGAGAGAAGTGTCGAGTCAAGTAATTTTAAAATACGTTACAAAGGTTATTCAAGATAATGAACAATAAACATTGTGGCCATTTCTATCTGTTTGCAAGATTCACATGACCTCTGGCGTTCCATACAGCCAAATAACAATGATGCAATTTTGATTGCTGTGAAGCTAGACATAGTTTGCATTAAGAAATAAATATGAAAGTTTTGCTAATCACAGACTTCAGATTTTCCACGCTTACAAAGAATGCACGTCAACACCAATATGACATTTGTGCAGTACAGTTTCTACACTTCAAAAAAAAAACATTTCAATTTTCTCATTTATTTATAGGTTATAAAAGGGTTTAGACACTTGTTTTTTTTTTTTTCAATTTTGGCGAAGTTACACGTACCGTGTTGTATATCAATAAAACCTAAATGATATGTATAGTTGCATAACACCAAATAAGACTGTATTTCAGCTTAAATGAATTCTGAAAACATGGATTGTTTACAAAATCCGAGCTAATCTACGATGGGCATTAAGATGAAGGGAATGACAATTTTAGTATGACTAATACTGAATGGCATTACTTATTATAGTTTTGTCTACATAATCATGAATCCGCAAATGCATATTAATCATGTATTTTTCCCAAAAGCACCTTAGTTTCAGGTAACCCCATTAATATATATTTTCTTGCTTGATAAGATAAAAATAAGCAATTTTTTTTTAAACATCTCAAGAAAGTTTTACTGTATACAACAGTTTTCCAAATAGCACCCTCAAGTACACAAGGTCTCTTGTGTATTTGATATGTTGACAACTCGAAACAAAAAACTTTTAAAATAAAAAAAAATCACAAACTTCCATAAAATCTTAAAATGGACCAATAAGTAAATTTCNGAAACAAAAAACTTTTAAAATAAAAAAAAATCACAAACTTCCATAAAATCTTAAAATGGACCAATAAGTAAATTTCACGGATAAATTGTAAAAGTAGGCAGGTGTGCAAGAGCACGCATAAACGAGTTCGGTGTAACCTGCATATCACCAGTGCCATTTAGAAGGCCTTAATTTTGAGAAAAAAATGCTAGCGGTACGTGGGTAAATACTAATATTCTTAAACTTGTGCAATATGAACACTGTTTTCAAAGGAAAAGAAGACATTCCACTACCAATAACATATTGATTAAAAAAAAAGAATAATTCGAAATTACGTAATTCAATGTAAAAAATTTCAGCCGCACACATTTTGAATTTTTTTTTAAATTAGGTTTACCAGTACATATTTTGCAAATCACATTAATCCTATCTAATGCCAACATGATGCATATATAAAAATGTTCCAAGCTTACCACTTGACTATCAACAACAACTAAACATATAAAGAACCCTACCCATTCTTACTATTTTCTGTGTTAAATAAGTATTTTTATAAATACAGACTGATGCAGTAACCTAAATTCAACTTAAATACAAGCAAAAAATTTTTTTTTTTTACATATCTACAGCACATCAGTGAATCAGCATTACAGAATCGGCACATTGGAATAATTTTATGAATCGTTACAGTTTTACAGTACAGTATACATACATTTATTTTCTACTAGGCAATGTACCTTATGTCTAGGAAAATAAAGCAGCACACAGTTACAGACATGCGTTTGCTCAACAATTTAAAAAGGCTGTCACTCCATAATTTCTTTTTTATGTCTTTTAAACAGTTACTGGTTCATTACGTTACACACACCTTAACACATCTTAAGAGTTGCCTATACTGAGCATCCATTTCTCAAGTAATAATGCTCAATTATTTGGACAGGTAAGTCTACTGGATGTCATTCAAATCGTTTTGCTTGTATTAACAATTATCACACACTGAAATAAACATGCCCTTTTATAAGAAACACAGTATGTGGAATATTATGGATTCTTAAAAACGGCGTTACTTTACTCTGGACTGCATGTGGTAAAGAAATTAATTAGTAATTCACTGGCTTTATTTATTTTTCTTTTCAAAGATACGCAACAGTTACCATGATTTTTTTAATGACAGGCCATTTCTGTGACGTACTGTAAAGCACTCAGTCTTACTTTTTCGAATATTGTTAACCAACAAACTCTACCATTACTCTTTGATGAAACTTTTCTTTGTGTATTCAGAATCACCACCCAGACTGCCTTCTCATCACATTGTTTATTTTTAAATCTTCCCCTTTCCTGAAATGGAATGACAAAAGAGAAAATAAAAAACCTAACAGCCAGTTCCTTTTCCCCTTCTCCAAGACCTTTTGCTCAGTCCGGCTTTAATGGTCATCCCCATTATAACTAGGGCCATGGACTTTTCGCGATCGCGAATAAACGACGACAAATGCAAAATCGTCACAAAATTTAGTTTTTACACGAAATATGGCATATCGGACTTTAA
>NQII01004211.1:144394-205350 GCA_002778355.1 Clitarchus hookeri
ATTTCGATTAATCGATAGTTGTTGTCTATTTACAATCGATTGTTAGTGACTTTCGATAAATTCCCGTACATGGAAGGTAAGATCATCAGTATTGATCGAAATTGCTACAGACGTTAAAATGGCGTGGTAGTTGAGTCGTATGTTTCCCGCAATTGTAAAACGTTATTTAAAAATGGTTGTGACGGTTTTCGACAGGACGGCAGTGTTTGCGAGTGAAGGATTGTACGTCTTCCACAATGTGAAAACAATTCTTATGTGCAAATACTGCAACGTTAGAATAAAGTGGCAAAGGAAAGACACGTGCGCGAAACAAATAAAAACAAAAGAAATTAGAACTGAAAGTGAGCACAAATTAAAATCATACGTTATTAAAAACCAAATAATAAAAATTTCGGATATTAGTAAAACAAGACAAATAAATGAATTATTATAGGTTAAACAAGATAATCGCACAAATTCTATGACACGTCTGTCATCAACACAAGGACTACGAAGGTTAGTAAACAAATGGCCGTGTTACTTTCACCTTGAGCGTTATCATGTGGCTATGCAAGAAACGTTGAAATCTAAATACGTTAGCATCACGTCATTAATAATAGGCATAATAAGATACAATTCTTTTCGACACCCATTTGTAAGCGATAAATTAACAATTACGTTAAAACTTTGGAACTATTTCCTCTCTTTGTGCTGGCAACCTAACGGCATAACTGTATCCGCGCTCGCCGCTGTTTGTAATGTTATATGCATGTCGCTAACGGCTAGGGTGTTTTTTCAAAGGTTGATTTTCAAAAGTTTCTTCCAGTCGTGAATATACTATATCCGTAATTATGCCACACGCCCACCATGTTCACCTCTTGCAGCTGCATGCCGAAACACTGTCCACCAGCATTTGATTTTATTTGTCCAAGTTATTATATTTACTTATTAACCCTATAAAGTAGGCCATTGTAATGGTTTGCAATAAATTTTTAAATATTAAATAATTGCACTGTGTGATTTACTAAAAATGTATGGTTCAGTTTTAAGTACTTTGCCTGTGTATACATAAAGTTAGTGAATTAATATAAACAAATAGGTTATTTCTTTTTTGGATTTAACTAATACATAGTACATAGAACTTAAACTTAGGTAATCTGTTAAGTATGATCTGTGAGCAAATTTAAATTACAATTGAATAACTGAACCTTTGGGGAACCTCCATAAAACATGCCTCCTTACAACAAACACGCAACATTTTGGTCCCTTCGGTTTTGTTATATGGAGGGTTTACTGTATTTTTTTATTAATTAATGAAATCAACACTTCACAATTTCCAAATACAGAGCACCCCTTAACCGGAATTCCCTCAAACGGAACTCCCCATATCCGGAACTAATTTTGCAAAAAAATTTAAACGTCACAAATTTGTGCCATAACTTTCCCGCACTCTTGAGAGGTCTTTCGTTGCTCACACCAGACTGTGCATGCCTGACGTTGGTTTTAGTGGTTTTCAGAATTTAGTGTTCTAACATGGTAGTGTAAATGTACCGTATTTTGGCATGTATAGACAGCAGCAGAAGTTTATGATAAAAAATTAGGGATAATTAATATTTCAAGTATAGGCTGCACTGAATTTTTGTATTCCCGTAAATATTGCCGGGCCTCAGCGTGCTAGTGCGGCAACAGCAAACAATGCCAATACCATCGTCAAACTAATTAATTTGCTGTTGAGTGTTATCGTTGCCAGGCCGTCTAGCCTCAGTCTGCTGAAAAGTGGCAACCGCGCAGTATTCCGCGTAAATAAAATTTTTGTATATACGTCAAAATGCCTCGACATGGAGTTTGAATTGCGGACCATGTGCGCCGTGCGTAGCCTANAAACATTCATGACGAACAGTAAAGTTTTTATTTACCGCTTTAATGTTTTTATTTACCGCCTTAATGTTTTTAAGTTAATTTTTGTACCGCTTTTAACAATTTTTTATGACAAAATTTGGAAATTTTATTTACCACTTTTAGGGGGCCTTACTNTTGTACCGCTTTTAACAATTTTTTATGACAAAATTTGGAAATTTTATTTACCACTTTTAGGGGGCCTTACTTATAACCCACCTGTGTGTGATGACAATGCTTATACTAACATGCCACTTCATTTTGTTTCCTCCGCCTTTCATGACAAGGTTTGGAACAGAAACTTTTTTTTGTGTCTTNACAAGGTTTGGAACAGAAACTTTTTTTTGTGTCTTTTTCTGTTGGAGCTGCAGAGAAAGAGTAAACGACCATAGCTATAGTCAGTTCACGACTGGAAGAGACTTTCTTGGCAGGCAATGGTATGGTGAATGTGCCATCACACATACACAGCTACTGCTGGATGTCTCATTCAGCCAGAGAGAGCGAGAGAGAGCATGCCAAACAAAATAGAGGGGGAAGGAGGGAGCAAGAAAAGAAAGGGAGTGAGCAAGCTTGCCTGGTGCTGGGCGGCTGAGGTTGTCGAGAGAAGGGAGTGGAGGTGGAAAGGAAGGATGCCAAGCGACAGGGAGAAAGAAAAAAAAGAAAGGAAGCGAGCCAGCTGGACGGCGACTGGAGGTGATGCAAAGCAGAACTGTCGAGGACAGGCAGGCAAAAGTATGGTGCGTCCCATACGCATTTAAACACATAAGTGATGAGCTATTAATTTGTTTTAATTTTTTTGACTTCCTTAGAAACAAAGTTAAAATATTAGAGCGTACTGTATGATGAAAAATTTGTGAACATGGTTTAGGGGGAAGAATTTTTTTAATGCAAATATCTTGTAAATAAGCAGCACCCCACTTTTTGTGGTAAAAATGTGCAGCCTATACACGTCGAAATACGGTACTTTGTGAACTTTGTGTATAATACGTCAGTCCCGCTCTTGTAAATGTAGACTGTGCCGACGTGCCATGCAGTAAGGGAAAGAATATCAACGGAATTGACTATACATAGGGAAGTTTTATCAGTAGCACGTCATCACAAACAGTAACATGTCACCGCTGCAGCCCTAGATTATCTCCAGTCCTCCCTAACTCACACAGACAAGCGCGCAAAATGATAAGAACCCCGGCTAGCAGGTTGTGAAAGGTTATAATGCAGCGCCGGGAGTTTTAGGAGACACATTTGTAATGTTTTTTATAATGGTTTTGTAACTTTAAGGATAAAATTAATAATTTGCACTCTTCAATTTTTTAAGTCGAAATTACGTGTCACATATACAAGAGTTCAAACTAAAGATGTGTTATTTTTCACACCATCCCACCCTCATTTCCCATAGCCAGAATTTTCCCACAACTGGAATAGCCCTTCCCCTGACGATTCCAGTTGAGGGGTGCTCTACTGTATAATAAAAATTATGCCACGAATCTACGTACAAACTTTGGTTACGAAATTAAAAAAATTAATTCACCTAGTGTTCACTCTTAAGCAAACTACAGATAGAGAATAGGGCTCCTGATTGTACGTGTTTGGGCTGAGCTCACACTGTAACCAATCAACTTGACAGCTTCTATTCATGTTACTGGTGGCCTGGCATAGGCTGGAGGCAGCAACGCGCTTTGCTGGGAGGCAGAATAGTCTGAATTGCAAGTATAATGCCCAAACAATTTCCAAGGTATTAATTAAAAACAGTAGGCATTTATTCCCAGTAAATAAAACGTTCAAGTAATTACTGTAAATGTCCAGGAAGAAAAAGTCAAACTTTTTGCCATTTAATGTTAAAAGTTTTCTCTCAGTTATCGTCATAAATGTATTTTTATTTCTCCTAATATAACATTCATTGTTTTTATACACTTTATTACAAAACAGCAATATAGAGTGCAACCACTGTGGACTGAATCCATTACCCATAAGGAATGTTACTAAAACTAATCTTTCAAAATAGTTGATTTTACCAGCAAATATAATTTTTCTTAGGTTAGAAGGTATTTTATGAGAAACAAAGAGTAATTAAGTCCTCAGTCATGCAGCAGGGAGGGTGGGTGCCACCACTGCCTGGAACTTGACAAGGTGTACTGGAAACAGCACTCGCCTGTGCCTACCATGCAACTACAAATCAACCTTGCAGACTAGGCCATCACAGTGAACCCATGCACCTTATTTATAGTGAAAACAAAACAACCTCCCAGCCACTCACGTTCATGAGGACAAGAAGCACAGTGGGCGGTACAGAGCCATTAGAGATCCAAAGAGCCGTCATGCGGGCCAGTTTTATCCTGTCTGATTCTGAGAAACCTTTGATGAACACAAGCACCTTTTTCATCTCATCCTCAAACATCTTCTCCAGGTACTTGTATCGTCGCATCAGTTTGATGAAAACCTGCACACACAAGCCAAATTCATTAGTGCAGGCTCATTTCAGTAAGTAAGTCCTAAAACTATGTACTTGCAGTGTGTCACAATGGGGAACCAGCTTTTAGAGCTCAAATGCAAAAATAGTTCATCTTTCAGTGTCCCTGAAAATTGAAAATTGTAATACACTTTTTTTGTGGGAACATGTTTTCATGTATGATGGTGAGTGTTTTGAAAATTGTATTCTGTACTTTAAAAAGCAATTGACTAATGTTTGCATCCAAGGTAAAAATAAAATTTATCTGAATTTGCAACTTTTCAAATATTAGCATATAACTGATTTATTCAGAATCCAATTTTATTCATTTACACTAATAAACAATTTATTAACCACTTCCATTCTTACCACAACAAATTAATTTCATCAACGATTATCACCACATGACTTCGAGACAGTGATGTGGACATAGTATACCATTAGCAATTAAGTATGTAGTGAAGAGTGCAAAAGTGGCCGCAGACAGAAAAAACTTGGGAAATAATTTTCCTATAAAAAAACTCACATTACGCATCACAAGGAATTTGACTGAAAATGCATACCAGAATTACTTCATATCACAGTCTGTTTTATATAAACAATCGCAAGGAAACAACGGAATCCGCCATGTTGACCAATTTTACATTGAAGCGAATTAGAACGTACAAACACATTAATAGGACAGATCAAGTGAACGGTAAGCATAAATCTTCCAAATTATTACGGTTGCTTATTTAAAGAAACTTTCTGGCACTGAAAACCTATTTAGCAATTAAGTTTCCATTTTGTAACTATAAAAAAACACAGTCAAACAGATTTGGATAACTACATAATAAAGACAGTGAAAGTGCGTAATTTTGGAATGGCCTTGGAATAAAACATTTTAACATTGCACTTTTTTGTTTAGCGTTAGAGACACGTTTTCCTGACAATTGTTGTTTTGAGCGGTGTTCTCTCTAAGCATTTTCAGAATTATAAGCAAGACATTTTGTCAGACACACACGGCGTGTTCAATATTTTCTGGCTGAACAGCGTACTGCAAGGCCACTCGCATACACGTGAAGTGAGTGACTATGTGTTTACTTGCAATACTGTAGGATTTTTTTGTAAGTTTTTACATTACTACAATCCTTTCAAACTGAAAATATATATCTTTATGGTTAAATAAATGAGTTTGAATAATGTATATTTCTATAATGTATTCACGGTAACTTCAAGATTTTCTGAAACCCTGCTAAATATCTACTTTCAGGGAGCCGATTATGTATCCTTCCGCAGTATGTGAACAAAACACTGCCATGTGACACCTGTCAAACGTTTTGTAAACAGTGCCATGTGGGAACTGTCAAATATTTTGTAAACAAACAGTGCCTTGTGGGAACTGTCAAATATTTTATTAACAGTGTCCATGTGGGAACTACCAAAATTTATTTTTGAAGAGAAACAATGCCATGTAATCTCAACTGTCATATACTTTAATAAAATTCTCTAAATGTCTAAAAAATGCTAATCAATTTAGCGAAATGTTGTAATACATACAAAAAGGTAGATTGAAGTATATATCGGAACTGTTAATTATATAATTTAATTAAAGTTTACTTATTGTATTAAGATTTATTTACATATTTGCTGTAAGGAAAAAGTTAAATTTTACATAATAAACTTTTGGAAGTAGCACTCAGGTTAAAGATTTCACTGTGATAAATGGTACCGTATTTTATCGCATATAAGTGGCACATTTTATTTAAAAAAAAATTTATTGAAAACTTGGGGTGCGACTTATAAGTGAGAAAAATTCCTCCAGCCCCGCACTAACGTTTCATTTACTACGAATTCACGGCCCGCGGCTCGATTTCCAAACTCTTCAGCGAACAAAATCACTTTCATTTTGAAACCTGCGGTGTAGGTACATCTCTGTTCCATCAAGAACTGTCGCGCTTCTTCACTGCAACATAAAAACAACACTATGCGGCGGAAAGACGAGTCACGGCTAACATTTGGCACTGAAGAACCAACGCTAATGTGCTGCCATCTCTTGGTCTCCACAAAAAGCTTTCGAAAATAATCGATTATCAGTTGGCGGCGACCAAAATTCGATTCCTTTGCATTCTTTGCGAAGGGAATAACGTAACGGAAATATTCAAATGCCTTTCTATATTTTGCACGTTTATTTGATAAACTGCAGAAATAACAACGCTAATACTAAAATTACATCTTAACCTAGAATTATCTTGTAAGTAGAAAGAATGTGTTACGTTAGTTTTATAACCACAATTCAGCGTCTCCAATATGGCGTGGTTATACTTCTGAAAAAAACGTGCCCAAACGAACAAGATGGAGTGTACGAGTCCGCTGGACAACAACTGAAATTTATTTAATTTCAATTAATAACGGTGAAATCTTTACCCATGAGTGCTACGTAAAAATGTAAATATATAGTTTAGCAATATTAACTTTACAATTACGGCATTAAATTTATACATATTAATATTTAACCTACGAACTATTTCTTTTCAGCTATAACCAACATGTCCGTTCAAAATTCGTTGTTAATTCTTACGGACTTTTAACAAATTATTAAAATTTATTGAAAAAATATACTTAAAACTTAAAACAACCAATTTATATAGTGCTTCAGTGCTAAAAGCAAGACAAAACCTTTTTCCATATACCATTTTTTTATAACCAATTGAACATGTAACTTCTTGGGTGATTTTTCAAAGGTTCTTTTCAAAAGTATCGAAGATACCGTGAATGGATTATACAGCCCAAACCTTGTACAGTTTAAGTATCTGAAAATCTATTAACTCTACAACGCTGTTTCCACCTTAAGAATTATGTTTAACACATCACCTCATATATTCAAAAAATTAATTCTACCATTTTGAATACATTTTAATTAAATAATCATAACTAGAATAAAATTGGAACGGAACTGGCAAAACTCTGAATCGGTATTTAAGTGAATTGGCACATCCCTATCTTAAACAATACTCACCATTACAAATAAACTATTTATTGTACACTAAAATTCTTTTGCAGCAAGTTGCACATATTCAGGATGAATGCTCATAATCCAAGATCGATCAGAACACACCACAGTCAAATCCAGACAAAACAACCCAGGTAATAATGATTCTCTCAAAGTAAAGACATGATTNATAATCCAAGATCGATCAGGACACACCACAGTCAAATCCAGACAAAACAACCCAGGTAATAATGATTCTCTCAAAGTAAAGACATGATTTTGGGAATCCGTAGTCAATTTAAATAAAAAAATTAAAAAATTTGAAGGAAATAGGCTGAAAAATAGTTTTTTTTTCATTTATTTTGGTTACTAACCATTAGGATTATCTGACAGGTGTTAGAACTAAAAATAGAAACCACTTGCACATAACTGTCCCCCCTTTCCATCAAGGTAACCAATTTTACCCATGCGTGCCTGCCGGTACTCAAGTCACGCTCCAGAGTTGCCTAGCTCCAATACTGCCCTTTCTGAGGCCACATAATAAAAACAGTGGACTGAACTGCTGAAAAGAGAAATAAAGACAATCTTTCTTTGACATGGCTGTGGACAATTAGATTGATTACAAGTTCATATCCAGATACAGTTTTTTATTCATACGCAAACGTTATGACAATAGGCGAGGTGAAAAAATTGTGTGGTATTACAAATAAAGCATCATACACTAATTTGTTTTTATTTCTAACATAACCTTAACCTAGAAGCCGGGGAAAACAACCCAGCAACCGATGATTTTTTTTTAAAAGTTAATTTGATGTAGTCTATTAAAATTTTTAATGAACCTCTACATTTGTGTTTATGCAGCAATAAATTACAACATTTACATTCAGATTTCACTAGTTAGTATAAACACATTAAAAATAGGTCCATTCAATATCATTACAAAGAGGTTTTCCTTTGTTGTTTATTTACAACATTCTTCAAATGTATTATATGTCAATTTTTTTTAAAAATCAACCATTCATAAGCCACAAAGTTGTTTTAATGCAAAAATTTTGCCAATGATATCACATCCAATAAATTTAACACACAACTACCTATGATTCAATACCAAAATCATTGTAGTCAAAATTAACAAAACATAAATGTCATTGTGTGAGAATTTTTTTCACACATTATGCATTACATTGCAAATGCTAATTTTAATAATCGAAATAGTCAGAATCAGGAATAAAGGATCGAAAATGAGGAATTCAAATTTGAAATTTAATTGGGAAAAATGCACTGTCGACCCATCCCTAGATTAAAAATAGAACCTAAAGTACTTTTCATTTCTAAGGATAAAAATCAAGGCTTTATTCATGTACATTATAACGGGATTTTGCTGTATTGTGTTTTGAGGGTAATCGCTGATATCTACACTTTGAATAATTTTAACCAGATGCGTCCATCATTTAAAATATTGCTTTGTGAATGGAGAACACTATTTCCTAGCAAACTTAATCTATCATGTCGGGCATGGCAATGTAGGCAGATTCGTGGCCAAGTTATTTTATTAATTTTGACAGGAATGTGTGATCATATGCAGTTCTGGAAAAAAAAAAGTTTAATCAGTACAGTGACTTAGTGCATTATTAGTATTGCATTATCACTTTCTCATGACGACAGTAAAACTTCCAGCAACGCTGTATTTCTTTCCCTCATGTACAGTGATGTATATTTGAGATGTGATACAAGTTTCCAGTATGAATCGCCTACAGAATGCATGCACACTTACACATGAAGATGTTTTCTTTGTTACTAAAAAAACCACTTATTTGAGTCACGTAATATGTTAGGTGTATTTTCGACCAATATTAAATTTTAAATAGCGTAAATCGTTGGAATTTGAATTTCAGCAGTTTCAGGTACGATGTGTTAACTTCATACATAGTTTACATATTTTTAATTATATTCATTATGTGTAATTACACGAAGCCGAAGTAATTCTGTAGGTTCAGCCACTTCTGTGCCTAACGTCAGCTATATTTAATTACGCACACTTATGTACGACATTTCTTATATTTTATTATTTTGAGTACAATTACAAAGTATTTTTGTAGCCCATACATGTCAATTTGTGTGTGTGCTAAGGTATCCAAGATTAGCAACTTTCGGTCAAAGCTAATTACATTTGGCACTGAAGTGTGCGAAAATAAAGCCAAGTATTTTGTAAAATGTTATTCGATTATAGTTTTACAAGTTCATACAAATTGTCATTTCTTCGGCCTGTAGCTAAATAAGTCAAGTTTTCCATAATCACTTTGTACTAGTAGTTACGTTCTACTTTCCAGTGTACAAAAATATTTTTAAAAATGCAAGTCACGTACAGACATCAGTCAAGAGTTATTATTTCATTTATGCAAAATGGAAGTAAAATATAAAATAAACCAGTAATAATAAATTTTTGGCACCAACTATTAGAGTCCAAACTTTTAAGCGTTGCCACCTTATTAAGCATGTTGCAACAACAGTCATCCTTTAACTTATGTATTTTCTGTATTTTCATGTGTCGCATAGAATAAGGAAGGCAAAGTACCAAATATTTGCTTCCTTCAGGATACAAACACATTTTGATAATGATTCATACAGGAATAAAACAACATTAAAATTTAACAAAATGATTAAAACAGTACTACTTAAAAGGTAAAACAAAGTTTAAAGATAGAACTGGCAATTGTGTAAGCTAAAAATTTGCAGTTAATAAGAAAGTATGCAAAGGATTGAAGGAAAAAAATCATTAATAAACCCATCTCCAACCCAGTTTCCAGATCTACATGTTTACTTGGAAAAAAAAAAAAAGACATTAAATTTAATACGGACTTAGTGATTCACTCACTCTCATTACAATCAGCCTGTAGCAGAAAAAGTGTTCTATGACAGAAAATATTGACAAATTATTTAGCGCCTGCGTGAAACACTCCACTAGATAAATTTTATATTCAATCATATAATTACTATAAAAATTTGAAAATAGTTTTTGCAAAAGCACATTTTGGATTTTGCAGTTTCTGCTGCATCAAAAAATGTCATACTTCCTGAAGTAATGTTGGCTGTACAAATAACATCACAGTGCCTCGTAATATGTACAGCTGACATAACAATCAGCATGGCTTTCACATGTCAGAACAGGTGAGGTGAAGGAAACATTAGCAGAACAACACTAGCACTACTTTCTTAGAATTGTCAAAAAAAAACAGCCTTCATAAATGAAGCATAGTATGACATCCCCTCTTGTAATATTTTCCAGCTTAATAAGCTGCCCTCCTCTTGGTCCACAAACACGTTTTTCACTACAAAATTACCCTCTTATAAAGTTTTGCCTTAAATAAGCCTAACATTTTATGGGCCTCTGCCAGACGATGTCGCTGGTTGGCAGATTTTCTCGAGATCTCCCGTTTTCCCCACCCTTTCATTCCGGCACTCTCAAGACCTCGCTGTTAAGAGCCGCCCAAATCTCTTCACTCTCACTTATACTGGACCCCTTGAGAAATGTTTTAACAGGGGTCTACTAAATCTACTTACAAAGAAATATCATATAAAAAAGATAGGAAAATAATGGTACTTACTTAAATATGAAAATTTACAAACTATATCCTGCAAACAAAGTAATGCATGGTTTACAAATACAGACTGCTTATTTTGGAGAAGTTTCCTTTGAAAAAATTACTTTTAACAAAGAACACAAAGTTGCCAATATTTTGAAATAAATTATTCCAGGAACAAATCCTCTATTTTTCCCGCAAGACGCACTTGGCAATTATTGTGCTCAGTAAATGTGCTGCTCGATTTTAAAACAGTGGAACCCTCTTATAAGGTTCTTCAGGGGTCCACAAGAAAGTGACACTATAAGCAGGAAAACACTATAAGAGCGAAATACCAAAATTCAAAAATCTGGACACCAAAATATATAAAATTATGCACCGTAATAAACACACAACTTTATAAAATGAACAAAATATATACTTTTTTTTAAAATACATAATATATTACAACATTTTATTTCCTGGTTGCAAAATCATAAAATTAGTAAATGAGCAAGAGATTACTGTACATGGAAAACAAGCACAATTGTTCGTGGCAATTTGTCTCCTAGTACCAAAGCACACAAAATTGTCTACAAGCAAAATACGTAATATAAAATCTTTCATAGAAGTTTGTCTCCTGGTTACAACAATAATTCGGTTCAGAGTAGTCACTGGGATTTCTAAATTCCAAACAATTATTGTGCGTGATCTACCGGGATCACTGTCCACGTGCTTGATTAAGTTAAACTTTTCAGCTAATGAAAATGTATGTCTTTTCTTAGAAGCACTCATTTTAATTTTTCACCAAAACTATTTCAAGGATGAATTAATTTTCACTGTGTAAACAGTAACCGACTACGTGAATATTAACTAGACATGCGAAGGTCGTTTTTTAAATGCGAAGCGAAGTCAAAGCGAAGCTTGCATCATGAGAAGGAATTTAGAAGAAAAATAGAAGTAGAAGGATTCATATTTATATATATATATATATCAATTTATAGTAGGCTAATATNTCAAATTAAGACAGTGAATGTTCACTACAACTACTACCAAAACATTTCCCGGGTATCCTGTTGCGCATGTGGAAACTAACAAGTTAACCATCTACAGTGGAGTCTCCATTATCCGTCAGTCTCGGGACCGTCACCGTGCGGGACTGTTGAGAGAATAGACGGAAAATAGAAATGCCCCCTCTCAAAGACACAACAGATACTAGCAATAATAATGTATACGATATTTAACATTAAACAGGTAGCAATCAATAGAAATATGTACAGCACGATATGTATTCGATATTAAATATTGTAGACTTCTGTTTATTATGTTGATAAAATAACAAAATTGAATACAGTAATATTATGTATATGTTAAGTAGTATAATCCTACCTAAAAAAAGTCTGTCATTTACCTTTGTTGTAATACTCCACTGGCTTTTGTTGCTGCTGTGTTGCATATCTTATGNGCCGTGTTGCATATCTTACGTATGAGTAATATCTGTGTAGCGTCTGCCTCTTCTTGTTGCTCGCACCATTCAATGCACTTGGAAAACGTTTTCAGCGACACTGTGGCTAATTATTTCGGGGCAATCCTTGAGTGTATCATCCTCTTCTTCTTCACTTAAACATACAAGTTCCTCATCATTTAATATTTCAAAGCCTCCGTCAAATCTGTCGATTCCCAGCCATTCTCTTACTTCACCTATTGATATGTTTTCTCCACCTGGAATCCCTTGACACAGAAGTAAGATTTCCTCAATTTCCAGATTAATTTATGGCCTCATTCTCGTTTACAGTCTCAGGCCACAGTTTATTCCAGGCCTTTTTAAATGTTTCGTCTGGTATATCTTGCCAGGCTTCAGCGATATGAAAAATTGCATCTTTAATAGTGTATGACCTACAAGAATACTTTACACATATTAATTCATCCCCAACGCAAACAACTTTTTGAATAAAGCANGAATACTTTACACATATTAATTCATCCCCAATGCAAACGACTTTTTGATTTTCGATAACCTCGCTTCATGCTTTCATTAATACCCTGATCCATGGACTTAATTAGTGGGGTAATGTTATCAGGCAAAAAGTGGCACGTAATTTTTCCATCATCACTTTGTAAGTCATGAGAAGGATGAGTTGGTGCATTATCCATTAATAACATGGCTTCTTCAGGCAATCCAATCGATTTTAAATGTGATATTACATTTGGCACAAACACACTGTGGAACTACTCATTAAATATATCCTGGCTCATCCAGGCACTTTTTTGTGCATAATATTTGGCAGATAAGACGTTTAATTTCATATTTTTGAAAGCTCGAGGCTTTTTAGATTTCTCAATGATTAGTAAAGGAAGCCTATGTCTACCATTTGCATTCGCACACACCATGACAGTTATGCAGTCTTTTTGCATTTTAAAACCAGGTGCAGATTTTTCAGATAAGGAGGCTAAGGTTTTCACGGAAAGTGCTTTCCAATATAGGCCAGTTTTATCACAGTTGTAAACTTGCTCTCTTACCAAATTTCTATCTTTTATTTCTTTCATTAGTTTTTCCCGATATTCTACAATGACTGTACTATCAGCGCTTAGTTTTTCACCCGATATGTCCAACTGCCTTGTGCCATGTCGACCTTTAAATTTATCCAGCCAACCTATACTAGCCTTAAATGAAGGATCCCCACCAAGCTTCTTGTTCATCTCGATAGCTTTAGCCAATATTATGGGCCCAGAAACTGGTATCCCTTAACAGCAGGCTTGAATGAAAACCTGATATAGAACTGTATTCAGTTGGTCCAGTTTTGCTGGCTTCTTCGTTTTTCTTAGTTTGACATCTCCGTCTGTCGTTTGCATTTTTGAAACACAACTTTTGATTTTATCTGCAGCTTTCTTAATACCATTGACTGTCGCCCGCCCAATTCCATATAGCGGAACGATACTTGTCGCGCTTTCTCCTTTACGCAGTAGTTTTACAATTTCAAGTTTTTGAGAAAGTCCCAATACAACAAGTTTCCGTTTCTCAGACATGTTAAACACACTTCACTTTGACAACAAACTGAGGACAATGACTACTGCTACTGAACTGACTGTACGAATGGGAGGGCGGATGAGTGTGTAGGAATTCTGGTAGGGTGGTGAGGATGACTGAACGATTCTACGTATGTAAGTTGTACATAAACAACAAACCTGAGTCATTCGCATTCCGCACCGCATAGAGTGTATTTTTACTGGGTATATTTATTACAGTACAATATACGTATTGTTCAACTCAATAATGTGCTTAATTTGATCTAATATGAAGCGACAAAAAAGTTATTTTTTTTTAGTTTATTAAGTTTGTTTTTTGTATCCAATTTTATTATTTTACTTGTCGTGTCAGTTTACTGACGGTTAAAAGGTGACGGATAACCGAGACTCCAATGTACTGAAATATCAAAATCTGCAAGAAAGTAATCATTATACATTTAAGAAAGTAATCCATTATACATTTAGATACCTANACTGAAATATCAAAATCTGCAAGAAAGTAATCATTATACATTTAAGAAAGTAATCCATTATACATTTAGATACCTACAAACTTTATCAAAACTTGGTATAAGGTATATAGGTCATGTTAAACCGTGGTGGACCGCACAGTGATTTCAATGGGTGGCTATAAACATTTGGCCTCTTCTCTTTCCTCCTCCAAGAACCCTTGTCAATTTCAGGCTAGATAGTAAACTTGCTGGATGGTGGTGGCATTAGGGCCTCAGAGCGAGAGAGTTGAGCCACTTTCACTGCTTGCAAGGAAAGTGTGAAGTTCTTCTAAAATGACGTATCAGCTGTGGTACATACGTCAGCCCAACTCCTGCATGTGATAAATTATGACATCGTTGCATATGTCAAAATTAGAAAGGCAAAGAAACATGAATTTTTAAAGACAGAAAATCCACACTGTATTTGTGTTATGTTATGGTGCACCCTCACTGGCTGATTTAGGTTTTAGGTTGTACATAGTTTAAAAATCAAAACTTTTACGTAGAGATGAACAAGAATGACTGGGTGGGAAAAAGCTACATCATTTAGAATTAGGAATAACTATTCAGGAAAAAAATTGTGTAGATGTACATTTACATTTTGTATGCCGGTGTAATTTGTTTTATTTTTAATTCAACTAGCCTACATTCGTTATGGAGAAGTAGCATGCATTATTTTCAAAGTAAGTGTAGAAATATTGACTTTATTGGACATGACTGTTGAAAACATGGGCAAAATTANGCATGCATTATTTTCAAAGTAAGTGTAGAAATATTGACTTTATTGGACATGACTGTTGAAAACATGGGCAAAATTACACTTATAAACACATTTAACAAAATCATGTGAATCGGTATAAGACAAATATTTTCGCTTATTACATTTAGCAGGATAAACTCTGGGAAATGTAAGCCATTATTATTAGGTCCGTGTCATANCAAATATTTTCGCTTATTACATTTAGCAGGATAAACTCTGGGAAATGTAAGCCATTATTATTAGGTCCGTGTCATACTAGGCAACCAGGTCGCTGCAATTTCTTCACCTGCTGCTTGCGAAAAGTAGGTATGTCGTACTAGACAGACCAGGTCACTTGTTTTTAGACTTGAGAAATATTGTACATAACCTCAAAATGCATGTGTTTAAACCAAAAGTGTTTTAAAGATGCCATTAAAACCACTTATTCAAGTCAATTTATGATTAAATACAGTGAAATCCCGTACCTACGAGAGTTCATAGAAGTGTGAAAAACTGACTTAATCCAAGTACTCGTAATATCAGATTCATTACAAAAAAAATTAAGTTTTAATTTTACGGTAAATGTACGGTGACTGCCGATGTAAACATGGCGTGAATTACAAATAGTATAGCTAGGTTATGTGAGCAAGCACTTATATAATAAATAATAGTGTAAATTCATGATCCATAACTAAAACATGATTTTAATGTTAAAATTTGTATTAAATTTATATTCAGATGTGATAACGGGGGATATCATTACCGCAGCAAAAAATATTCATAAAGGTTTACTACTGTAAACATGAAATACGTAATTACAATTGCCGCAAATTATTATAAACTGGCCAGCACAGCAAGTACAGTATAAGTAATACTCTCAGTTTAACGTCGCATAACAGCCGAACAAAAATAAACTTTCTAAACTGTAGGCAGAGCATGCGTTTATTACGTATTTTCCGGACTTGCTTTTTCCTCCGCATCTGTTAAGTTGCTCAGCGCTAGCAGGAGAATTATTTTTAGTAGATTTTACACTTAAGTGTACAAACTTTATTTGATAACTAAGTATTTTTCGCCAGAAGGAAAAAATTAACACAAGAGGTCAGGCGATTATTCATGTTGTCAATTTTGCCAACCTCAAAGTTGTAGCTGCGCTATTTTTTTGGCTTCATTAAAAAATTTTTTAACACAAGTGCACAAATGTACCATAACACTATAAAATACAAATTGGGAGGTTGGTACCACCTTTTATGAAAATTGCATGGAAATGCAGACGTGTTGATGTACTGAATATAGCAGCTTTTATTTTGCGCTGAATACACAATTCAATTTAGGTACTGTACTAACAAGAAAAAAAGAACACTGAAAACCAAACTTTTACTTCTGAAAGAAAGTATCTACGTTCGTTTGCTTCTTTTTGTACAGAATATTTTGCATCACAAATGCTTCCACCTGCTGAAATGCTGCTAAATCAGCAACAGAATCATTTAAAGCTTTATAAAAATTGTTCAGGGCGTCAAGAGCTTCCAATGCAGCCTATGTTGCACGTAGGGTCAAGAGCTTCCAATGCAGCCTGTGTTGCTGCCCGTAGGGTTTTCTCCTGTTCATCCTCAGAACTGGAATTTTCCTCTTCTCGTTTCATTGCAAGCTCAATCAGCTCGGCTTTAGTCATTTCCCAACATACCTCAACATTTTCATCAACTGCGACGAAATCTCGAAACTGACCATCTACCGTAATGTTGTCAGTCAGTTGGTTCCAGCCATCAGGTTCAGGTAATTCATCTTCTCCATCCCTCTCATCTTCATTTGTTACATCAGGATTCTGGTGGCAGAATCCAGCATGTTGAAAACACCTAGCAATGGCCTCTGGCATTATGTTTTCCCATAAGACAACAATGATGTAGATGGCATCCAAAACATTCCATTTTGTCAATGGTTTTTGCAATGACACTTTCCCTAACAAGCCTGGAGCAGAAGTGATGCTTCAAAATTCTGAAGACACCCTGGTTCAGTGGCTGTAGAACACTAGTGCAATTGGGAGGCAAAAAATACGTCCGGTGTTCCGCAAGGTTTGCATTTTCGGATGCGCTGGGCAGTGGTCCCGAAACCAAACAACTTTTCTATTTTTAACCTCCATCCTGGCACGAAAAGCATAGAGCAACTGTGTGAAGAGTTTGGCCATCATCCATGCCTTCTTGTTCACATTGTATATGCTAGGGATATTGCAAACATCCTGAAAGGCATGAGGCCTTGCAGATTTGCCAATTATAAAGGGTTTCAGCTTATCACTGCCATCCACATTGGTAAACAGCATTGTAAACACCTCTGGCCTCCTGGCGATTTAAAGTTTCACTCAGGATGGGGTAACATTCTTGCACTTGTAAGCTGTTTACACTTGCATTTCCCTTCTTGCCTTAAATTGATTAAGCCAAAAGACATGAACTTAAAAACATCAAGCTTCATCTTGAGCACCAATTCGTTAGCTTTCGCCAGAATTACTGATCCACTTATCTGCACGCATGGTGCATGTTGCTGTGAGAACCATTCGTACAGCACATCTTCCAATTCTAAATGTTCAAACTTGCGTAAGATTTTGTTCTTACCGCAAACGTTCGACTTAGGCATCGCATCTTTAATTTTTTCTATTTTTTAATATCAAAAAAAGTATAGAAGAATTTAAATTGTACAGCCTGCATATTTCACTTTTACTGCAGCTACTCTTTTTGCATTCCTGAATAATCTCAAATTTAGTGGCAATTTCTTGCCTTACGTCGACGAACTTGCCATTTATAACCACAATAGGAGTACAATTTCACAAGTAATCAATGCGCTAAAAGTATGCACCAATGCACAAAGCAAGGCAGAGCGCAACCGGTAAATACACTAATACAGTAAGGTGTAGATAAAAGATGTGAGAGTATGGTCGTTCACTACCTACAAGTCAGACAAAGCAAGCGGCATTGCAACATTTACTATACTGCAGCGTTGCCACTTCTCAAGGAGTGTGACCTATAAAGGTTTTACGATATTACCTATGCTAAATGCACACTTTTATACACAATATTAGCAATTTTTAATTCACCAAAATTGTTAGAAAAGGCAAATACATTTCATTAAAATGCATTTGAATTGCTTGTAAAATATGGAAATACAAAATAAACCCTCACTCGCAGTAACCATATAATTTAACCTTGGTAGTATAGTATTATATGATTGCATATTAAAAAAATGCCATTAAGTACAGAATTCTTGTGATAGGCCGTACTCGTAGGTACGGGATTTCGCTGTAATCACTTTAAATTGAAAACTTCTATTCTTGAAATTGAGTGAATTTTAATTTTTATTTATATTAATATTTTTGTCCAGTGTTCCTTCATCAGCCAAGCCATGCTCAACCCCTATGTTAAAATTACAACTGAATAATTTACGACAATTTTTGCCAATCATTACTTGCAAAGTTTTTTTTCAAACATTTACAATTCCAATCAAACACAAAGTCAATAGTTTCAGATAATAATCACGCAGTCAAAATACAGCCACTGCTCTAACCTCATTTCAAATTCTGTTTACAATAACTAGGTCATAGATCGTCGACTACAGCGTCGGAGATTGTGTGATTGGTTCTCATTGTCACCAACCTACGAGTGCAGTAAACATGTAAGAAGAATATGAAATGGTTTATCTCTTAGCCAATCTACAAATACAGTTAAACTGTAGGAAGAAGAATGGTAGTCTATAGAAGACGGAAAACTGCTGTGGAATGTATACAATACCATTGATAGCACCATTTGTCAATTATCCGTGTTGTTTTGCATTCACAAAGCATTAAAAAACGAATGATACGCGCAATCTTTGGCGAATGCACCAATGAGAAATTCGGAAAAACATCAATAACGGGAACGAATCACAGAAAATCCATTGTATTTCATAGCTTAACGATTGTTCCGAATTTTGCCTTTCGAGCAGAATACCTGATCGATGGCTGCGAGGAATTTATGTTTTAAGAGTTATAACATGCAGGTTTTCTAACATTGTTTAAACAATGGAAACTCAAACCACTGAAAACGATTGGACAAAAAGTCAGTGTCCACAGAACATTTTATGTGGACCCAACAAAATTCCTATGTAAATAATGCTAAAAAAAAAAGTATATTTTTGACTAACTCAAAATTTAATTTTTACAGCATTGATAAAACAAAAATGTCTGTAGCATCACTGAAAATTAGAAAATTACATGCTCCAATCATTAAACAACGAAGTATTAACAAAAAAGTATAAGTATCAACCGTACTCACCAAGGCATACAAAGTCTGTATACAGTACATTATGTACACATGCACAAGTAATACTAATAGATAACTCAAATAAAATTAATTTTCAAAACACCTCTCACTGCCCTGCATTTAGTCGTATTTATGTAAATTACTACTAACAAAAAAAAAATATAGAAGTCTAAGACTACACATCATGTATTTAAAGAGCTCAAAATACAAAAAAAAATTTGAAAAAAATGTGAAAATACAGTACACATGTACAATTAAATATGTACTGTAGAATTTTATTAGACGTTCAGCAAACAATTGCACTGTTTACGGCTGCACCCATGTTGATAATTACCAGCAATGACAAGAAACAGCGGTGCCATATTTTCGAGATATTGATTCACGATGTGACGTTGCCAACAACCCAAGCAAGTTTTTCATTTGAATATTTTATCATGAAAATTAATAATGCATTAAGTATAAATGTAACTAATAAACATGCCCAGAAAGTTAGAAAAAAGGTAACGCATAATTAGGGAAACCCTATTCACTGAACTTTATTAATCACAATATTCAAGCAACGTAAAATTAAGGAAACCCTATTTACTGCACTTTATCAATCACAATATTCAAGACATTTTAATTCCTTAGCTAGCAACTGTGACTGTTGTTAGTTGCTTTATGGATAATACTTCTGCTACAGCTGGGTTCACAACCGTCCGTCAGTCAGTCATCCGTCTATTTTTTCATCCGTCAGTTGAAAGCGATTCACAACAATCCGTCATCCAACAAACCTTCAGTATGGCAAAATTCCAGTTCGACAACTTATCATGATATTTCTTTAGTTGGAGGTACATTATTGGAAATACATTTTCAAAAGAGAGACATTTTTGAGAGATAATTTTTTTACTTAATAAGGATTTATACTGAATTGTTTGAATTTTAAATTACTGAATTTACCACAAAAAATAATACACACAGAACCACCGCCTTGCATTTCATTTCAAAGTGCGTATTCGCGTCTACGGAATGTCGTCAGGAGGCGGCGCCCATCCATCGGTACGTCGAAAGATAAGTTTGAAAAATATTGGACGGATTGACGGATATAAATAAAAAGGTGCCCTGCGGTTAGTTGAAGACCATGTGACCACCGGACGGACGGGCGACTGACTGCTGGTTGTGATTCCACCTTACGTCGGCAGTTATTTCTGTGCACGTGGTTTCAAATTGTGTGTGTTTAAATACCGTTTTCATTAAGTTTGAGTGTGAATACCAGAAAAAATTAAAGTGGATAGTATATTTGTGTTTTTTTTTTCATATAAGGTTAACACTTCTTGGTTCCCTTGATAACTTTATATACTTCATTTCATATAAGTTGGCCAGATTCTGACAGTCAGTGAGTGGCAACTTAACGTATACGAAACAACAAACAACGTGTCATTTACAAAATCCTGTATCATCTGATGCACGAACGAACAAAAGTTAATATTACGTTGGCTATTCTGAGTGCACTGCCAACGCATATTAGACCAGCCGAAAATACGTGTGATAAGAAAGAGTTCCTAGGTTAATTAATACATTTTATTTTACGTGGTCATAAAACAGCGGTTTTTTGAGTTCGAAACTGAACTTCGAGCTAAATTAGAATTGTATAGGTGTTCAAAATTAAAGGCACAGTAAAACAATCCATAACCAATTGAAACGCAATTTCAAATCATTTTTTTACGTGTTAATTGCCCCTCTCCAACCCCGCTTTCATTACGTGCTTCATATTAATTCCAAAAGCATACAGAAATAATGCATAATATTGTTGAATTATTTTTTCTAATAATTTGACGAAATATATTTCAAATTCGTGTCATTCCGAGCCAGTAATAGAAGAACAGTCAACTTAAAAAATATGTTATCTATTGAGCAAAATAAGAAGCTCAGACTTTGCTCCGGACAGGAAGTGTGTGCTACCTATCGGATTTTTCCTGAAACATTACAAGCCACCAACCACGAAAAGATACCAATAGTTTTACTTTTCATGAGCTCTGCACAATTTTTAAAGTAACTTATATTTTGTGTACAGTGATTTTGAGTGCTAGTATTTATATTCGGCAGGTAATCGTTCGTCTACATAAATTATACGCCATGTTGTTCTCCGAAAATCCATTTCCTTGCTTCCGAAGAAAGTTGGACACGCGTGAATAGTTGTTAAAGCAATTCTAACGTTATTCCCCGTCACATATTTCCAACTCAAATATATTATCTATAATGTCCAACGTGTGATAATAGCTACAAATAGAGTTTCGCAAATGTTATCCCACATTCACTGTCTTGGACAAATAAAAAAGAGTTAGCAAATATTACATTTTTTGCAAGGTTTAATATTTTTCCTCTTAACCTTTAACTGGTGACGTTGGGCCTCACAGGCCTTGCAACACTAACAAAACGTCATTTCACCCCCTTCCCCGCGCATCCCATTTTCCCGCGTTTCGGTAGCTTCGAGTTTAGTTGCGCCCACGGCGCGGAGAGGGATAGTTGCGCCGGTTGGAGCAAATTCGGTAAGTTGGATTGATTTAAAGTTTGGCAGAGGCCTCTCAGGCCTTACGTCACCACCAACGTAGGTTTTAAAATTTTACTTATACACTTTTTCCAGTTTTTCACAGCGTGTTCCTACAAATATACACGATGGATGACACAGGACCATCTAATAAGCGGCGTAGAGTGCTGGNCACAGGACCATCTAATAAGCGGCGTAGAGTGCTGGCGCAGATAAATTCGGTACAATTTCCAGAATCTATACAACATAGGCGATTGTGCTACAATTGATGAAATGCTGGTTGCTTTTAGAGGTCGATCGTACCTGGTTATATACATGCCCAGCAAACCATCGAGGTTTGGTTTGAAACTGATATGTTTGTGCGATGCGAAGACTAATTACTTTTACAATGGCTATATTTATTGTGGCAGAGGATCCGATGGTGATACTTTGACAAAGGAAGAAAATTAATTACTGGTCCCATCACAATCAGTCATACGTCTGACGATGCCCTTGCACGGCAGTAACCGCAACGTTACTTGTGACAATTGGATTACATCAAAAGAATTGATCGATGCTCTAAACAAACGAGGCCTGACTTCTGTGGGCACTCTGAGAAAAAACAAAAGAGAATTGCCTAGAGTTCCTGCTGTCGAAAACAAGGGTTGTTGGATCCACACTCTATGGATTTACCAATCAAACCACTTTGATGTCTCACGTCCCGAAGAAAGGTAAAGCTGTGCTTCTAGCTTCTTCGATGCATCACTGTGAAGAAATTGATGACAGAACAGGGAAACCTGAAATTATAGCCTATTACAATTCCACAAAAGGAGGACTAGACGAAATTGATAAAAAAAGCTCCATCTATACCTGCAGTCGCCGGACACGAAGATGGCCTATGGTAATCTTTTATTGAATGCTGGACATTAGTTCTGTAAATGTGCATGTCCTGTATCAACCTGATGGTGGCCGAACTATTCAGCGAGGAATTTTCATCAAACCATTGTCTAGGAACCTTGTTTTACAGCACATGAAGCACAGGGCTTATAACTCATGAATTACACTCTAAATACATTCGAACATAAGACGAAGTTTGGGCTCTGATATGCCACCTGAACCTCAAGATGCAGAACAAACTGAGAAAACGCGGAAAAAATGTGCCAGTTGTCCTCCTAAACGTGACTGAAAATCATTTTACCAATGCATTTCTTGTANGAGAAAACGCGGAAAAAATGTGCCAGTTGTCCTCCTAAACGTGACTGAAAATCATTTTACCAATGCATTTCTTGTAAAAAGCACGTATGCTTGCAGTGCGCGAAACAAGTGTGTCCCGAGTGCCAGTGACATATGTCATCTCATATTTATGGTACTTTTTATGTTGATTGGAGTCTAAACTTAGATAAAAATATGTTATAATGTTAATAAATGTACTTTTTTGTTGTTTTATGACCAAATGTTGATCTCATGCCAATTTCACCAAATATAAGGAGTACAAATTTTAATATTACCTGTTTCTGAATTAAACATATAATAAGATTACTATAAATTGTTACTATTTATCCCTAAATACGCATTCTAATAGAAAATAAATACTTAGGTAGGCTACAGTTCTCCATTTTTATAAAATCACTCAAATAGAATACAGGCTTGTCAGGCCTCACGTCACCAGTTACGTTATACAAATGCTACGTCACCAGTTAAAGGGTGACAGACATCACTATAAAATATCTTAAAATTTGTTTAGCATAAAATTTTTTTGTAGTTACTAAATTTTAAATTAAGAATTTATATTTTTGCCCTTTAGCATATTTTATTGATTAATGATTTATGTACACATTACTATTACTACAAACGCAGNGAATTTATATTTTTGCCCTTTAGCATATTTTATTGATTAATGATTTATGTACACATTACTATTACTACAAACGCAACTACGTATTTCTGAGTAGCAAGTTTGCCCAAAACGTCCCACGAACAGTACATTGACAAGGGGATCGGCTGATGACAGCATGAAAATAAACAACATCATTGTCATGTGGCCTATCACCTGATGGCAGAAGGATATGTAGTCAGATGTAAAAAGTAGCGCTACTTTCGCAGACCTGTCAGTATCTGGCCAACTTATGTGAGACAGAGTATATCCGTTCAATGTGACCACCATTATCTGTATAATGTTCAATGTGACCACCATGAGCGGCCCGAACGACATCTGCGATAATCAAACTCGTTCCACGCTCTTGTCAGCATGTCAGGGGTTACAGTTTGGATGGCGTTCTTAACTTTCGATTAGAGGTGGTGAGGGGGAAGCGAGCTCGCATTCGACACGTCAATGAAGGGAACGGTCTGAATTTTCCTTTACGTGCCCCGAACGAGGTAGACGAGGTCTCCTTGTCTAAGTTGGTTTTTAGCAATGAAGCGACGTTCAATACAAATGGTAAGGTGAACCGGCACAACGTGCGAATATGGGGTCAGGAGCCTCCACATGAAACCACCGAACACGAGCGCGCTTCCTCCAAAATAAAACGTGTTTTGCACTGTATCCAAAGACACTGTTTTCTGCCATTTCTTTTTTCACGAGCCCACTGTTACTGGAATCAATTATTTGGACATGCTTACAGAGTAGTTGTTTCCTCAGTTAGAAGAGACGGAGAGGGACTTCATTTTCCAGCAGGATGGTGCGCCACCCCATTAGCACCTAGCTGTTCGCGGATACCTGAACGATACGTTGCTGCAACACTGGATTGGTCTAGGAGCAGCTGGTGACCAGGCTCTTCATCACTGGTCCCCAAGAAGCCCGGATCTTACCCCGCGCGATTTTTTCTATGGGAGTACATAAAGGATCAAGTGTTTTGTCCACCATTGCCGGCTAACATTGAGGACCTCAAAACGAGAATTACGGACACCATCCAAACCGTAACATCGGACATGCTGACAAGAGTGTGGAACGAGTTTGATTATCGCTTAGATGTCGTTCGGGACGCTCGTGGTGGTCACATTGAACATTTATGAATGTATGGTAAACAAACTTTACAGTTCCACGGTTCATTTGATTGGTCAACCAAGGTTGTAGGTTGTTTGTTTTTGAGATTATAGACCTTTAAAGTTGGGGTATTCTTTTATACTCATACTGTATAACATGAACAGTGGGAGGGAGCGTATTCATATGAAATTCCAAAAAATTCAAAAAAGGCATACGAGATAATATTGAAAACGTACATACATATTTATATATATACACATATCTTTACCTATTATGTCACTGAAGTTTTATCACAAGAACACATATTTATCAGAAACAAAATTTTTTTTTTATGTAATACCTTAACAGTACAATAGCTTATATTATACAAATAAAAATTTATTTAAAACAAATATTAAAAAGTATTTGTGTGTTAATCCTTTTTATAATTTAGAAGACTACATCTCCTGTTGTAATGCATTTAAATCAATTGGATAGGTGTGACAACTATGTAAATTTTAATGACGTATGTATTGAACTTAGCCTTATGTAAATCAAATTTTGTATATTAATTGTACTGTTTTTATTGTTGAAAATAGTATTGTAATTGCAATCATTTTGCACATGTGTTGAAAATTTTACTTGTGTAATTTATCTTTTATAAATACTTATTTATTTGTATATGTATTTTTGTGATTGTGTCCGTTATAATGTGACATTCTCAATATCCCATTGTTCTTTGAACTTGTGAGGGGTTTCTGCAGTACAACTTAAAAATAAAATGAATAAAACCTTTCATATTATATTCACTTAGCGCTACAGTAAAACCTCTCTATAAGAAAACTGAAGGGACTAAAATACAGCAGGTTTGTTTTAAAGAAGTTCTTTATAAAGAGGCAAAATATATATTTAATGGTATAAAGGATCTTCTTCGAATAAAACCAATTTTTAGCTTGTAATGACGCAATATTCTTAATTTTTCGGGACACAAGTGTAAAATTCTTTCGTGTGTATTTAGCTTTGGAAAACTTTGTAATATTTTATCAGGTTTAAAGTTAAAGCCGCGGTGGTTCGTTTCCCGCGATAGTTTATCGAGCAGACGTGTGCTTTTGAAGGTTATCGGATGTACATCTGCTGTTTACGTTGTAACAGGAGTCCATTTTCCGTCGAGTTTCGAAAGTTATTGTTTTGGTTGTCAAGTTTCGAAAGTTGTTGTTTTGGTTATGCGTCAGCATTATACAGAAACTTTCCGGCTGTGTCGTGACGTTCGGTTCTCTGGAAGTGGACGGTGTCAACAGTTTTAGTTTACTGCGACGCAGTAGAGAGTACAATAACATGTTGTGAGCGCGGGACACAGCGTAGTAGGGGGGGATAGGCCTGCCTAATATATACTGGTGGTGCCTATCGCATAAAAAGACAAAGTAACCAACCGTCGAAGAAGACGCATCGGGCGTGAGAAGACGCATCATGCGTGAAGAATTTCACCCACACCAGCAAGCACCCGTGACCGTAAGATCTTTTGTTCACATTTCTTTTTCAGTTTAACGTCACTTAAATTCTATCAACTTATTTCCGCCGGTGTGGGGGGTCGTTAGGGTGCCAGGAGGGAACGAACATCCCTCCTGCCTTCGTAACTTAGTCTTGCGATGCAAGTTTGAGACATTAATAAACTGTAAACGACTGTGGCGCTGGTTTCTGCACTGGTATAACTAATTGTGAAAGTTCGTACTCTGCAAACTGGAAAGTCGTCTGTGCACTGTGAAACTTCAATGATAAATAAAGTATAAAGCAAACTGATCTGGAACTTCTTTTTAATTAATCGGCGTCACCTGGTACTGAGTCTCGTATTCTACCTATGAGCAAGCCGTGGCAATGTAAACATTCGACAGTGTAATAAGTCCAGAACGTTACAAGATGGCGCCCAAAACTGTGCGGCTGCATTATTATAAATACGGTAGTAACAAAGACGGAACATTACAAGCTATTGGCAACTACAGCCTTGCAAACAAATTAAATTACTACCGTATTAACACCAAAAATGTAAACATCTACCGCAACACACAAAAAACTTATTTTTGTTTGAAATAATTGTGGAAAGGGTTGAGGTGGCAAGTTCCTATCTCTTGGTAATCAGTTTTTTCCTCACATGCATCTACAATATTTCAGATTTCTAATTTTGTTGGCACCAAAATTGCCTTGCTTTTTTTAAATCCATTTGTGATTTAAATAATATAAATTTCTTACATGTTAAAACATACAAAATAAATAAATAAATAATGCGGATACTAAATAAATAAATTGAGCAAAAACAGCTGCTGTGACCATGGAAGATACGTACAGCCAAAACTGCCACATAATTAACAGCGCCAAAACTGCTGCCACAACCACATAATTAACCTCTTCAGTCCCGAATTAATCTACAATCTCAGGTGTATCAATCATTTTATTTTTGGATGAGCACTGTACTTGTTACGAACGGGCTTCACGCAACCAGTGAACGATGTACTGTGACTTGATTGATTTCTGCATTAACCATTCACGAATGAGAGAAACACACACTTCGTCATTGATTACTTGTGTACCTAACTTAACCTACAGTGCCGACCATAAATATCCATCTGCAACATGTCCTCAATCACGGACACGGGGACTCAACAGGTTAATAGCACCAAAACTGTAATGCAACCACCAAACTACTGCCACAACCATAAAATAAATAGCGCAAAAACTACTTCTGCGATTACATAATGAATTACACTCAAATTGCTTCTACTAGCACATAATATATTACGCCAAAACTGTTGCCGTATCATGTTAGAACCACTTGGAAGTAACATATATTTACACATACGATTAGGTTATGTTCTCCCGTGACAACTCTTAAACATAGCAAAGCATTAAGTAATTGTCAACTTCGAAAATCGAGACAGGCAATCCAAAGTTGTAGACGATTGTATATGTCAAACAGTGATCAACAAAAAAATCTGCAGTGTTTGCCAAAAGTAATTTTGTTTTACCAAATGCAAAGTGCAACATCTTCATGCTGTGTATATCTACGACACTGATCGAACGAGAATGTTTATGTTTTTAACACGCAGAAAATGAATTCCATACAGATGGCTAGTCAAATAAAAATTATTTTAATGAACAAAAGTGTTAATTAAACTGGTTATTTCTTTATTTTAAATGGCAAAGTTTATTCGTTATAAGCAAGTTTGCCATCACGGACAAGGAGAAATGCTTGTTAAGTAGAGGCAAACTAACATGTACAACAATACAGTACTAAATTTTTAGTTTGTTATATGGAGTTTCTCATTATGGTGGTGTTCATAAGGTTGGAGTTTTACTGTATATATTTTCATTATAGACTATTTTTTCAGAGCACAACTATAGATTTGAAATCTACAAACAATAACTTAAAATTTGTATATTATTTTCCGTGTCATTTTAATGTTACTGCTTCCAATATTTCCTTTTGTAAAATTAACTCAAACGTTCTGTAGCGTATAATGCAAATTATTTAGTGGTGGGCCCAACTAACAGTAAGTGTCTTTCAAACTCCAAAAGTCTCCTCCAAGAACTAAACTTTGCATAACTATCATTACTGCCCTCTAGTGTCAGGCATACAAATTGAATGCAGTGCCACCTACTGAGCAGTATTCATCACTCTACCCTTCCATTTCGTATGGTAGTCAAACTATAACTTTGTGTACACAAATGGTATACATTAGAAAAGTTAACAAACATAGTCTATTAAATAGTCTCATTAAAGTCTTCTTAATTTAAAGTTTACTTGATTGTGGTTAAAACGGCATCATTCTGGACTTTGCTTTGCCAAACTGCATTTAGCCCAACTGCTAATAGACTAACTGCATTTATCCTAAATGCGTTTAACTTTGTTTACCCTAAAATGTTGATTTTCAAATATTCTTGACAGAAACTGTGTTTGTTCTAAAGAGGTTTGGCCTAAATGCATCTATCCTAAAATCTGAAACTTGCATTTTGCCTAACTGTGTTTGTCCTACATCGTTTGGCCTAAATGCGAATAGTCTAACTACGTTTATTCTAATTTCATTTGGCATAACTTTGTTTACCCTAACTTTAGGGTAAATGCAATGCCACCATCGTGACCGCAACGTGTGAAAGGATATTGCATCTCATGATGGACTAGTGAGTGTGTGATTGCAAATAGTGGACGTCTGAAATTGATACGTTTAAACCGTGAACTGTTTTTATAACTAAATTAGTTATTTGAATGTCACGTCTATTTATTACAAATATGTAACTTCGTCCTTGGTGTTTGAAACACAATTGTGTAATGTGCTTACGTTTCTGTAAGTTGAATGTTTGCCACAATCCCAACAAAATACTAAGCCCAGCCAGATAAATTTAATTAAATAATGAAATAAACCTAGAAAACAGTAAGTACCAATGCATAGAATTATAAGCGTAACAAAAGTAACTGTATGTCTATTTATGTGCATCTTCACCACTATCTCTTAAGTTTGTTGCTAGAGGTGAGACGATATGGTTTTTGAGCCTTTTCCGATATTGCCGATACAAACTTACCGATATTGCCGATATTAATACAGATTCTGCCTTGACAAGGAAAAATTACATTATTGCAATTTTCAAAAAAAAAAACTTAATTTTTAAACGTTTACCTAAATAAAATTCTAATTGTCTTCGTTTTTATTGTTTCAGTGATAGGCCTAAATATTACGATAAATATAAATCTAGGAACCACATATTAACCTTAAGCATATTTATAAGACAACCATAACCTCCAAAAGCATGTCATTAAGAAATGAAACTCTTAAAAAAAAAATAACACTTCAAATGGTGCGAACATTCAATGTGCCGTTTTAAGTGTGTGGTACTATAAGACCTCGATGGTGTACCGCCTCTCGAAACCAAATATTTGCAAATATTGTAAACAGTTTTGCATTCTTGCGTGTTGCTTACGGTACATTCCACAAATCACTTTTTCTTCCAGCCATATCAATCGTTTATTGCTGGCGAATGTAAATAATTTCACCACTTTCGTACCCTAATCTAACACAGTCATGTTACTACAGCAACAGCAAACAAACCAACAAAACAAACACAAAAAAGGCAAACTGTCGGAATAGCGCTGCCAGGCGGCAGTAATGTGCAGCATGTAACCAACATTACAAGATTACATAAGTTTTTTTTAATGTGTCGCTGTGTTTGCGGTTTGTCGTAAAACAATTAAGACAAAATATTTTTGGAGGTTATCGTAAATATTAATTATTGTTAATATTATATATGTGTAAGGCTGATTAAATGTTAGGTTTTGTTTATGCTGCAAGCTTGCCTCCATAGATAAAATTCAGTAAAAGCAAATGGTGGCTAATATTGTTTTGTTGTATACATGTTTCGTAAACAATCATGCAAAACGTGCCTAATTTTGCTTTGAAAATAAACACAGCCAGTTACGGTACTTTAGTAAAAACCAATTTAAAAATAGAGATTATTTTAATAAAACCAAATAGTGAGCAAAGCAGTCCAGCATCATCTTAGATTCTTAGGGCAAAATATCTGTTATAATGTCTGTGATTTAAAAATGAATTGAGCACAATTCCAATAATTACGATATTGGCTCAGTCCTATTTGTTGCTGCAACATACAAAAAATAAGTGACAAGTTATGTGCTTGAGTTTAATGTGTCTGCTTGTTGGCATAGTTGTTCCTTCGTATTAATTTATATTACTACTGAAGTCGTCCTTTTAACGAATTAAGACAACACACATGAATAACAAACAAGAGGTTAAATACTCCAGTTTCCCCCCCCCCCCNTAACGTGTATTACGGGTAAGGTGCTATGTCATATTAACAAATATGTTAATGTAAAGTAATAACTGTAAGAAGTATCGCCAATGCATAGTTAAAAAGTCACAAAGCTGACCAAAATATGGTTATAGGCTTAAATTGTGAACACTTTAAAAAACCATTTTGTACAATATGACAAAATTCTTTTAACAGCTGAAAACAGTAAACAAAGCATTTGACAGTTAAAACATAGAAGTCACATGGCAGTGTTTATGTTTACATGTAGCAGAAGAATACGTAATCAGTAACCAAATGTAAAACCTTAGCAGGGCTTCAGAAAAGTGTGAAGTAATCTTAATTGGCCTATAAATGAAAGTTCATTTAGTGCACCAGCAAAGAAAATTTTTGCCTGTAATCATGTTTGTTTTCATTATTTTTTAACTGAAACAACTACATAAAACAAAAATTTTAATGCACGCAAGACCGCTGTGGTAAATACTCCATATCCTACATTTTTTTGGTTTTATATTGCAACCTAATTTGTTATAATGAATAACTTGCTAAAATGTTATGTAATTAATTTATATTCCATTAAGACTGAGGATCTAATGAAATTTTTCATTTTAGTTTCAGTTTCATGAAAGTTTATCGTTACTAATATTATAAATGTGAAAGTCTGTGTGTTGCTGTGTGTGTGCGTAGGCATGCATGCGTGTGTGTTACCACTCAGCTCAATAACGGCTAAACGGATTTTGATGAAATTTGGTATGTAGGTACTTTAGGTCCTGGTAGGATATAGCAGGATGCTTTTTATCCTGGAAAATTGTACGGTTCCTGTGGAATAACAACAAAACGTAATTATGCAACGGCTGGAGACATGACCAAAATATTTTTTTCCTCTGGTGTCAAGAGTTTATCAGGCCACCCAAGGACCTCTGAAATGGCTTAAGGACTGCTATCAATCAATAACAACCCGGACCGAATATTTAATGTGCCCTCCAAAGTCCGGAAGCGCTCAGATGTTATGCCACTAAACAGTCACCCATCCAAATGTGTGCAGCTGGGAACGTTGCTTAACTTTGGCGATTGATTAAGATTCCTCAGCTAAGCGTAAAAAGTAGTACCTAGGTACACTTATTTCTAAAGTTACAACTTGATGAAACTCACCTTTTTGATTTTCATAGATTGACGCTGGAAAGCAGAAATGTGGTAACTACATGATAGTTGCACATATACACTCCAAAAACAATACCCTACTTCTAGGCTATCAGTAAAAAATAATTCCTTTCTTTTGGGTTGCCGTAATTAGTTAAAAACCTACGCCAACATAATATAACTTTATAATTCTGTTTTCAAATAAATTAATTGTCTTCACAATTAATTTATTAGTGTATAACTGTAAAACTCAATTGTACCTGGGCGGAGCCGGGCCAGTTCGCTAGTTAAATATATTTCATTTTCATTTTGCGAGAAGAAAAGTCACATTTACATATCACTATAATTCTGTCACAATGTCTGTCTCATAACTTCATACTTTACACAAAAATAGCTTTATATGTGTGTGTATAGAGTAAACTCCCGATTTTCCGGGGTAATGACAGGATAAGGGTTCACGAACAACCAATATTCAAGATTAAAGAAATTTTNTTTAGGGCTACATACTGTATGCGTAGGTTATGTACACAAATAATATAATCACAAAGAATTTAATTTTTTGGCAGCCAGTGTGTGGCATCATCATAAATGATATTAACACCACATACACAAAATTGTGTATCAACTGATGCGTGAACGATTGCAAAAAATTTCATATTTTGACAGCCTACATTTGTAAAACAGACATCAGAGAAATATGCAGGCAAGAAGGAGACTGTACACAAAATGCCTATGTATTTTATTTTACATTGTTACAAAACAGCTGTTATTAGTGTAACAAATTAAACTGCATTCTAGGATAATGTGCAGGTGTTTAAACGAAATGGAACACCATGGGCCTGTTGCATAATGATTTTCAAGTTAATAATATTAGTAACAGTACTTGTAACTTTTGGAATTGTGTTGCACAATAAAAATTTACAAAACTACAAGTTACAAATTGTAAAATTGAAAATGTTAGTGAATTTTACAAGTATCTGTTGCATAATTGACTGTTTTCATACAAGTTTGTAAAAATTATTAATTTACACTACAGTAGTATAATTTTTACAAGTGTTCACTTGCTTAAAGTTTCAAATTACAGGTGAGGTTGTGATTGAGGTTGCTACAAAAAGAGTGGTACTTTATCTCCTAAGCAACAGATATGCATAGAATTGCAGTGTGGAGGTGACGCCCAGTTCAATATGGAAGCAGACATGCATGGGCTAAATTAGTCTACTGTTTTATAGAACAGATACTTAAATCAGTACAAATGATTAAATTAAAAATTAAAGTGTACCAAAATTAAATAACCATACTAATAGTTATTTGCCCACTCCTGATAGCATGGCAAGGAAAGGGAAGGGAAGGTAAAGGTTTTAAATTAAATTTTATAGCAAATCATTTAAACTGTGACATATATGTTGTTCAACTCCATAACTCCCTATTAAAATAAAAAGATGAACGTTCAAACTTCATAAATATGTGCACTACATAGATGGTTAACTGTTAATTGACATCCATTGAAATGCGAAAATAGACTGAAGAGCCAAAAAAACTGGCACATTTGTCTAATATCATGTACCCCCCCCCCCCTTTTCCNACATCTGTCACGTTTAATGATTCTCGTCAGTCGTCGTTTGTCCCGTTATTTCACAATCTTTTTCAGGCCACAGCGATGTCGAAGATGTGATGTTTTACCGGATTCCCGATATTCAGGTATACTCGTGAAATGGTCATACGCGAACATCCAAAAGTTATTGCTACCTCGGAGATGCTATGTCCCATCTCTCGTGCGTTGAATATAACCCCACGTTCTAACTCACTTAAATCTTGATAACCTGCCATTTTAGCAGCAGTAACCGATCTAGCTGCAGACCGCATCGCATTACTCTGATTGGTTCCATGCCTCTGTTATTTGCATACGCATGCCTATACCAGTTTTTTTTGGCTCTTCAGTGTACATAACTGAAAACATTTTACACGTGTCTCTTTAGTAAAAATCTATTTCCATAAATTAAAATACAAACTTCACACTTCAAAGGTTGCTTAAAAAATTTACCCTGGCTTTTACAAAATTTTGAGACTTTTCCCCTGGCCAACAGAATTCCTTAACTTTTCTAGGTTTTTCAGAAGAATAGCACTTTCACTCATAGGCTATGAGCACATGGATAAACTCACCTGCTCAAAGTTGTGCAGACTTTCCATGTCTTCATCTGACTCGAAGACACATGCATCCGTTTTGCAAGTTTTGTCGCCATCTTGAACGACGGAGCCACCCGGAACTAGGAAAACAAAATTGTCCTTTCAGGATGAATGGTATAATACAGAGAATATGCAATTACAACAAAGTACTTTAATGTACCAATTTTTCCAATAACATGGCAATAATAAAACTTTAGTTAAAACTGTGTAAAGTGATACAAAATTATGTATTCGGTACTGTTATCATTGCATTATCCAATTGATAGAAATGCATGTGTCATGAATTACAATACATAGTTACCTATGACAACAAATTTACAATACTGACTTAGAATTTTATAAAGTAAACTCTTGGCACTATAACCCCAGGAATAACCCCCCCCCCCCCTTNAGATTTTTTAATACTATCTTACAAGCACGTATATCTCAAGAATTAATTCACAGGAATAATTTGACTGTATTCACACATATAAGAAGTATCTTTGCCGCTACAGCTGTGCAAATACCACTAAGTAAAACTTATGCAATTTTTCCCAATTTTAACAATTACCACTTTGAATTAACGATTGATTCCCTGGGAACAATGAAAGGTTGTAGTTCCGAGAGTTCACTGTATCCCTACATTTTTCTTTACAGTAATTGCATGTTTTTGCTGGAGTGGTAGCAGGAGGATCCAAATTTTATTGAGGATTAATGTGACCTAAACATTTGTACAAGCAGTGGTGTACGACTAGCAACCATCCAGAAAAAATGCTGAAGATGACAGATACATCCAGAATTCTAAAGAGAAGGTTTCGTAGCAGCAGAAGAGATAGAATTAGGAATGAAGAAGCCAGAAGAAAGTTGATGGTGAAAGGGATGGAAAGGAAGATAAAGGCTGGATAAAGGCTTCATCCTCACCAATGGTGAGGATGAAGGAAGAGAGAATCTGCCTAGAAATGTATAAGTTGCCACACCAATGCAGCAAGCCAAGATCAAACAAACTCCTTCCCTAACAAAGAGTCTGACATGCCACTGCACAACCAAACACATTCAGCAATAAAACTAGAGCTGTACTGATTCGGATCTGTAAGAAAGTGCTAATATTTTGCCATATTGAAGCATTGGCCAGTATCTCGTACAACTGCATAAAAATGGCAAATGCAGCTGCAGCAGTACGTAATAGTTCTGGTGTATTTGTGAACTGCAGTTGTGTGTTCTCTAGTGGGCTTCTAGTTCAGCTGTTAAGATGGTTAAACTTCAGGAAGGAATTTATTTGTGCCACAAAAAAAAAGCATTCATATCTGCAAACATTACAATTGGAGAAACTTCATACCTATCTATGGTTCACATCTTATGTTCAATGTGCATATGATCCAACGAAAGAAGCGCTTTGGCAGAATTATGCATCCCATAGCTTTACTAGTGTGTACACTGAGCCGTTTAATTTATGTATATTTTTAATAACAGTTTCTCTGTTTAAATTAGGGAAATTTCACATCCTGTTACTGACTAAGTAAGAAATTTATGCCATTCTGCTACTGTAGGCAAATCATTTAATAACATATGCCTCTATGGGAATAAACAAAGTTAGAGGAATATAAATTTATCTGCTGTCAGACAGTTATTTACTCAATAAAAACCAAAATAAAACAAACCATCAACAATATTTTCACTATGTTTTGAAAATATTTGTATCCGCACAGGATAGGCCAATCTGTAATAGTTGGGGACTGGAAAATTTCACACCAAATCAGGGTCAAAACGCAAAAGATTAGGGGTTTGCATGAAAAAAACAACTATTTCAGGTAATTTTAATAAATAACAAAGTAAATTTTTTGCCATGTATTATTATAAACACAAAATTAATTTCTAAAGGAACATAATACAGGATTATTAACACTATTGAACACAGAATTTAATCTTTACTATCACCACTACTACTGTAACTCCCCAACTTTTAGGTTAACACATAAATAAAACAAGCAATGTACATTATTGTATGTATAATACTTAAGGAAATGCACTTTAAGGTTAATTTCATGTGTGATGGCATGTATTGTTATTACCGGCTATATCATAGACGTATCCCTAGCAGGTACCTAGATGGGTCTGGTGGTCTGTCTCTTGAGCACGTCTATCCTACCTCCTTGCCTCATGGGCCCTTTCAAAGTCCGTAACACACTCTTCGAGAGAGATGGTGGATTGTGTCAGTAGCAGACTGTCCCGGAGTCGGGACATTTACTCTACTATCACTTTGTGTACTTCATAATGCCGTTCAGGGACTAATGGAATTCTTCCCTTAAGACTCGTCAGATCGTAGACTGGAAACCGTTCTGGGTATTGTGGATATATCCCTGGGCGCTGGGAACATACTGCTGAGGATTGCCTTTTCTCCCGTAGGATTTGTGCATGTCGACATCACCTGGCTTCCTGGTCACGTTATCGGTCGGGGTGGACACTGTTCGTGGTTGGTGCGTCCTGCTGCCTAGAAGATAGGGGTAGGGCTGAGTCGGGCTGAGGTCCGAAGAAGCCTGCTAGGTCATAATAGGCTCTGGTAAGACTTCCCAGGTTACCAAGGTCATACTCTGTGGGCAGGGGGGAGTTCCTGGGCAATCTGACTGAGGCGTCCGATGATGGCTCCCAGGCATGCAGATAGAGGAGGGGGTAGAAACTCTAGATGCATGAACCATGTATACCCAACAGAGAGGAACACCATAGACCACCACCCTGCCAGAGTTTGGAAGGGTACAGCTAGGAAGTATTCCTCGACGTTGGACTCCGACGTGGCACTGGTCACCTGAGGTAGGAACGTTCCAACTGCACGTCTAGGGATTCCAGACAGGCAAGTCATGTATACCCAACAGAGGGGAACACCACAGGCCAGCACCCATCTGTAAGGGGAAGGTCAATGCCCCTTAGTGTAGAGAAATACCAAAGGAGTTCACCCTTCCCGTTGCCCTTCGCTGCTGTGAATGGACACTCAAAACGGTACCAGCTTTAAGCCAATGTCACGAGAGAGCATGGGTGGCACTTCCCATGGCAAACTGCTATGTTGCACTTCAGCTGTCACATCTGATACTTAATTACACATACTTCTCTACATTTATTGATTGAAATTGCAATTTATGTCTGAGGGTCACTTCTTTATGTACGAGGGTAATCCCAAAAATAAGATCTCCTATTTTTTTATACATAAGAAAAACGTTTATTGTCTACAATATTTACATGAATGTAAAGGTTGAACATTTATCTATTTTTCTACATAATCACAATTTCGGTGGATGCATTTTTGTAGACAAAGTGACAGTTTTTGTATGCCCATGTCATACCAGTTCGCCACCATGTTGTTAAGGAAGCGTTGAACCTCATTTTTCACCTCATAGTTGGAGATGAATCGCCTTCCGGCCAAATTTTCTTTCAACTTAGGGAACAGGTGGTAGTCACTGGGTGCCAAGTACGGACTATAGGGTGGGTGGGTGATGATGTTCCATTAAAACTCTTGCAGGAGAGCGACGGTTAGACGGGCGACATGTGGGCGAGCATAGTCATGGAGAATGTTCACATCCTTGCTCAACATTCCTCTTCGCCGGTTCTGAATTGCCCGTCTGAGTTTTCTCAGTGTTTCACAGTACCTGTCAGCGTTTATTGTGATCCCAGGAGGCATAAATTCGACCAACAATACCCCCTTTCGATTCCAAAACACAGTTGTCATGACTTTACCAGCAGACTGTTTGTTTGAATTTTCGCGGTTTGGGCGAAGAGGGATGCCGCTACTCGCGTGATTGTTGTTTGGTCTCAGGTGTAAAGTGGAACGCCCAGGTTTCGTCACCTATGACAATCAAGTCCAAAAAGTTGTCCTTTTCGTCTGCATAGCGGCGAAGAATCACCACGTTGCCGCTTGTGGTCTTCTGTCAGCATTTGTGGTACCCATCTTGCGCACACCTTCCGATATTGCAACTTTTCTGTTAAAATCCTGTGAATGGTGCTTCGGGAAACCGCAGGAACCAAAATGGAGAGATCATCTAGAGCGATCCGCCGATCTTCACCCATGGTTTTCTCAACCATCGCGACTTTCTCGTCTGAAATTGACGGTCTCCCGCTCCTTTGTTCATCGTGAATTTCAGTACGACCAGCTGTAAACTCTACACCACTTGCGAACTGCACTTCCTTCAATTGGCATGTATTTAAATCGGTTCAACGCCTTTTGCGTTCAAAAACAGAATAACTGCACGAACTTCGCACTTGGCGGTAATGTCCAACGGTAACTCCATTCTCAACGGCTGCCAAACCAAGACTGAGTGTTCCAGCGAGGCGCACGCATGCTCATTTGGAAGGGCGGGAAGCACATATTACAACAATGTGGCTAATAGCCACACAAACCGTTCTTTGTAAGAGTATGAAAAAATAGGGGATTACGTTCAACCTTTACAATGATGTAAATAATTTAGACGATAAACGTTATTTATAAAAAAATAGGAGACCTTATTTTTGGGATTACCCTCATATGTACTATTTACCAATATGCTTTGCTTTCTGTCTTAGGAGTAGTTTCGTTTGTACAGTATAGCAACGTGTGTTTATGTGCTCCATATATGAGGGTTGCTTCTGTATGAGAGACATACCAAGACATTATGAGCAGAATACTTAAAATATAATTTTTAAATAAGAAATGATATGAGCCAATAATAATATACTGCTACTATTTCACAGCACTTCCGAGTAACAATTTATAAAAAGGTTAATAGAAGAAACTTAGAGATGGGACAATTCCAATATTTTCAATGCAAATACCCAATTCTCATTTCTCTGTCGATTCTACATTATTTTCAGATTCTAGTTTCCTACGTTTAACAACTAATAGGACTTTTAACACACAAAATCGCATTGCCATTCACTGTCAGAACTAATCTACATATGTATTTAAATTCACACAAATTTTACAAGGCTTGGAAATTGAACAGCACTGTGGAGAAGTGCTGTAAAGTTGCAGAAATCAGTTTATTTTATTTTTAAAAAATTATTGCAATAGCTTTTTAATAATGAGCTTTTGCTATCTACAGAAAATTTTTGGCACAAATTTGCAAACGTGAATTAGGGCTTACAAATTATTAACCCAAGGGCAAAATATATTTAAATACAATAATTGCATTAGTATATTAAACACTGATGTATTACTGAACAAATACAATTCATATATATTTTGTTCAGAAAAACAAGTATTCAAAGCCTCACAGGATCTAAAACATTTTAAATAACACAGCACAGCACATGCAAACCACTTTAATTATCAGTACCAAAAATACGATGACTTGTACAACAGTTGTTTCCCAGTTTCCGAGCGAAATCACTGGAATCTTAGTATTTTTAACTTTAAGTGGATTCTGGGAAATTGGTTTTTCAGTGGACAAACAAAGAAAAAAAGCATTATACAGGCAAACATTGGTTGCCATTTTTCTAACATATAACTCTGTTTTGAGTTTATTTTTGTACTGCTTTGTTCGGAATTTCAGTAAGGACCAGTTTGTATTCAAGCATCCTGCCATATGCATATTTTAAATATCTTTGAGAACGTACAACAACTTGAATCGCCCACCAAAATCGTGTTTCACTGACATTGCTTAACCTCCGGAGCATCAGTAAACTCAATGCTTTCAGTATTCAATATAGCCTCGCGCAGGGTGCCACCAAGCGGCACGTGGAAACGAGTGCCAGTGATCATCAGTGCTCGTCAGTAGTATCAGAACAGCTGACGTTACTGAAATTACTGGCCAGTGAAGTGTGATTCGTTCTCTTTGTCGCCAACCTACGAGTACAGTAAATGTGTAAGAAGAATAAGAACACGAGAAATTGATTGCAGCGCTCACTAAATTATATCACACAAGCGCTCACTAATTTTTTTTCTTCTTCTTCCCAGAAACGAGATGTTATTTATACTTCTGGGGTATCATTTTCTTCTTAAACTTCTACATTTTTAATTAATCTCCCATATAATTTTATGTAATTATGTTTTCTGCGAGAGCCGATTAAATATGGATGTGATCCGCTCGTAAAACCTGCTTTANCCAGAAACGAGATGTTATTTATACTTCTGGGGTATCATTTTCTTCTTAAACTTCTACATTTTTAATTAATCTCGCATATAATTTTATGTAATTATGTTTTCTGCGAGAGCCGATTAAATATGGATGTGATCCGCTCGTAAAACCTGCTTTATTTTTTTTAACCGTTTTGGTGAGAGGGGAGGGTAAACAAGCTTACTGGGGNTATTTTTTTTAACCGTTTTGGTGAGAGGGGAGGGTAAACAAGCTTACTGGGGATCATTTTATTCGAGAGACGTCTGCCCATTAAATGAAATCAATTTCATTTCAAAAACATGTTTCTTGTACATCAACGACAAACACAAACTTTATGCAAAAAAAAGCACTTTAAATATTATTTTTTAGGAGTCCGTGACAAAGTTATATTCATAGTCTACTGTGATACTTGTGTATTAGTGCTGCGGTGATGGTGTTATTGTGCCTGCTTTATTGGCACTGAACAGTGAGAATTTAATAAACACATAGCTTTCTGCCAAGTGCAAATTAAAAAAAACTAATAGGACAGGACACTGCATTAGTGTTTACTCTAAAGGGAACCTATAATTATTTTTCGGATATAGTCACATTTAACTGGATATTCTCAAAGAAACATTCTTGAAAATTGTACAATACTTGACGTCAAGATGTAGGAACTAACACATGTTAATTTATAATATTGAAGCATTGCTTGCATACAAAATTGTTGTTCTAAAATTTTATAATTGCACAATATCAAGCAATATTGAATTCAAATTTTAAGCTATTTCCTTAATACCTAGTTAAATTTTGTTCATAACATAAATTACAGATGGTTTTATGCATATTAATATGGTTTTTGTTTCAATTTCTTTTAATTTTTAGTAAGTTAGTTATAGAAAACACTAAAAACAGCCAATCGGTGGAAACAAAACAGCTACCAGGAAGAAAACCTAACATAATAACTTTTTTTAGAAAAATTGTTTTGAGCTCCCAGATACATCTTGGAACCAATAACACATAATTAAAGAAAATGACATATGTCGCAACATCCATTTGATATGAAATGGATTGACCAAAGGGCGTTGATTTAAGCCACGTATATTTCAAAACCACCCACAAGAATAAAACAAGATAAATATGTCACTGCTAACACTGATTTGCAAAATGTACAATGTAAACATAGTTAAATTTTCATTAAATAAAATAGTGTGAAATAAGGTTTTACTTTTAGAAGACCAAATCCATTAAAATATTCTAACAATTTCAAACAACATTATTTACAAAACACACAAACTTACTGTTCAATTAGTAATTCCTACACAAGTGGCGAGCCTTGGATAATTACCATTTTTACATCTTGCAATGGGTTAGAGCATGCATTTCCCCCTGATTCCAATTTTAAGTTCAATTCCTCATTTTTAATTCTAGATTCCAGATTCTGAGTATTTTGGTTATTAAAATTAGCTAACGCAATGTAACAATTAAATATGTATAAAAAATTCTCACACATTGGCATTTTTTTTTTGTAAATTCCAAGAAAAGTGATATTTGTATTGAATCATTAGTAGTCCTGCGTATAATCTTATCGGAAGTAATCTCATTGGCAAATTTTTTGGATTAAAATAATTTTTTGGCTTAAGATTGTTGATTTAAAAAAAATCCACATATTGTGCTTTTCAAGACTGTTGCAAATAATCAGTACTCATTTTAGTGGAAGAATCTAATCAACCCATCCCTAGAAATCACTTTTGTCAGCCACTGATACAAAATAATTTATTTGCTGACTTATTCAATTAACAAAACACTTCAGCTGTTTCTTGAAACCAACAAATTTAAACGTCACAACGTAAATACTTTTCCGCTCGTGGCTCATAGTCAAGAAAAATGGCGGACCAAAGCACACAACAAACCCATTTACAAAGCAGCAGATACATGTTGATATTTCATTTTTATTGACGATACTGTTCTAAAAAAACACCTATGACGAACTATAATTAATGAAATATGCAAATACAAACATAATTAACTGCATATATAACATTCAGACACCATCCAGCAAGGAATTCTCGCATATAGATATATTATGACAGAAGAGAGCTCAAAGGCACGTTCTACAATGCACGAATATGTAAGAAAACAGACACTGAAATGCAAATGGAACAAGATGATGACTTGGGATGAATTTTAACCATTCTACAATATGAAGAAATGTACAGTCTTGAACTTACAAAATCAAAAATACCCAGCTGTTGTAAATTACTGATTTAGGTTTAATAGTATACACATTTCATTTTGTATATATTTTACAGTGTTTAAAAATTTGTAAATACTACCACCAAACCATGTGCACTTATTTATTTTTAAAAAAATGATAATTGGCACGGCAAATTGAAGCACATGTTGCCATGTACACCACACCACAATGGCCACGAAAACGAATATCAACCAACCAAATACTCTAGTACTATTGGCTACACGGATTCACACACACGGAAGAGTTGGGAGATGCACAGCTTTCCTATGTGAATCTGTACGCTATCCCATCCGCATGCGTGTCATTGTAGATTGAAATGGAGTGTGTTACGCATCCGCTTCCATGATCTGCATGCATGTCATTGTAGAACGCGCCAAAGGCGATCACATTCACCGGGCGGGCAGAGAAGTTTCACAAAACCGTAATGTTCATATGCTCTACCATGATATTTTTTATGTTTTTAAGCCCTTGCTCTTTAACTCAAAAAAATTGTACATTATTCTAAGAGCAAAATTTAAACCATAAATGTTGCAATTGTCATAAAATTTCTGAATTATAATTTTTCATACTGAGTACCATTTTCTTCCATTATCATCACAAAGATTGCCAAGGTAACAACATTAATCCCACAACAACCATCAGCTGACACAGTACTTTTAATGGGGGGGGGGAAATTTGTGTTTATATGCTGTGTAGGTTGGTCACAATGTCTGACAAAATTTACTGAATAACATTATAACATAATACTCACACATGCACACTTTCACTAGCCAGCAACACAAAAGACAACTACCATGCTGAATCCATTCTTGGTGCGCTATGACATCACCTCTCTGATATGCACTTGCTACAGTTTAAGAGGTGCTGTTGCCAAACTTACACATTGTTAACCAAATCACACTTCCTTCTACCTGAATATTTAATAATATATTTGCAGTATCTTCACAAGTTTAGTATCAAACTTTTGAAAAATCAACCCATGTAGGACAATTTTGTTTCCTAAATGTGCCATACAAGTGTTTCATACTTCTATTGTCATAAAAGTATCTTTTCTTTGGTTAAAATGAACTCTTACTTAANATGTGCCATACAAGTGTTTCATACTTCTATTGTCATAAAAGTATCTTTTCTTTGGTTAAAATGAACTCTTACTTAACAAGAGAGTGTATAGGTGTGTTGGTAATGCCTAGTAGGAAATAGTTCTTATGCAAAATATTATTAAACTCAGTGTACAAAATAATGTGCGTTGTCCTTTTGGTGTAATATTCTAGACTTTGTTTACATGAAGCGGAGGAATAGCCTTAAAGCAGAACTTTAGTAGGGATTCAGGAAAGTTAGAAGTAACCATGAATAGACTATACCAATGATTTTTCCTAGGTGGTGTATGCATGCACACAAAACCATAACTGAAGTGAAAAAAACTGAAAAAAAAATGACTATTTACTAAAAATGTTTTGTTAAAAAAAAAAAAAGCAACAGACTTTTCAAGGCCTGCAATTAGCTGTAGACAACTTACTGAGCAGCCCGCCAGCTATGAGGATGTCGAAGAGAGCTTCACCGTAGCGTCTATAGTCAAGTTTGGATCCAGCCGTGTCAAGAAACTTGGACACCGCCTCTAGGTCTTTCCCAGTCTTATTGAGGCCTTGGACGACGGCGTCTCGGAAGCCCGTAGGGTCATACTTCTCTTTTTCATCTGTGGCAAGAAAAAAATTCAAAATCCCTTCCTTCACAAACACAACCACAATGTATAACAAGTAATACTACATTCATGCCACAGTGTGTGCACAGTTAAACAAAGGCAAAGCATTACCCTGCAGACAACAGCATGCCTAGTAATAAAATTTAAAAGACTACATAAATATACAGTACACACATTGTAACTTTAACTACAGCACATCCTCAGTTAAAAGTGGTTCCCAATAAAGTGAGCACTCTTGAAANATATGCCATACAAGTGTTTCATACTTCTATTGTCATAAAAGTATCTTTTCTTTGGTTAAAATGAACTCTTACTTATATTTTATCTACAAGTTATAATATGAATAACAAGAGAGAAAATAGGTGTGTTGGTAATGCCTAGTAGGAAATAGTTCTTATGCAAAATATTATTAAACTCAGTGTACAAAATAATGTGCGTTGTCCTTTTGGTGTAATATTCTAGACTTTGTTTACATGAAGCAGAGGAATAGCCTTAAAGCAGAACTTTAGTAGGGATTCAGGAAAGTTAGAAGTAACCATGAATAGACTATACCAATGATTTTTCCTAGGTGGTGTATGCATGCACACAAAACCATAACTGAAGTGAAAAAAACTGAAAAAAAAATGACTATTTACTAAAAATGTTTTGTTAAAAAAAAAAAAAGCAACAGACTTTTCAAGGCCTGCAATTAGCTGTAGACAACTTACTGAGCAGCCCGCCAGCTATGAGGATGTCGAAGAGAGCTTCACCGTAGCGTCTATAGTCAAGTTTGGATCCAGCCGTGTCAAGAAACTTGGACACCGCCTCTAGGTCTTTCCCAGTCTTATTGAGGCCTTGGACGACGGCGTCTCGGAAGCCCGTAGGGTCATACTTCTCTTTTTCATCTGTGGCAAGAAAAAAATTCAAAATCCCTTCCTTCACAAACACAACCACAATGTATAACAAGTAATACTACATTCATGCCACAATGTGTGCACAGTTAAACAAAGGCAAAGCATTACCCTGCAGACAACAGCATGCCTAGTAATAAAATTTAAAAGACTACATAAATATAGANCTAGTAATAAAATTTAAAAGACTACATAAATATAGAGTACACACATTGTAACTTTAACTACAGCACATCCTCAGTTAAAAGTGGTTCCCAATAAAGTGAGCACTCTTGAAATCAACCTATTAAAATAATTACTGCCCATAACTGCATAGACCGCTATGCTCACAGTTAAGTTGGCAGCAAACTATGAGAAGTAGTTCCATGTTTTAATGTCTTACTAATCTTAAGTTAAATAGTTCTGTCACCTGCACTTCAGTTTCTTTTTGTTGTTTACAAATATGGCTAAAATTATGAATTGTAACATATTTATGTTTCCAACTATTTCACATCCTCACCAGGGCTGGATTTCCCATGCTGTCGCCTTTAGGCACATGAAAAAGCGCCACCCCTTCCCCAAACTGTTTTTCCATTTTTCTTAATTTGTTATTTAACAACCCACAGCGACAAGACCAAGTGCATCATAATGAATTAAATTACCACATCATTAAATAATTAATAAATTACTGAATTAAAAGGATAAACAGGTATTAGGTATAATTAAAGTTATTGAATGAACTTGTTATAAAACTCTATAATTTATGATGGTAGGCTTAACATTTTATTTGTAGACATTTCTTCTAGACCTCATTTTGGCAAAGCCATTAATGTCGCACGCAGTGTGTGTGCATCTCCCCTTCACACACTCAAACTCGCACACACACTCCAGAAAGAACCGTGATTCGTCGCTGAACACCACTCGTCCAATTCGCAAGCTGCCTGTTCCCTGTTCCCAGTTGAAGAGCCACATGTGCTCAGAAATACTCAGGTCGTAATGGTAGACGTCTTGCGACTCGGCGATGACAGATCCTGCTCTGCTAGCCGCCTGGATATGGCACTGGTGAACACAGGCGTATCTCCAGCTTCCATTACATGTTCCTGGATGGTGCGCAGCGATGCCCGTGGAGTGCTTACAGCCTGTCACAATATGAAACAATCCTCCCTGCTGGTGGTTTGCCAGGGTCGACCCGAGCCTTCGACAGGTGTTTATCTTCCTGATCCCAGTCACCCAGTGTGTCCAGCACGGTCTCATCATAGTGTAGGCAGAATGGTTAAAATGACGAGCAATGCACTGAAAGGCCAACATGCCTCTCAAAGGCCAATGAGGCAGCCTCTCTAAAATCAATTCAGCTGTGCAAAGGCTTGTCGAATGCTCCGCCGGGGCATGCTAAGTGTTCACTGTACTTGGCTCTCTGGCTCACACCTCTCACACTGCTACTAGGGCCTTATTCAGTATCTTGCAGCTACACTGACATTTATGTCCCCTAGTGGCACATCCCCGTAAGCAAACCACATAAAACACAAGTGGGACACATGTCTGGCTATGACAATATTGTGTGGCAACATTTGTTTATGGTAATAACTTCTTTTACAAATGAGTGTAATTTCTCACATGTCCTAGAGTAGAAAAGGAGCATTCGACTGAACAGTTTGTCACTGAAGCACTAAGTATTACTCTAAGTGATATGCTAAAGTTGGATACACTTTAAAAAAGACCTTGGTGAATAAATTTACATAATTTTGTCACCTTACCATTTCCTTCATANAACATGCCTCTCAAAGGCCAATGAGGCAGCCTCTCTAAAATCAATTCAGCTGTGCAAAGGCTTGTCGAATGCTCCACCGGGGCATGCTAAGTGTTCACTGTACTTGGCTCTCTGGCTCACACCTCTCACACTGCTACTAGGGCCTTATTCAGTATCTTGCAGCTATGAATGATGGAGAGCCCCAGTGGCACATCCCCGTAAGCAAACCACATAAAACACAAGTGGGACACATGTCTGGCTATGACAATATTGTGTGGCANCCCCGTAAGCAAACCACATAAAACACAAGTGGGACACATGTCTGGCTATGACAATATTGTGTGGCAACATTTGTTGTACTTGCAAAATTTGTTTATGGTAATAACTTCTTTTACATATGAGTGTAATTTCTCACATGTCCTAGAGTAGAAAAGGAGCATTCGACTGAACAGTTTGTCACTGAAGCACTAAGTATTACTCTAAGTGATATGCTTAAAGTTGGATACACTTTAAAAAAGACCTTGGTGAATAAATTTACATAATTTTGTCACCTTACCATTTCCTTCATANTAAAGTTGGATACACTTTAAAAAAGACCTTGGTGAATAAATTTACATAATTTTGTCACCTTACCATTTCCTTCATATTCACATGCTCTCTAAGGTGCAGTGACTCATACTATGGATAGCTGAAGGTAACACTTTTATTAATAACACTGCATTTGCAGCTCTTCTCGAAGTGTATCAAGAATTTCATTATATATACCAACACTAAAATTATCTGATCCTGTCTTAGAAATTAGTTCTCCATCCTTAGTCTTGTCAGATCTCAGATTTTCCCTTCTGCTAATCAAATTTGTATATTTACAAGCTCTGAAGGACTTTTATGACGTTCATTACTGTGAAATATTTCTGTTTCTCTTAAATTTGCAACAAAGTCATATAGAAAGCTGCTCTCAATAACGAATTGCCCTAAATCTATGTTTACTGACAACAGTTTGGTGCTAACCGCATAGAATCTGTGCTTTTAAAGTTTTTTATACTTCCTCTGAGTTTTTAAGTGACAAAGGTACATTTAAATAATAAAAATATACATATAAAAGCATGGATCTGTTGATGAGAAAGCTGTGCTTAAAAGCTGTCTTCAGTTCTAGTGAGGGTAAATTCAAGTGCAGGTGGTGGAGAGACTGAATGTAACAACGGGAGGAACAGGAAAACCCTGACAAAACCGACCAGCCAACAGCAACGTCCCCCATATTTCCCACATGCTAAAAAATTCAAAACATTTTTATTGTTATTGTGGTATTTTGGAATTTTTGTGTTTTTAGAGTATAAAGCGATAGGTAAAGGTTCGAAAGGGTAAGTGACAAGTCCAGCTTTTTCTTCACAGAGATCTCCCACGTCAATAACAAGGTAAATAAATATCTTCTTTACAGTTTCCCCCAAGAGTTAAACATTGTTAAGAAAAATATNCAAGGTAAATAAATATCTTCTTTACAGTTTCCCCCAAGAGTTAAACATTGTTAAGAAAAATATTAACACGTAGTGTGCATAATCTATTACTGATGACGAGTACTGAGATCACAATTGGTTTATCAGTCTTTGTCAGCAATAAGGGAGAAGCCTGCAGTAAACAGTAAATATTTTGTATGTCAGCAAGTTCATAGTTTTTGTATGCTCGACAGTNAGCCTGCAGTAAACAGTAAATATTTTGTATGTCAGCAAGTTCATAGTTTTTGTATGCTCGACAGTGGTACTCATTAACTTTAGAGAAAAGGGGTTAAATGATCAATAACTATCTAATATTGTAGCTCTTTTAATTTAAGAGAGTACTTACACGTAATAAACATACTGATACTTGTTTGTCTGAAGAAAATAAATATATAACATAAATTCTGCTTTAAATTTAAAACTGTTTTGTTTTTATGCATAATTTCAATCTGGACTATTTTGTATTCAATTATGCTACTATATACACTTATATAAAAAACTCAGAGAACCTATAACTTCAATCACCCGCCGATATCTCATTTCACTGTCATCGCACGACCTCTGCACCTCCAGTAAAATCAGTGTCTTCAGTAATAATGAATGTAGATTAGGTTTGTGCAGCAGCTTGTAGAAATGAANTGCACCTCCAGTAAAATCAGTGTCTTCAGTAATAATGAATGTAGATTAGGTTTGTGCAGCAGCTTGTAGAAATGAGTGTCAGTGATCATCTGTGAGTATCGAATCACAATACATATAATCACCTCATGCTTGGAATTCTCTATTATTCTTGAAGTTATCACCGCTCAGGAACAAATTAAAGATAATGAAAAGTATTTTTTAGTTCATTCNTGCACCTCCAGTAAAATCAGTGTCTTCAGTAATAATGAATGTAGATTAGGTTTGTGCAGCAGCTTGTAGAAATGAATGTCAGTGATCATCTGTGAGTATCGAATCACAATACATATAATCACCTCATGCTTGAAATTCTCTATTATTCTTGAAGTTATCACCGCTCAGGAACAAATTAAAGATAATGAAAAGTATTTTTTAGTTCATTCCGTTACAAAATTATTATTCCTTACTATAGTCCATTTATGATTACTAACAACTTTTTTTAACGCCCCGCTAAAGTTCTACTTCCCGGATATTCCTCCGCCTCATGCAAATAAAGCTTAATCGGATCTAGAAAATTACACCAAAGGGACAATGCAACACATTCGTGCGCACTTGGTGTAATAATATATTGAATAAGAACTATTTTTTACTTGGCATTGCCAACACTAAGTTGTCTGCCTGATTAATAGAATTATAAATCCAACTTTAATAAAACAGGTATTTTTATGTTAATCTGAGTATGTNAAGTTGTCTGCCTGATTAATAGAATTATAAATCCAACTTTAATAAAACAGGTATTTTTATGTTAATCTGAGTATGTAATAAATTACATTTAGGAAACAAATAAGCACGTCATACATGGGGTGATTTTTCAAAGGTTTGATTCCAAAAGCATTAAGAAACCGCAAATAGACTAAAATCCAAATTTAAAATATAAAACGTTAGTATTTCATTTTAAATAAGTTTGTGTTCGGGTGTACATAAAATTTTGGTAACAATGAATAACGAGGTTACTTCACATAAGAATGCACCATCATTGAAATTGTGTTTCCGTTATAAGCAAAATACTTATTGATATTGTTGTGTGTCGCTGGTCTGCTCTGCTGAACTTGGCCCACCCCGCACGAGCGGGCGGAAGAGGAGGACAGAGTAGCGATATGATAGTGGGGCGGCAAGTCACTAAGGGGAGTTTTAATAACAGTCCAGCAATAATCCTACCTGCATTTTGAGTTATAGAGGAATTCCGCCGCAATAACCCTTTGCTGGCTTGCCGCTCCTGACCTTCGGTGGATAGGATTTCGGCATTTATTTGAAGAATGCTCTAGATTACTGACCTTGTTCTAACCATAATTTGGGGTGCGTTGAACCTTCCAGATGGTCAGGGCGACCAATATAAAAGTGTCACTTGCCTCCGTGTTGGGGTGTTGAGAGAATGAGTGGCTGAGTTCTGAGCGATAAAAGACGAGCCAGGAGAGAAGTGACCAGCGGAAGGGAAATATGGGACTGCAAGTATCAAGCAGTGAAGAGTGCGGCTGGCAGGTTGAAGTATTGAGCTAGATGCGTGAATGAAGACATTGCAAATGGTACCAACAATTAGACTGAACACGTGTTTGTGAGTTAACTGACTGCAACCATAGAGACAATTAAGAATAATGTTAATTAGAGTTGAAATAAACATTAAATATTGCACTCACTGTTAAATTAAAAGAGTATAAGTGGAGACAGATAATTTAATGCTGTAAATACTAGCTNTATGGGACTGCAAGTATCAAGCAGTGAAGAGTGCGGCTGGCAGGTTGAAGTATTGAGCTAGATGCGTGAATGAAGACATTGCAAATGGTACCAACAATTAGACTGAACACGTGTTTGTGAGTTAACTGACTGCAACCATAGAGACAATTAAGAATAATGTTAATTAGAGTTGAAATAAACATTAAATATTGCACTCACTGTTAAATTAAAAGAGTATAAGTGGAGACAGATAATTTAATGCTGTAAATACTAGCTGTGTGAATAAATAAAAAATCAAATTTAGTTATNGAGTATAAGTGGAGACAGATAATTTAATGCTGTAAATACTAGCTGTGTGAATAAATAAAAAATCAAATTTAGTTATTTTATGTTTATTAAGAGCTCCATCCCTCACAAACTCACATATACCCCTCAGGTGTCCCATGGAACAATACATTTCCCTAATAATTGTAAATAAATTGGATTTGCCACTTTTCCTCATTCTTTTTTCTNGTGTCCCATGGAACAATACATTTCCCTAATAATTGTAAATAAATTGGATTTGCCACTTTTCCTCATTCTTTTTTCTTCAGCTCTATAAAAGTTTTTCCTTTAACATTATTGATTGGTAATCTACATTATGTTTTCAGTGTAAACAAAAAACTTTAAACAGATAATTTCAATTTCTACAGTATTATTTTATTTCTATGCGAGAGAAATTAATTTAAATCAATATTTCCAAGACAGCAAAGTTCCTCGTAAATTTTCGCCAACACACTATAACATTACTGCAAAATGTACAAGTTATGTAATACGAAAAACCTGTATTAATACAATTGAAAATAACGCAACTCGACTGTGTGCGTGTGCGAGCACGGCTGATCGGACACACCAAGTCAGTCTGCCTGCCTGAGCAAGCGGGTGGCACAAGGGCAACAGTCAGACAGGGAGGTCTGGCAACAATGCTGCAGCAAGCTGCCAGACCTGGGTGCAGTGGTTGAGCAGACCGAGGTCTCATCACGGAGCAGGGTGATGCACCCTCCCCGTTCCAGAGCTCTCTCACTACTAAAAGCTTACTGGAAGTCGCCCGGTTTATGTACAGGCCTGCGGAGTGGTGGGGGAACATCATTTCGAGATCCTCTACCATTTTCTGTCAGCAGAATACCAATTTGTAACAATGATGATTTTTATGGCATGAACCACCCCTAATCAACTTTCCTAGTTCCCTCCCCATCTGTATATACGATTCTGTGTTCTTCTACCATGTGTGTATTTGTCTTCACTTTCACTTGATCCTTTTTATCTCCAGTCCATAGAACAGACGATCACCTCCAGCCTTTATTATTTTCAGTGGGACGAATTTCTCCAACATTCTATTTACGATTCCTCTCAATTCATCCCACAAGTCGTCTACACTGTCTACCTTAGCCCACTGCTCAAACCTATTAGGGCTACACAAGAAATTTTCTACCACCTTCATGTTCCTCCTCTCCTATACTGCTATATTACTATAACCTTAAACCCAGCACAGAACTTTTTGGCCGCTCAAGGTCAGTTGGTTAGCGGCACTCCCACTAGATGACGCCAGTAGCCCATCACAGCTGTGCGGTTGCTTAGTTTGCAGTTTTAGTGGCCTCAGGAAGTCAAGCAAAATGTTTCTCAAATGCGGTTTTCATAAAAAATTAGTTTTTTTTGCAAAAGGCTCATTTTGTTGAATAAGTGTACGAAAATCCGAAGTCATTCATATTTTACTTTTATACGGATTGTGCATGAACTCTCAAATATTTTTCTGAACAAAGAATATTATTCATTCTTCCCCCAGAGGAAACCATATGTTGTACGTATATTTAAATGTATCCGCCTTGCTTTATAAATAAGATGATAACGAAGTCTTGACTCATGCTCAGTCAACACAAGATAATGCATAGCACAACAACTGCTCACTCCACACACACAGTGTTGTCTGCTTTAGTTTGTAGCCCTAGTGGCCAGTACCGCAACGGACTTTGAATGATCCTTACTATTTTTCATTTGCTTGCATGTAAGGCTTTTGTTTAAATTATGGCACTAAGTAAACCTTGTGCTAGCACAAATAGTTGCAAAAGGAAAGTGGTTCACAAACAAGGTAGATCTACAATCTTTACTGTGCAAATTTTTTTTTACTAAATCATCAAAAAGAAATTTTGCTGAAGTATGAATTTTAACCATATTAACAGTTTGTGACAACAAGAGCGTGTGGTGTCGGTGAATGTATAGTATGATTATACAAGGAAGGAAAGAGCAGCATTGCATCTATGTGAAAAGTAATATTTGTGTCACTTAGAAAAAAAGANTATGATTATACAAGGAAGGAAAGAGCAGCATTGCATCTATGTGAAAAGTAATATTTGTGTCACTTAGAAAAAAAGATTTTTCAAGAAACGAGTTATACTTTTCGTTAGAGAGTGGCATTAGAATTTTACGATCAAGGGAAAAATTCCGACAAAAAATACAGCAGCTATACGTGAGAAAATAGATTATACAGTTTCAAAAAGTTCCTNTATGATTATACAAGGAAGGAAAGAGCAGCATTGCATCTATGTGAAAAGTAATATTTGTGTCACTTAGAAAAAAAGCTTTTTCAAGAAACGAGTTATACTTTTCGTTAGAGAGTGGCATTAGAATTTTACAATCAAGGGAAAAATTCCGACAAAAAATACAGCAGCTATACGTGAGAAAATAGATTATACAGTTTCAAAAAGTTCCTNATCAAGGGAAAAATTCCGACAAAAAATACAGCAGCTATACGTGAGAAAATAGATTATACAGTTTCAAAAAGTTCCTCAACAAGATTTAGTGTGTGTTTGTTATAAAAAATCAAATGACGGGCAGAAGTTTGTAATTGAAAAGAATAGCATTACAACTGCATGGATCGGGAAGAGAATTTCATGCTGCCATTACAAGCTACAACACAAAGATGAATTATGTTTTCCAAGCTACATTCAACTACAGATAAATAAAAATTATTCACATATACATTTTATAGACAATATGTACATTTAAGTATCAAAATNTACATTCAACTACAGATAAATAAAAATTATTCACATATACATTTTATAGACAATATGTACATTTAAGTATCAAAATGTTTTCACTACGAACGCAAAATTCAGCAGTTTGCCTGCCCATTGTAATTTATATTACTACAGTAGAGATTTCATGGCACACGATTTGATGGGAAGGGCACTTGATAAATGTGGCAATAGAGCTTGATACAGCTCACCGACAAGCTGACAGTGGCCAAGAAGTTCTGTGCAGAGTATAGGATCCTCTATTCTAAGCATTCCAATCCCGACTTCCACTACAGGAATNAGTGGCCAAGAAGTTCTGTGCAGAGTATAGGATCCTCTATTCTAAGCATTCCAATCCCGACTTCCACTACAGGAATATCGTTACCCACTGATGCCATTTAAAGCTACTGAACCAATTATGGCATTTTTTAGCCTAACTAACACCACATCCAGCACAACCCCAACACCTTCTCCATTACTTCTTGTGTTTGTACTGCCTGAACCAACCTTCTGTTCCCTAATTGTGATGCTGTCATGTTGTCCATTCACTCAGCTCCCTCTATCCCCTCCCTCACCTCTCCAGTCCACTTGTTATCCCTCAAGTTTATTAACCCTTTCCTTGACCTCCTCTATTGCCTGCCACCCGTGACCTGGTGGCCTGTACACTGCTCGCAATCTGATGCTTCTACCACACTCGNGACCTCCTCTATTGCCTGCCACCCGTGACCTGGTGGCCTGTACACTGCTCGCAATCTGATGCTTCTACCACACTCACTTACATCAATTTCCATCACCTCTGTCACATAACAAACCAATTCCACATACCCCTCCAAGCCCTCTCTTAAGTCGTACTACCTTCAGGTTCAGAAGCAGCGGCAATGTGGGTCTCCTGATCAACGTCTTCATTGCTGATTTCCAGTTAACATTTATAACCATTCTTTATCTCCTGCTCCATTAGCATGTCATGACGCCAGTATTCCTGCTAAATTTTCCGTACATGCTGACGTGCTTTCTTCCAGTCACCTGGTGTCACTTCACTGAAACAACAGTGTGTCAGTTGTTTCAGAGTTCACAACGAAAATTGATTGACATTGCTTGCTGCAATTATCTTTTTTGCTATATTCCATATCAGTTTGATCGGATTTAGGTCATGGTAAGGTGGTAACCATAGAACCGAAAATGCTTTGTCTTTTTAAATCCTATACACTGTGTATGCAGGCTGCAGCGTATGTCTTTTCACAATCTTAAGCAACTCTCTCTTGGTCAGGTCTTGTCACAGCAATGTTATTCTGACGTAACCACATCAGCATATCCACTTTCCAGGAAGCGATGGTGGGAGCTTTGTTTTCTTGCACATTGTGATAAGGTGCATTTTAAAGGACTACAATGGACACAGGTGGAAAGTTAGAAATCAGTTGCCTCTGAAACCATTTATTATAGTTCTCCCTGTTCATTTCATCGTGGTAGTCTGCTGAGGGAGACCTGGAATCATATATTAACTCTGCCCCTTCAATGAAACCCATTTCACCACCAGCATACAGTACAATAGCCCTCTTCCCGGCACTTTGGTTAACCATAATCCCTGGAATCTTGTCGTGTTGCCAGCAATTCTTTACTGTGTAATGTGTGCAAACTCATATTTCGTCCGTATACAGTACAGGATGTTTAGGCCCACTTTCATACTGATGCAATGCACATAAATGTGTAGCACACAGTACAAAAATATCTCTTCGCTCCGTTAATATGGGTAACATTTTTACATTTTGTAAATTTAAATCCCATGGATTTCATCATTCTCCAAAATGTGTCTTTCTTCCCGAGATACGGTATCTTTTCTTTAACAGTACTGAGGAGTTTAACGCAGAGAGNTTACTGTGTAATGTGTGCAAACTCATATTTCGTCCGTATACAGTACAGGATGTTTAGGCCCACTTTCATACTGATGCAATGCACATAAATGTGTAGCACACAGTACAAAAATATCACTTCGCTCCGTTAATATGGGTAACATTTTTACATTTTGTAAATTTAAATCCCATGGATTTCATTATTCTCCAAAATGTGTCTTTCTTCCCGAGATACGGTATCTTTTCTTTAACAGTACTGAGGAGTTTAACGCAGAGAGNATTCTCCAAAATGTGTCTTTCTTCCCGAGATACGGTATCTTTTCTTTAACAGTACTGAGGAGTTTAACGCAGAGAGGGAATTTCTTTTTGCACTTCATAATATTCCAAGAATGTTCGGCGCAAACACTTTTATAGAATTCGTAGAGTTCAGTCTTCTTTTGAAGTGGACGACGTTTACCTGGGGTGGAAATGGCAGTTCCGTCTTTTACGGCTTTTTCATACTGTCCGGAAATGAAACTCACTCTTTTCACTTCTACCTACCGCTTTGGTAGCCCTTTCTACAGCTTTCTAATGGGATAATGAGACCTCTCTTTTATTCTTTACAAAATTTCACAACGTAAATGATTGTTCTACTTTGAGATTGGAGCACTTGCCGCAATTTCTTTAGTATGCTCCATTCTGTACTTAAGGACTAATCAAATATCAATGCACTAGTTCTGTTAAGTAATGACAACACTCATAATAATAACACTAATTTAAATAATGAAATGACAACGATCAATGCTCACAAAGATCTATTACACACACTGGAACTACGAACGTGACTCACCGGTGTGCATGTACGGAGTGGTGCAGACTGTACACTGCTATCTGCAGAACAATTGCATCATACCAATACTGTAGTTCCTCCGGTCGCCACCGGTAAAGACTCGTTGACATGTAGTATATATCCTAAGTGAAGCAGCATTGCATTGCTGTATTTCCACAGTTTCTTGTCCCAGAAATTATTAAAATTTCACATAATATGCCTGGAAAACTTGCTACATCATGCAATTTAAATTTCTATAAATTTTAAACCTGAAATAAACTTGAAGAAACTCTGGAAGAGTTTTTTGTTATATTTGCAATGTGTTGCAATTCTGAATGCTTAAATAAATGTGTGTTATTTATTATTTACGTGATCCCTGGTTTGAGTTATTATCTTGGTGTGTTTGTCACTAATTTTGAAAACAAATATGCCACAAAAATGTTTACTCCATATGAAATATTCTACTGTAGTGTTAGGAACATGTTAAAACATCTTTCTGAAAGGCTTTAATTTGTACGAGCCTATATATCAAACAGTAAATACTAGCTTCCACAACTGGCATTCAGGGTTAAGTATTTTAAGGCAAAATTAGATTATGCATAAAATTTGTGAATGCAGTGGGTGCAGTTTCATAAAATATATTATCAGCTAGGTATTGTGTTTTTTATATTCTGTTGAAGTTACGTTCATACAGGTTGTCCAGCAAAGGTGTTATTTTGATTTCCAGTACATTTCCCACATTTCGTGATGAATTCCAGTACCATGTTTTACAAATTGAAATCTGTGATCAAATGTACTATTCAATCAAAATAACAACAATGCCAAAAATGTACAAAATTTTGCCTAATTTGCACAGAACCAAAGACAGATGCACACCCAGAAAAACTGTCTGAAATTTTATTCTTAAATCAATTCAAAATTTACAATGCGAAATTGATTCCAATGTGAACATACATAATGTATACAACAGCAACACACAAAAATGGAAACTGAATAAAATTAATTGAATTATGGCTTAGAAACACACACTATGTTTTAGCAAAAAAGCTAATTATCGTATGGCACCTGAAAAAAATATTATTCACTCTTGTGTTAAGCAAGGCTACACATCTCGCATTTCTCTTTAGCAGAAGAATCACATTAATTTGATTGTAAATCACATTTTCTTGTAACAAAGTCCCCACTTGACTTGTTGGCAGCAACAGAAACTAATTTGTTCATAACAGTACACACTGCATGAAAAGCAGAAATAAAATACAAAGCTGTAGAAAATAAACACACATATTGAATGAAACATCACTGTATCACACAAACACTACTTACGTAAACTTACAATGGTTAATGGCTGCCAATTTGAACTTTACCTACCTAATCATGGCAGCCAACTATTAAGTATTCACTGTGTCTATTTCCTTGGGGAAAAAAACAAAAGGAATGCACAGATTTTACACAAATTTTAAAAATATGAAAATTAAAGCTATTAAAAATAATGTTTGGATGTAATTAATTTACAAAGTTCCATACTAAGGTAAAAAATACGTAATTAAATTTCCAGTACATTTCCCACACACAAAAAAACTCTTACAATTCCCGTACTTCTCAGAATTTCCATATTGCAGGACATTCTGTCATATCAGTGCAGGCATTTCAATTTTATAAGCGAAAATTAACTTTTTTTTTTGCAAGAAAGCAGTAANACATTCTGTCATATCAGTGCAGGCATTTCAATTTTATAAGCGAAAATTAACTTTTTTTTTTGCAAGAAAGCAGTAAATGTTAGTGTTATGCACTTTAAAAACTGTGTGGCCAAAAAATAACTTATCAAGTGAAAAATATTACTGTGGAAATATGCTGTAAAAATTTGGATCAATTCTGTTCAGCCACTTAATTTACTGACTTAACAATTGTTTTCANACTGTGGAAATATGCTGTAAAAATTTGGATCAATTCTGTTCAGCCACTTAATTTACTGACTTAACAATTGTTTTCATTACTCGTAATATAAAAGCAATGTCCACTATTTGCTTGTGCATAGTTTTGTATTAAAATATTGATTTCTAAGCTATTTATGCACTGTAACTCCTTTGTCATTACTATGTCATTTAACGATTGTTTAAGGCATGCTGTTCTCTGTATGAAGGAGCAGATATATTTTTATCTAAAAGCGCCACTTTCTGATGAGTATGACATGTACGTATATTGGGCAAGCATTTCAACTTTTCACACTTTTTAAATGTGAACGTTCTAGACATCTTGGCATTGTTTNTGTACGTATATTGGGCAAGCATTTCAACTTTTCACACTTTTTAAATGTGAACGTTCTAGACATCTTGGCATTGTTTTTGTAACAGGGAATAAGAATGTTTAACTCTTCTGCTATTTTGTTGACAACCTAAACTAAATATATTTTCTTATGACCTCTGAAGTGTTGACCACAGTAAAAACATTACTTTTTGCCTAGACAGAAAAAAAAACCTGATCAGTCAATATTAACAAACCGGGATNTAAGGTTTTCCTGCTTATAGTGTCACTTTCTTGTGGACCCCTGAAGAACCTTATAAGAGGGTTCCACTGTAACAGGGAATAAGAATGTTTAACTCTTCTGCTATTTTGTTGACAACCTAAACTAAATATATTTTCTTATGACCTCTGAAGTTTTGACCACAGTAAAAACATTACTTTTTGCCTAGACAGAAAAAAAAACCTGATCAGTCAATATTAACAAACCGGGATNTTGACCACAGTAAAAACATTACTTTTTGCCTAGACAGAAAAAAAAACCTGATCAGTCAATATTAACAAACCGGGATTATTTACTCCAATTACTGTGTACGTGTTTATTGATGACTATGATATTATATAGAATAAGGGCTTTTCCGAAAACAAAATAAAAATTCATGGGAAAATAGCATAAATCGACATTATTAATCACACAGAACACTAATTTACTAGGGGCATCAATAAGTTCTCGGTACATACTGTGAAATGCAATAATGGGGAGGGCTATAAAGATAAGGGAAATTGTGGGGTAAAACACGTAAAATGTATGTAAATGGCATGTCATTTGGGTTCCTTAACCACATTAAATCTAAATTACTTATCACACTGAAAGCGAATTTACTAGGGTTAACACAATATTCACAGTACATGCTACCAAATACGATAGTGGGAAGGGTTATAAATATGAGGGAAATTGTGGGGTAAAACAAATATAATTTATATAAATTACATGTCATTTAGGTTTTCTTATCCGTGTTAAATGCAAGAAGACCTAACCTAACTTTCACTATATGTGATTACAGGGGGGAAGTGTGTGCCGACATCAGATAGTGTGTTACGAAATGCATAATAAGTAAGCCCGCGTATGTTCACCCACCCCCTGTGATTCACCTATCGAAGGTAGGTTTAATTTGGTTAGGTCTGCTGCATTTTGCATGGCTGACTGCAAAAGTACGCAAGTCCTTCAAGTCCCACGCTCACATGCAATACTACACAGTACAATTCACTACACTATATACCCTTTCCATACGAAACCAACGTACATAGAACCTTGGCGTTTTATTGCTGATAACGCATGTATATGACGTGTTATTGTCCATTAAATTTATCGACACTCCACAGACACTTATATTATATTGTAACACTTCACATTAACATATTTGCACAGAAACACACTTGTTTTTGCACAATTATTTGATTTAACATATCAAACGAACAAGCTTGATACCACTCATACATACCTTTGCACAGTCAAATTCAAACGGTAAACTGAAATTGTGCACTCTCCCAGCATATAACAGTCATGTAAACCAAAATTGATGCACAAATGTTACGTAGTACAATCCTCTAGTGAATACAGACAAGATAAGCCTTGAGTTAAATGATATTCTGACACTGCTTGATTATACTGTATAACCTTAGCGTATTTGCATAAATATACCCTGTGAAATACAAAGCAAATTAAGGTTTGGTTTTCAAAGATGTTTACACGTGTAACACGATATAGTGACTCAATAGAAATATATTGGACATAAATATTATGTGATCTACTACATAAAACACTCCGATCTTCATAGCCCTTCTCAGTATCACATTTAATGGTATTTATTGCAAATTATGTGAAGCCCCAATAAAATTCCTATTATGTGTGATTAGTAATAACCATATATAAGATTTGCACCTATTATTTTCCCGATTTTCAGAAAAGCCCTTATTCTATATAATTACTGAAAACAATTTCATTAGAACCTAATCTTAATGAAAGTTTTTTTCTAATTTCAAACCATTTCAACAAGTTATTCATTTTATGATTTCAGCATTTAAAGTTTTGTTTAATATTTTAGTTTTGTTTGAGCTATATGTTTATTTATTTGTGGAAAAGTAATTATTTAATTTTAAAGCCCCTACCCTCAGGTATAGCTAGTTTTGTATAATCAGGATATCGCCTCTAAATTTGTACATTTTAGTTATATTTTGGTTTGTTTACATTTTGACAATTCTATTTTATTTATTTGTTATGCGAGAACTGAGCTCAGATATCTTTGTCAATGTTAATTTTATTTGTATTACTGTTTTTCTCTTTGCATTTCTACCTGGTTTTATCCAGAAGTTTTGGCACATAGAAAGGTATTATTTAGAGGATTGATTATACTACGACGTAGAAGGAAGTGATGTCTTTTAGGAATTTCTAGTGTAATTAGAGTCATCATGATAACCCCGGTGACTAATTACTCTCTCCTCAGACGCCATGATGAGTGGATCAGCGTAAAATTTTGTCTGCAAGATTTGCATATAATTTTTTATATTACCGCCCATC
>NQII01004211.1:206367-217569 GCA_002778355.1 Clitarchus hookeri
GTTAGTATAAAACCCAAACATCCTAGGTTAGTGTAAAACCCTACTAACCTTTAGTGTAAAACCCTACAATTGTAGGTTAGTGTAAAACACAACAATCCTAGGTTAGTTTAAAAATGCAAAATAGTGATTCACTCATCGTGGGGTTAGGTTCTGTTAGGTTAGGTGGGCACATATTACGAAATTAGTCGGACGTTAATGCCCCTAGTATATTCGTGTTCTGCATCATTAGTAGAGTAGAAATATATCATAATTTTGAATTTTTATTGTGTTTTTCAGAAAAGCTACTAAACTTAATAATTACCATGATTTTTCTTATTAATTATGAATGTCTTTTTCACATGAAATTCTTCAATTAATAAAACATCTATTTCTTTACACTTGCCTACAGAGTTATGCATCATGTAGTCAAAGTAGTTAGAATTTCTTTATTCAGAGATTTGCATGTTTTCTCTTATTAATTTTTATACAAATTGTATGAAATTGTGTCTTGTGTTCTGCTATGATAAGAAAAGGGTAAATGTGTTTCACAGTTTTCTACTGTGAAGGATATTCTTTTAATAAGCCACATATTGCCCACTGTGTTTTGAGTTAAATATTGAGACATTTCTGAACCTCAACTTTCTCCTGCCGCATTAATCAAAAAGGACGCTGACTTGCGTAGCATCATTGTCCTCTTTCCTAGATGCCACGCTCATGGAGAAAGGAAGCCGTATTGGGAATTTTATGAAATCATCACTCCTACACCCGATACATTTCACATGTATTTTATAGTATAAGATTTTCTTTTATTACAATAAAAATGAATCACATTTATTTTTATTTTCTTGCATGCACACAAGTGTAAAACATTTAAGTCTATCCTAGACAATAACACATTCATTGCGAAACCAAACTAAAAAATTTAGGATTGTTATATTTATGACAGAGGTTCTTGCTTACATTTACATTTGTGATTTATTCAGTTATCTTAGTTATTAAATAATGATAAAAATAAATGATTACAGGCAAAAATTTTCTTTGCTGGTGCACTAAAAGAACATTCATTGAAATCTAGGATTTTTGTTTCATTACAACTTTCAGCAAACAAATTTCAGTAATTATTAAGTTTAGTGACTTTTCTGAAGGAAACGTCCTAGACCAACAAAAGTTGCATTAATGGGTTCTGCACAGCTTACGTGGTTCATATTCAGGAGGGCGTCATGTTAAAATAAGTATAATGTATTAAATAAAATAGTTAAAAGTACCAGTTGTTCAGCGCTTTGTTTACATAGGTCATTATGATTTTGTGGTTCCACAATTCCTGCGATCACCTTATTGGTGTGTAGATATTGTTACATCACAGCGACGCGCAACATGTGATTTAACGGACAATTTTTGAAACAGCTTAGTAGCCATTGTGATTTTTCCGGCGTGGGTCGTGATGTTACAATCCGACGGATTTAAAACAGAGAAAGCAAGAACGAGTGCTTCTGTGCATTATATTCACCTATTGACGAGTGCTTCAGTGCATAATATTCTGCTACGAATGAGTGCTTCAGGTGTTATATTCGCATATGTGGCGCTTTAGTGGTGCATGGTGTTAAGTCGAGTGAGGTAAGGTTGAATTGGCCGTTGTCAGAAGAATTGTACCAGCCACCTACCTAGGTAAGTTAAGTGATATTCTTTTGGTGTGTTTTACGGTTCCTTTAAATCCCTAAAATCCTACATTCATAGTTTAGTGTAAAAACCTACAATCCTAGGTTAGTTTAAAATCCTAAAATCTTAGGTTAGTTTAAAAACCCTCCACTCCTAGGTTAGTGTAAAACCCTAAAATCCTAGGTTAGTTTAAAACCCTACAATCCTAGGTTAGTGTAAAACCCTACAATACTAAGTTAGTTTAAAATTGTAAAATAGTGATTCACCCTTCGTGGGGTTAGGTTCTGTTAGGTTAGGTGGGCACATATTACGAAAATAGTTGGACGTTAATGCCCCTCGTATATTTGTGTTCTGCATCATTAGTAAACTGGAAATATACCATTTTCCGTGATTTTTTTTTCCAGAAAAGTCACTCAACTTACTAATTACCCAAATTTCTTATTGAAAAGAAAACAGAAGTTGTCCTTTATAGTTTTGTTTTCGGTAAACTTAATATTCCCACAACCCCAGTGATTTATTACAACATAATAGAACATATTCCTGGTCGGGAAAAACTAATATTACCAAAACAAAAACTTACAAGCCTCCAGGACATACATTAATATTAAGGAATAATAATTAAGATTTTCTGAAAAAACATTTAAATTAACTCCCATGCAATCCACTTGCCTAAAAAATCTGAAACTTCCCGGCTGTTTTACTTTCATAAGCATGACAAAGCACCTGCCACATTTTCGGGAATAGACCAGTGCATCCACCGACTTACACCTGATTTTCATAAACTAATATTGTGGTAGAGCTTGGTTGAAACGATGTATCCAACTGTTCAATTGCCCAGAAACATTGGTGGATCTGGTGGATGTACACCGGATCATCAACAGATGAATTTTCAAACACATAATTAAATTAATAAAGTACTTGTGAACAGTAAAGCCAAAAACCGGCAAATGGCCACGTTTAATTGCAACAAAAAAATGTTGTGCAATGAAGCGTGCACAAACAACACAGAAAGATGTGAGACTAATTTGTATGGTAATGATAAAGGAAGACAATGTTTATTAGAAAATACGTTAGCACAGGGTTTCATATGGACAGGAGTCTTGGTTAATTTGCATGTATGAATTTATTCATTTGCATTCTTAACAAAAAAAAACTATAAAAAACCTGGTGTTCAGAAATTCTCTCAACCAGTGTACACCTGTGCACACAACAACATTCGCCATTGGTGGGTATATTGGCGAATTTCCAAAAACACTGCTTACTTTTATATTGTAATAGCAGAAATGGTCAACACATGTGGTCTTACCTCTTTTCCTGGTCTTGATGCGTTGACCTGACAGCACTGGCTTTTCTGTTTTTTGACTCATACAATAAGAAGCTGCAAAAAAAATGTTATAAAGAATTTACAATTAAATTTCAACAAGGCGGAATAACTTAAAACGAACAATTGTCAATACGTGTTAACAAAGGTCAATGGCCAGCTGTCACGTCTGATTATAAATTGACAAATGCCAAAGACAAAGCATAGAAATTTAAAAACTAAATGCTAGAAACATAAAAAACTTTTTTTGACCTCGAAGAAATTATTACACGATGCATATTAAAAGACATGGTAGAAACACAACCTTGTAATTTATTACAACAGCATGCTTCGTTTCCAAACAAAAAACACAACTTAAAATGTATTTATATTAATTCACACACGATAAAAAATGGTTCCACCAGGTTTATAACTAATTAGAAGAGGAATAGTAATGAATACTTACGAAATAACCTGTTAAACTTTCAGGAACGTAACCCCTTCCTAGGCGCTTGAAGTCACAGAGAGTATTGAGCAACGTGTGATGAAGAAACCGGAAATAAAATAAAGGTCAAATTAAACCAAAGTAGTACAGATTTGCAGAACACAGTTTACTAAACAAGTTTAAAAATATAAGAAAATTTAAACCCATATCAAAAAAATTCCTTACAGCTCTCAGTATTATTTTTTTATTCAAAACTTTGATAAGTTTATCATAAACCGTAAATCAGATTTTAAAAAAACCATGTAGGGAAAACACAGCTGAGTACTTCAAAGAAAAACACGTTATATTGCTATATATTAACCACATAACTGAAAAAATTACAATTTGAGCAACATAGAAAAAGTTGAGTTATAAAAATTAAAAACTATATGACAGAATCATGATATAATGTAAAAAGAACATTAAAACCAACTTTGTTATTGGTTACAAAGTAAAACAGCATAATTGTATATTAAAACATGTGCCTTTTAAAAATGAAGATTAAAGAACGTAAAAGACAAATGTATCATAATTTCTTTACAGACGATTCAAAGCAATTGCAAAGAGAAATTAAAAAAAGGAAAAAAAAAGAAGGGAATTAAAAAGGTATATACCATACCAACAAGTTTTGGGTGTAATTAAATGTAGCAATCGTACCCCTTCTATCCAAATGTGAAAAGAAAGTGGAAGTGTTTGAGAAGCTCTAAACGAGGTCTCGAGTACTCTTATAGTGGTTTTTATTACGATTTTTTTTGTAACATACTCTATAACTAAATGTTGTGTGTGCCTGCGGTAGGGACGGCAGTTTATTGCGTCTCAGGACTCAGTCCCATATTCCTACAAGGAAAGGAAATCGTGCAAGGAGACATGCATCGCGGCAGAGAAGGGTACTAAGAAGAGAAAGGGAAAAACCGGCACAGTCACCGTAAAAACCCTTTCGACTGGAAAGAAAATAAAAAAATTGTTACAAGCATTATCAGAATTATTACAAAATGGTACAGGAGACCGATGGTTGGAAACCATGCTCGTGATCCACAGTTAGAGAAAATACTAGTAGAGAGGGGGCAGCAAATCCTTCATTTATGTGGCACTGGTTTGACCAGAGTAATGTTTGAACATCACAATGGTGGGAGGAGTGGTGTGGTGGTCTTCGCCCCCCAACTCCCTCTTCGAGGGGTCAAATCCGGATGCCTTGTGGATCCTGAAAAATTAAAGTGAAATAGAATTAATTATTAGTGGGTGCCCGTTTAATAACGATTATGTATTGAGGAGGGTAGATCAACAAATTCGACAGCAGTTAATCGATTATATTTGGACACAATAACTAACTCTATTTTTGGTCATCATTACATCGATTAGTCGATTTTAAAAATCACTGNCGATTATATTTGGACACAATAACTAACTCTATTTTTGGTCATCATTACATCGATTAGTCGATTTTAAAAATCACTTTTTTATAGATAGTACAGTACATTCAAAATAATGGCTTATTAGCACAAAAAAATCGTGAAACGTTGATGACATATACATACATGATCGTTATTAAATATATATTTTACATATATTATACGCTTGTTTTAAAGGAGGCACATTTGATGGCTGACATGTCAAATCGTAGATACGTCAACATGCCCAAAACCAAAGACGATAGACGAGAACGATCTGTAGGTCAACGCTAGCATTTGGTTTGTTACCAAAATTGCAGTAATAATGTGCTGCTGTTTATAAACATTCCACAAGAAGCTTTCAGGAATATTCGAATCTTACACCAATACACATACTTTAGGTAAATAACATAATGCAAGAATCGATTCATCTTAATCTAATCAATGAATGGTTTTTAAATTCCTGACCCCTAAACGAGTGTGAAGGAAATTATATACCGGAATTATTCAAATGCCTAAATTAAATTTGCACGTCTATTTAAAACCATCAAAGATAAACTGTTCAGATATGACAACATATCCTTTTGGTGCGTACTACAATTACACACACATGGATACGGATCACGGAAACAGAATATAACACGCTCCATTTCAATTTAAACAATGACATACATACGGACGCAGATAACGTACGGATAGACGTATGAAAGCTAGTCATCTCCCAAGTCTTTTATGTCCATGAATCCGTGTAGCCAATAGGAATCGAGTATTTCGTTTTCGTGGACATTTTCGTATACACTTCAACAAGTGCTTCGATTTGCAGAGGTGATCATAATTTCTGTTTTAATAAATATCTGAACATTGTTCGGCAGTAGTATTTACGCATATTTATACAATGCAAAAATTTACAAATTAGATGTGTATGTATGAAACCTTTATAAGTAATTTGCAAAAGCTGAGTATTTTTTATGTCATAAGTTGCAAGACTATATGTTTCTATGTATTGTAGAATGGTTAAAATTGATCCCGAGTCATCGGCTTGTTGCACTTGTGCTTTCGAGTTCATTTTCATACATATCTGTGCATTGAAGAATGGGCATGAGCAATATATAATTAAAATAAATTACGATTACACACACAAGTCAAGCGTTTATTTTACTCTGAAATATGAAGCTGGTTTCTTTATCTTTGCATATATTTTAGTTTATTGCATTCTAAGAGCCCTGAGAGCATATTATTTGTACAAAGACACAGACCAAGTCAAGTTACACATGCTATACAATAAGTACATATTAGATGTAATTCTTCCACACTTGTTCTTCTGCATTGCTTGAGTTTTGTCTCAGCAATCCCCACCACCTGTAAAAAGGAAGAAAACAAAACACTGTAATAATTAATCATTTGTAATTATCCAGAATCGGAGTTTTTCCGAAAACAAAAAAAAAATCCTGGAAAATGGTATAAATTGACATTACATAAAAACAGAAAACATAAATTTACTAGGGGCACCGCGATATTCGCAGTTCATATTTGCAAATGCGATAGTGTGGAGCGCTATGAAAAACAGGGAAATTGTGGGGTGAAACACATAATACCTATGTAAATTACATGGCACCTGGGTCCCTTAACCGCAATTAATGCAAGTAGACCTAATCTAAAGGTAACCAAACTTTCCGATATGCGATTACAAAGGGAGAGTGTGCCTACACGAGATAGTGTGTCAGGGAAAGTATAATAAGTAAGCTCGCAATGGTTTATCCACGCCCTGTGATTCACCTATTGTGAAGGTATGATTAATTTGGTTTACGTTGTATGCATTTTACATTGCTGGAGACAGCAGTACTTAAGCTTTTCAATGCAAAATACTACACAGTACAATTCACTACACTTACTTTCCATGCAAAAACTACTCTCTAAATTACGTTACTCATCCATGTAAGCGGCACATAGTTCTCCTTGTTGATTTATCGCTGATATCCACAAATAGGACATGTTTACTTTCTATTCTGTGTCGAAACTTCATACCACCACTCGTATTTACACACAATAATTAGATTGATCACAACAAAAGTAAATATGAGCTATGAAACATGTTTGATAGCACTCGTAAATCACAAGCATTCGCAATGTCAAATATAATTGGCTTACTGCACTTCCATGCGCTACCAGCATACAACCATAATGTGTAATAGGCAAAAATTAAACCAGAACACCACAATCGATGAACATTTGTTTCCTATCTTTGTGCATCGTTGTACAACAAATGTGTCGTGGTGATACATGTCTTTTGCTCGTAAATAACACCTGGGGATATCTTTTTGTATGATATTTTATATGTAAGTTTTTTGTAGTACTTCAATGTTACATACAACTATCCTCTCATGAATATAGACAACGTAAGACTTGAAATATAAATTGAATTAAATGATATTCAGACACTGCTTGATAACCGTTTATAGCTGTATAACTTTGATGCATAAGCATAAATATACCTTGTGAACCACGTTTCCTTCCCAAGTTTTGGTTACCAGAGACGTTCTCGCATTTAAATTCAGTGACCACATATATTTGACATAAACTTCACGAGTTTTTCTGCATAAACACCCCGATCTTTATAGCCCTCCTCACTATCACATTTAATGGTATATACTGAAAAATACGTAGAGCCCCAATGTAATTCCTATCAACTGTGGATAATAATTACCATGCACAAAATTTGTATGTGAAGTTTTCCAATTTTTCGGAAAAACCCCTATTGTGGATAATTACCGAATTCCTTATTTATTGTGTTGTGCTTATGAAAAGATTCATGTTTCAGAAGAAAAGTACAGTTTTTGGATGCAAACAAGTGAAGAATATGAATATGAGTATTTCTTTTGTTCAATTGAGCAGTAATACAATGCAGCGCAATATGGATGGAATAGTGATGTGGTTCTTAAGTGAGAGAAGGGCGTGGATGCACCGGATTTGAGGCAAATCCTTACAGATGATAAAGCATTTTATGATAATTGTTAAATGTCCAGCTGAAATGAATATTTACTGTTAGGGCATCAGCTCATCTATATCGCGGGTGAGCATGTGGACACTTCTCCTCAAGGCGGTGACGGAACATCAGCCACTTGGGGTCCCCTCAAAACATACACGTCTAATTATGTTAAGTCCATGTTTCCTAAATACTCATACAACCTCGGTAAGAGCACTAGGCATAGAAGTGAAGTACCTGTAATTGTGCCGAAGGTACTTATGTACGTACTTACTAAAAGAAAAAAATATCGGATCTGGGATGGTTAAATTGACGAAAGTGACAAAACACTGTACATCAAATACAATGACCCGATATTTATGTGGACATGGCATTTAGGCTTCCATAGGCCGATGCAGAAAAAGGTACCAATAGACAAGTGCACAAAATAAATTAATTATGTCTCCAGGGCGGTGAGTCAGGCGGAAATGGGAGCACGTTCATTGGAGTGGAACCACTTATGAAAAGTAGGTTCCAGTATGCTACTTTACACTGTTGAGAATTGTATGAAGTTCGAACAAAGATGAAGGCTCCCACGATGCGACGCGCATGTATTCCCAATCTTCGCTAAATCGTGAATGACTAGTTTGAGCAAGATGGCCAGGCACCAACCAGCGATCTCCCTCCAAATTGGAGAGGGAAATTTACATACACAAAATACCCAAGTACACTATATGGCATAATTAAACATACAAGAGGCACTGAAATATATTGCTAAAATATTTTGAGAAGTTAGTTTCTGTTTCTAAAGTTTCTGAGTGTGCCTGGATATTAATAAGTTGTTCTAATCCCCTATATTACTTAGGCCGAATTGGCCGGGTAAGGCACATTAACGCATAATTAAAGACATAATTTTGAGGTAGCCAAAATACATATATAAGTTAATTTGAATTGCATTAACACAAGAGCACAAAGTAGGAGAATTTAAGTTTGTCAAGTTTGTAAGAAGGAAGCCAGAAATGACAGGAATTTTGCTTTTCTAGATTATGATTATTCACTACTACATATCACACACTTTAAAACAAACAAACACAGGTTGATAAATAAATATTTTAAAAATATTTATGTACGTTCACAGACCGTGGATGAAAGTGATATCACGACCACATTGCTCTGCACTCTAAAGTAATTTACATATTAACTAGCATAATTTTTAAGGAGATAATACTTCCCCTGGTAATATATTAAATGTAATTTGTGGGGCTATGATTGAAATAACGCTTAATGCACACATACATACAGAAGATTAATCGTGTCGGGACAGAGCTCCAGCGGGTCGTGAAATGGTTCATTATTCGATTCCTGCATGAATCGCTGGGGCTTATGCCCGAGATGCAAAAACAGGCATACATGATGCAGAAGCATAGAAGCATAGCAGCAATGGTCTTACTCCCGAGCAGAGCAGTGAGAATGATGTCAACTTCCCCCCCTTTAACTCATAGATACCATCACAAACAGAAAAAAACAGTCTACCATGGGGAGAACTGTGATGTCATGTGAATAGTCCGGCTGTAGCGCTGGCTAAGTTGAAGTACAACATGAGGTAGGATGGCACTAGGAGTATTGCCTCAGCTTGTAGGTGCGGAATGGCCAGTTCCTTACCTGTTGATAATACATACCGTGCAGTTGCCAATGACATCGTGGATACTTGCTATCCATTGGCTGTGCAGGTGTCGCCGTGGTGGGATCTCCCGTCGGATGCGAGCCGACAGTGTGATTGAGCACTCTGTAGCCTGGGCTGTCGCTGTCTGTGACCTGGAAGCGATGTGGTCACTGGTGGCATCGCCGTGGGTGAGCTGGGTGGTGTGTTGACGAACAGGTGGAGGCGGCAGAAGAGCTGCTTCCATCCTCTAAGTGTACCTGTCGCCGCACATCGCTATTAAGGTGTGCGGGAGGTGGCACATCCCCACACATGTCGCCGATGTCCCCTGCCACCGACCAATTTGTTGTCGTGGAGTCAGAAATGGCAGTGGGCGAATTGATCATGGCGAAATTGATAAGGTAGAGGGGTGACTGCTCTCGCGTAAACACTTGACTTTCTCCTGGGGTGTTGGTATGATGTAAGGTAGACGACAGGTTGCCTGACACTTTCACGTTGCAGCACTTCGGAGGTTCGAGCTGGGAGAATTTTCGTCACTTTTATCACTCTGAGCATTCGACTTTTTGCAAATAGCACTTTCGGAGATCCAGGTCAGCGTCATGGCTGGAATTGCCAGCACAACCTCACGCGAATCTGCGATTTCAATGTCAGGTGGAATGTTTGTGTTATTCTGGTTAGCACCTTAGTCCTCATGTGGTTATAAAGATGTGTTTACCCTATGACAGTTTGGTTGTTCGGTTGATGTATGTCACCTACTTCGCCGAGGTTGGAGACGGAGCGCAAGTTGTCCCTGTGGATTTTACACCATCTTCTCGGCCCAACCAGCACTAAGTATGATGTCATATTCACTCTTTTAGGTATGCGATGTGGGTTGCTCCATCTAGGGGTGACTCCAGCACATTAGTTCTTTTTTGAGGCTGATAAGTGTTGTGTACAGGCATATGCGAATTCGCATGGTTGTAAGTAAGGGCTTAGGTGGCCTCGTAGTTCTAAGCAGCCATTTCTGAACATAATGTTTATGATTGTCTTGNTGGTTGTAAGTAAGGGCTTAGGTGGCCTCGTAGTTCTAAGCAGCCATTTCTGAACATAATGTTTATGATTGTCTTGCACCTCTCTATGACGGGCTTCTCTTTTCCCCTCCCACGAGGACGTGACCAGCACTGTATATCAACTCGGCGGGTGATTTACCCGTGGCTTCGTTGGTGTGGTTGTGCAAACAAAATAGAATGTTCAGGATGTGCTTTGCACAGAAAGTGTGGTTTTCGCCGACCCTTAGGTGGAGTTGGGCCTTTATTTCTTGATTCCACCCNGGATGTGCTTTGCACAGAAAGTGTGGTTTTCGCCGACCCTTAGGTGGAGTTGGGCCTTTATTTCTTGATTCCACCTCTTTGTTGGGTTAGTGCGAGCATAACATATGTCAGTAGTGTCGTGAGTGACACACTATTCTGTGCATAAACTTCTCCAATGTGGCGTGTAGTATCGCTAAGAATTATCGTTCTATAGCATCTTACGAAATCCCCAGTGTGGGAAAAACTCTATTTTAAGTGCACCGGCTATGTGCCGTATGGGTGCGTTCGGAAGGGCATACACCTCACAACATCGTGTAAACTGGTATATCACTGACTAGTAAGTAAAATTTGTCGACTGGTGAGTATGGATAAGGCCCCATTAAATCTAGTACTATTGATTCAAATGGTCATTTAGGTAGCCTAGTGTGTTGTTGTGCATTCCCATCCGACCAGTAGGGTTTACAGGTGTTGCAAGTGTGACAGT
>NQII01004212.1:0-14810 GCA_002778355.1 Clitarchus hookeri
TGTGGCGGTGGAAACCACAAAAGGCGAACAAGAACATGAGGATGGCACACCCCAGGATGGCCTAGGGCCAAGAGGTGTAAAGAGGTGATTGTTAAATCGCTTCCTTTACCCATGAAATATAATAAATTTAATAGAGTTACAAAAGAGGATGATCATAGACTTTCGGACAAAGGGGGGGGGGCAGCATTTCGGAAACGGCAACGTTTGTGAACTGTTCACGTGCCTGTGTGGTAAAAGTGTATCGTGAGTGGGCGAACGGCACCATTGGGAATAACCGTCGTAGAAACTGCGGAGCTCCATGTGCCATTGATGTCCGAGGTGAGAGTCGATTACAACAGTGTGTGAAGGCTAACCGAAAGGCTACAGTAGAACAGTTTACCGTCCAAATGAACCAAGGCGTGTCAATAGTATAAAAAAGGCATTCAACTACAGGGGCTGTGGGCTGGGGTGCCGCATTGCCATGGCCACCAACTTGGATAATGTCGAGCCGAAACCACCTGCTCTCTTATCTCTCACCAGCAGTGGCAATATTGGATTTCCCTTTTTTCCTCCTGCTCTATAATTTCACCTCACCTCTTCAAGCTCTTGCATTCCGATTAGTTTTCTCATAGTCTGGCATTCCAAAATTTTTTCCCATGCTCACTCATTCCTTCTTGCCTGCTTCTCTCTCTCTTTCTCTCTCTCGTGTCTCTATTCTATCCCTTGCAGTTCCCATATTCCTTCTGGTCTCATTTGTTTGCTCTCGTCTCTCACCTCTTTCCTCTCTCCCTTGCTTTTCGCATCCTCCGCCATCATCTGATGTAGACGGCAATCATTGAGTCCCGCATCTGCCACCAGAATGTGCTAAGTTCTTCCTCAATCGTTAATTCCCACACCTGCCACCAGACAGATGCTGTAGGCTGCCACCTTTGACTCTCGCGCCCACCGCCAGAGTGCAGCACTATCACCGGAGTTTCTCCACTGTCAGCTAGAGAGAGCCACCAGCGACCGTCATCTTCGTTTCCGAAGTCTGCCGCTAGGCGCAGCGTTTAAGGACGAAAACCGGTTGCGCAGTAGGTGGGACCCTCGCCCATATGCACACCTGTTTCGGTGCAGGTTCACTCAAAAAAAGAATGGAAGCATGCAGGATCGTTCGGCACCCCTTGGGTCGGCAGTCAAGTGTCTTGACCACAAAACCACCGCGATATCTAGGAAAGGAGGGTGTTTAATGACGAATACGTATATAGTCATTACCATCCTGATTTTATGTACATAAAAATCGCCATTGCACTGTTAGAAGACATACCTATCGGGCTACACACACTCCAGACAATAAATGCATAATCGCGGAAAAATACTAAGAGGTTTAACGATGAATACACATAGGAAAGAAACTGTAGGCACCGTGCGTACACACATTTTATATGTGTAAAAGTTATATATATACATTAATAGCGCGAAAAAATACCACCATTCTAACATTCAGAAAATATTTGTATAAAAGTTATATGCATCCATACAGAGCCATTTGTGCAGTAACGTACATGTACCTCGAACATATAAGCATTGCTGGAAGATTCATTGTCGGCCAAATGCACATTGGTCAGCGAAGCAAGCACTTATATTGGCATAGCGCCTCGCGCGAGTACTCGCCAGGCTCGCGCTTAACCATCAACTCAGAGGCCTGGAGACGCCCACATTACTTCGTCACCAATCTACATAAAATCGTCGGGCAAAAAAAATTTGCATATATTCTATCTATAAACCTCGTTGAGTACAATGTCAGGTAAAATCGAATTCTCGTGCTGTGCAAATTAGAGCGGTTCTTTTTATGTTTCGAAGCCCCTTAAGGCAAATCATTATCAGCTGCAGTATCTTCCGTAAGTATCTTGTGCTTCCTCCCAATCATGTGTTAGATGTCTGTTTGTCTTCATTTAAGCAGCAGGGGGAACAGTTTGTTGTAAATTATCTAGCAGAGATGTGATCGGTTGAAATACCTCTTTCAAAGTAGCATTACGCTCCATGCATGCAAGTTTCACCAGTAAATACTTATGGCATATACTTTCAATTACGCGATATAAATCCTCGGCGGTGGCAGTCATTCTACTAAAATCGAAAGCACAATGGACATAGTATATGTAATTAAGGGTTGACTCGCCGCATCTGTACGATCAGCTTTGTGATATTGTCTTTTGGCTTGGATTTATGCTGTACAATCTCATCTCGCACATGCTTGCAATGTCCCCATTCATCCTTTAATCGTATGTCAGATAGGACACGAATAATCCCACTGCATATAATATCTTCCACATCCGCGAACGTCACACCTAAAACTCGAGCTAGTGCATCTAGTTTAGCAGCAGACACAGTACTAAGAGCCCTGCCGGCTATTCGCTCCCCGACAGCGCTGAGTTTCGATTCCATGTTGGCCACAGCCTCTAGCTTCTATACATATTACAAAACTCAACGTCTCTCTGTCNGTCTCTCTGTCTGTCTGTCAGTGCGCTTATCACTCGAGAAGCACGTATCTGATTTAAGTGTTTTTTTTTTCATTCATAGATATTTTGTTACGTAAAGTAACATAAGGAATATGCAGTGACGATAATAGTGAATCAAGTCGGAAAAAAGTTTGCCACCGGCGGACTTTCTTGCAATACGCTGTTTAAGCCGTTAAAGATGGAACAAAATAATGTAGTAAAGAATTGTGTAGAATAAAAAGACCTACAAAAAAATTCCGCGGTTGCATATATCTATCTATAACAGAGAAATACTAATAAGCGTGTTTGCCATTTAATTCACCGAGACGTTGAATTTTACAATATGTATAGAGTATAGAAGATTAACACTAAGTAAAATTCAACTTTATTTTTAAAAAGACCTAAACAATAATTCTGTAGTCCATGCGAGCGGAGCCGCAGGCACAGCTAGCCTTACTTAAAGGAGTCAGCTTGCTCGCGCCCTCTGTAGCCAAATTAAGGTGTGTCTAGTTTAGTAGACAGGTCAGTAAGAACCCTGTTGTCAACTCGCTCTCGTACAGCATCGAGTTTCGCCTCCACAGCAGCGAGCTTGCCTCCCAAAGCAGATAGTTCGCGCACATCATCAGTCAATATATAAATCTGAGTATCCATATTACCAGACATCGCATTCGCATTGCCGAATAGACGGCCTTCCACAGTCTCTAGCACATCACCAGAAGTGAAAGTACATAGTTTGCCCACATCCGCGATCAATGTGACAAGCCGCACATCCATGTTAGTAGTCAGTATATTCGTATCGAAGAGACGGTCTTCCATGGTCGCGAGCTTCACGCCTAAAGCGGATAGTTTGCGCACATCCTTAGTAAATGTATGCAGTTAGGAAAGTAGTCACTGCCATATGAACCCTGCTGGCTATTCGCTCGCCCACACCATTGAGTTTCATCTCTAAAGCAGTCAGGCGGGTAATACCAGCAATCAGTGTGCTAAGATGTGTCTCAGTGTTAGCAGATGTGGCCTGCAGCACTGCCAATGGCTGCAAAGCCTTTGAAGTGATGCTGTGGACGAAGGACACATTAGCTGCATCGCCATCATGTTTTGGCCCTCCGAGATTTTTAGCTCGCTTCCCACCGAAACTGCAGTTTCCATCGTGAGTAGATGCAACACAGCTATCAGACGTCCGCTTCAGGCCACTATGACCGAACTTGGCTATGGCATAGCTCATCGTTCACTGATGTACGATAATGAACTGATCGAATCCCTTACGGTACCTGCCCTTATGAAGCGGAAAATCCTTAGCAATCACAAGGCAACCATGAGGTTCCCACCAGAAACACGAGCACATACCTTTAAACCCATTAAATGCCATATCAGTATTAACATGATCGGAGTAAACATGCCGTAAATTCAGGTCATCCATGCGGAATAGCATGAGTAAACAGTATTGTCGCATAGGAGTTGTTTAGGCATGTGTGAATAAGTTTGACACAGGTAAATCGAAACCACAGCTACATTGCGGCCCATTTTGAAATACTGCTGCATCGTTGACTGTTCCTCCCATGCCACATCGTCGAAAAACAGAGTTTGGCAAGGTATCACTTGGTAGCACAACTTCACTGTCGCTACATGGAAAATAGTATAGGCCATCTACAGATTGAAATATTTGCGCCAGCCATAGGTACCTTGGCTGTTATAGCGATTTAGAGTATAGGAAAGCAGTCTCGAACCAAAGACTGTTAGGTTCCACCAACCAGCTCAGAAGTATGATAGTATTTCCACAGTTGCTTGATCCTGATATGATACCACACACTGTGTTTGACAGCAACTTCCAATTACGTGATTCGCAGGAGGTAGTTTCGTCATCGGCGGTGATGCAAACAGGAAGCATGGTGGTCTGTGGCACAATCTCCATTGAACTGATACGTGAACAGATAAACCACTGGTACTAATGGCAACAGGGCCACATACCAGACCGGGTGACGTGGGGGCGGCCAAGTTCGAGGTCGCGTGACGTGGGGCGGCCAAGTTCGAGGTCGCGTGACGTGGGGCGGCCAAGTTCGAGGTCGCGTGAAGTTCGAGGTCGGGTGAGCGGGATAGCCAAGTTCGAGGTCGGGTGAGCGGGATAGCCAAGTTCGAGGTCGGGTGAGCGGGATAGCCAAGTTTGAGGTCGGGTGAGTGGGACAGCCACATCCACGAAACAAACATATAAAGTAGGTGTGAAATCCAAGTAGTGTTAGTATGATGTAATGCATCGTGGGATTAATACCAAGTGGGGACAATGCAATTGAAGCACGGCGACATCCCTGTCAATTCGTTGGACGAGGCATGCAAGGAACACGACATCACCTATGCGACCAGTAGCAAGTTGGAAGATAGGCACACAGCCGACACAGTTCTCACCAAAAAAGCCAAGTTGATAGTTAAGTCGCCCAAATCCAAACTCGGCGAATGTCTAGCTGCCTGGGGCATGTCCAAGATTAAGAGGGGAATGGTTTGCATTTTGGAAGGAAAGAAAACCAGGAAACCTCACAAAGTAGAAGGGAAGCGATGAGGCATCTTGCCCTTTATCCTGCCAGCACTCTGCATCCTTGGCTGCCTTATAGGTGGCACAAGTGGTATAGCGAGGGTTGTGAATACAACCAAGGAAGAAAATAAGCAGTTGGCTGAAGCGATGCGACGAAACACACATATGGAATCGCTCACTAGAGCTTAAAAAATGGCGGCAGACTACCCAAGATCCTACCGTGTAGATGGCGGTCCTTTAACCAACATAGACATACAAAAGTTTTCTCGCAAATTAAAAATAGCCAATTTCCGAGGTGTGTTCATGCGCGGTTGCATAACGTACAGTCCGAGATGGGTGGAGTGCTGTATACTAAACCTAGATAGTAGCCGAGGGCCGGGGACTTCTTGGACAACATACAAAAAGTGTGGGGATACAGCAGAATACTTTGTCAGCTATGGTAATTTATGAGCGCAACCAGAACTGAAAACGTATTTGGAAAGTGTGAGGAGAATGCATTATAACTACAAAGCAAAGCAACTGCCGGGAGAATGGAACTGTGGCCACTTATGCCTGCGCTTCCTTTCACGGTAGATATACAAACAAAAAAATATACTTAACGGGGACACACCACATGTAAGCATGTCATGTCCGTAACTCTGATCGTGTCGGGCAATCGTTTGGAATTGCGCTGCATGCACCTTTTTCCACTAAACCTAGAGGGGCGTGGTCCATCGCGCTCATAGATTTTCAAACCTACTTCTCTCTACAGAACATAGATCGTATTTTTCGTTACGTTAAGGAGGATGGTAAGAGAGGCGAGGTGTGCATACCCATGGGTTCGTATGAGATTCAAGATATAGGCACACTGAAACCGGAAGTGACGGTGCTACGAGGTAACTCTAATACGCTACACAACAAGATGTATTGTATTGTCCAGATAGACGTCACGGAAGGCGACACGCTTGCTGCAATGCTCGGATTCGATAACAAGAAGTATGAAGCGAAGAAACGCATGAATCCACTCTACCAGTAAAATTTTTCCATGTTAACATTATAAAAATAAACTGTAATTGGCTACCGGATCGTACCTCAACAGCAAGGCCAGCCAAACACGATATGAATTTTCCGCGATGGTACCTCCAGGCTTTAAGCTGTTGGATGTACCGAAGACTTCCATTTACGTTACGGTTGTGAAGGAGGCTGTACAGGAAGTGATCGTCTCTATAGTAGACCACGACAGTCGTTTGATTCATTTCCGAGGTGAGGAAATAACGGAATGTCTACATTTACGCAAATATGTGTGTGTGGTTTAAGAGACAGGGTACTAAGGTGATAAAAGCGGCTTATGCTACGAAACCGGAATTCAGAACGAGCCGAGCACCCAGCATGGTCATAGTCAGGCAATAATCTTTTCTGACGACATATTCTTAACTGTCTAAAAAATACTAATCTGTAGATACGTCACTCGATACACTTATTTGTAAAAGTTAAATAAAAATATATAAAATGAAATACATAACTTTTATTTTATAAAAATATGCTTTACATATTTGGCTGCTATAATCCCATAATCGATATTTTTGAAAACACGAGTTGGTAGACACGACGCTCGATACACTTATGTCTGAAAATTTTAAAAGTTAAATACCGTAAATACATTAATTAAATACGTAACTTTTATTTATAAAATTACACTTTATCTAATCAATGGCTGTGACACCATTATATAATTATCTTTGAAAATACTAGTTCATAGACACGTCGCTTGATACATTTATACCTGTAAATTTTATAAGTTAAATAAAATTGATTAAAAATTCATTAATATACCAAATCCATAATTTTAATGTATATTGTAAATTATTAATTAATATGTATAATTGTTAAATACATTTTTCTTATTTTTATGAATACATACATCTAATCATTTTTCTTTATGCATTAAGCGATGTACGTTTTTTTTTTTAAATATACATAAATTAAATATATAAACATTTTTAATATAAAATATTATTTGAAATGTTTGTAACTTTCCCCCCATAAACACATAATCACATATATTCATTTAAGCCCTTCCTCCAACACATGCTCTGGTACCTCAGTTGGCTAAGGCGTCAACCATGCTGGCGACCAAAAGGTCCGGCAGTTCGATTCCACATCCTTCCACAAAACTTTTTTATCTGCGAAAAATTAAATAACAGCGCTCCTGGTTGTCGCTAGACGGCTTAAACTACTGTAGACAAGATGGCGGACGACAGTGCACACACCAGCACCTCCTAGCAGACGATGAAGGTGTTACTGTACACAGGATGGCAGCACGCACAGGCGCCCCTAGGAGGAGGCGAGGGAATTACGTAGATGGCGGGTGAAGAAGACAGGANAGATGGCGGTCCTTTAACCAACATAGACATACAAAAGTTTTCTCGCAAATTAAAAATAGCCAATTTCCGAGGTGTGTTCATGCGCGGTTGCATAACGTACAGTCCGAGATGGGTGGAGTGCTGTATACTAAACCTAGATAGTAGCCGAGGGCCGGGGACTTCTTGGACAACATACAAAAAGTGTGGGGATACAGCAGAATACTTTGTCAGCTATGGTAATTTATGAGCGCAACCAGAACTGAAAACGTATTTGGAAAGTGTGAGGAGAATGCATTATAACTACAAAGCAAAGCAACTGCCGGGAGAATGGAACTGTGGCCACTTATGCCTGCGCTTCCTTTCACGGTAGATATACAAACAAAAAAATATACTTAACGGGGACACACCACATGTAAGCATNTATGCCTGCGCTTCCTTTCACGGTAGATATACAAACAAAAAAATATACTTAACGGGGACACACCACATGTAAGCATGTCATGTCCGTAACTCTGATCGTGTCGGGCAATCGTTTGGAATTGCGCTGCATGAACCTTTTTCCACTAAACCTAGAGGGGGCGTGGTCCATCGCGCTCATAGATTTTCAAACCTAATTCTCTCTACAGAACATAGATCGTATTTTTCGTTACGTTAAGGAGGATGGTAAGAGAGGCGAGGTGTGCATACCCATGGGTTCGTATGAGATTCAAGATATAGGCACACTGAAACCGGAAGTGACGGTGCTACGAGGTAAATCTAATACGCTACACAACGAGATGTATTGTATTGTCCAGATAGACGTCACGGAAGGCGACACGCTTGCTGCAATGCTCGGATTTGATAACAAGAAGTATGAAGCCAAGAAACGCATGAATCCACTCTACCAGTAAAATTTTTCCCTGTTAACATTATAAGAATAAACTGTAATTGGCTACCGGATCGTACCTCAACAGCAAGGCCAGCCAAACACGATATGAATTTTCCGCGATGGTACCTCCAGGCTTTAAGCTGTTGGATGTACCGAAGACTTCCATTTACATTACGGTTGTGAAGGAGGCTGTACAGGAAGTGATCGTCTCTATAGTAGACCACGACAGTCGTTTGATTAATTTCCGAGGTGAGGAAATAACGGAATGTCTACATTTACGCAAATATGTGTGTGTGGTTTAAGAGACAGGGTACTANATTTCCGAGGTGAGGAAATAACGGAATGTCTACATTTACGCAAATATGTGTGTGTGGTTTAAGAGACAGGGTACTAAGGTGATAAAAGCGGCTTATGCTACGAAACCGGAATTCAGAACGAGCCGAGCACCCAGCATGGTCATAGTCAGGCAATAATCTTTTCTGACGACATATTCTTAACTGTCTAAAAAATACTAATCTGTAGATACGTCACTCGATACACTTATTTGTAAAAGTTAAATAAAAATATATAAAATGAAATACATAACTTTTATTTTATAAAAATATGCTTTACATATTTGGCTGCTATAATCCCATAATCGATATTTTTGAAAATNTACATAACTTTTATTTTATAAAAATATGCTTTACATATTTGGCTGCTATAATCCCATAATCGATATTTTTGAAAATACGAGTTGGTAGACACGACGCTCGATACACTTATGTCTGAAAATTTTAAAAGTTAAATACCGTAAATACATTAATTAAATACGTAACTTTTATTTATAAAATTACACTTTATCTAATCAATGGCTGTGGCACCATTATATAATTATCTTTGAAAATACTAGTTCATAGACACGTCGCTTGATACATTTATACCTGTAAATTTTATAAGTTAAATAAAATTGATTAAAAATTCATTAATGTACCAAATCCATAATTTTAATGTCTATTGTAAATTATTAATTAATATGTATAATTGTTAAATACATTTTTCTTATTTTTATGAGTACATACATCTAATCATTTTTCTTTATGCATTGGGAGATGTAAGTTTTTTTTTTTAAATATACATAAATTAAATATATAAACATTTTTAATATAAAATATTATTTGAAATGTTTGTAACTTTCCCCCCATAAACACATACTCACATATACATCATTTAAGCCCTTCCCCCAGCATATGCTCTGGTACCTCAGTTGGCTAGGGCGTCAACCATGCTGGCGACCAAAAGGTCCGGCAGTTCGATTCCACATCCTTCCACAAAACTTTTTTATCTGCGAAAAATTAAATAACAGCGCTCCTGGTTGTCCCTAGACGGCTTAAACTACTGTAGACAAGATGGCGGACGACAGTGCACACACCAGCACCTCCTACCAGACGATGAAGGTGTTACTGTAAACAGGATGGCAGCACGCACAGGCGCCCCTAGGAGGAGGCGAGGGAATTACGTAGATGGCGGGTGAAGAAGACAGGANACAGGATGGCAGCACGCACAGGCGCCCCTAGGAGGAGGCGAGGGAATTACGTAGATGGCGGGTGAAGAAGACAGGAGAGAGAACAGGGAGGAGTAAGGAAATAGACAAAGATGATACGACAGAGCATGAAGAAACAGTATGGAATGATAGAGCATGAAAGAACACGACAGAATGATAAAGCATAAAATAGAAAAACCAAATGGCGGACGGAAACAATATGGAGACTGTTACAAGACGGTGGATTCAATATGGCCGCCAACCTTCCAATTCTTAGCCCCCAGCTGGATTCTAATTAGTCCCAGCCTTGCCCCCTAATCTATCAACTCACGACCGATGAGTCCTTGAAAATTTAGAATATAAAAAAAAAACTACTGCAGAAAACATCTGGACTGTTATGAAACACAAATATGAAGATGCTGGACTGGTAAATACTACCCATTAATTAGTATCACTAATGAGACAAAGGGACATGTAAATATTAGCATGCCCGCAATAAACATCCTTACAGCCTGGGTGTTGCGTGTGGCCAAGTCGAGGCTATACAATGAACATACACACATTTTATAATAAGTCTCCTTCTCAGGCCATAATTTCCCCCCGTATTTCGCCCAATGTCTGACAGATTACATGTAAGAAATAAATATAGCCCAAGTATTCGCATTCTCTCCCCAAGTTATAACTAATTTTTTCGTATGTTAGAATATGTTGGTCGTGGAGACCGCGGGAGAAATTGCGAGGCCGCTATTTGTGACCTGGGTAGACTACAGACGTATAATAAATAATTGTTTACGTGGGACTGGGTCCGTTGCGCGCGCCAGAAACGATTTACGACATCGAGTCCAACAAAATAATCGCCAGCTCCTAGGAAGGCCGCAAGTCCAGGTTTCCTTTTTTCATCAGGGTCGCCGCAGCAGAATGACGCACGTACCGCCATTTAATACCGGACAGTTCCTTTCCTCGCCGANTTTAATACCGGACAGTTCCTTTCCTCGCCGAGAAGGGGGCAGCAGAGAGCGATAGACTGGAAAGGGACGATACAATTACTTGCCTAAGAAAAGCACCGGTCTACCTTGCAGTTTGCTTCTAGGTGAAAGGAAACCGCAAGGCCCCGTATAAAAGGGAGAGTTAAGTGCGCCATTTTGGATTTACAGAATTTTGCAGCGATTTGAAATGCAAATTCGTTCTGTCTCCGCTGCCGATGTTTTACCGCTAATAAGCATTGATCCACATCTGTATTCATCATTAACAAATAAAAATTATAACTATTTCACATGGGAAAAATATTAAATAAGACCAATTCATCCCTATCAACTTTAATATACCCAAGCATATGCTGTCATGGCAGAGCAAAAAAGACAAAATGAGATAATTTTCAGCTAATCTTTACTTCAGACTTGTTAACATTTATTTCTGATAAGTTGGAACACATTCACTGGAGTTCCTGAAGTTACAAGTGATGTGAGCATTTACAACCTCAGAAAATCCATATCAAACCGCGTCCAAAGCACTACAAAAGTCGCAGTTTCGAATAGAATCTAAAAACTGACGCTCGAAATACTGATAGACGAATAATCATTGTCCAGTTAGCATAATCATACAACTCCACTCACTCAGTGATGTATCACAGTAGTAATACGCTGGTATCTTACTCTGGTTCGATTCCCGACCAGTTAATATCGATTTCGGTTTTCCCAAAGTCAAATGAGATAATACAGGCCATGGTAGATTACTTCACTGCTCCAGACTGCCCGAGCCNATTTCGGTTTTCCCAAAGTCAAATGAGATAATACAGGCCATGGTAGATTACTTCACTGCTCCAGACTGCCCGAGCCAAGTTGTTTCTTCGCTAATGACCCAAATATCGACGATACGTTAAGACACATTTAAATTAAAACATAAGAAAATTAGAACTTCACACAGACGACTTATGCTGTAAATCTGGTTAAACCTGTCTAGAAAGATGTTCGTGATGGGGTGAAAACCATATCTGCTAAGACATGCTAACACATACATANCTGGTTAAACCTGTCTAGAAAGATGTTCGTGATGGGGTGAAAACCATATCTGCTAAGACATGCTAACACATACATATGCGCCATAGTAATACCTTACTCACGGTCAAATGAGCTGCTCAATTTTTTTTTTGAGCTTTTATATCTTTCCGCTTCGTACAAAAACGATGTACGGACTTGCTGACCAGTGTTTGTACGTTGCTCAAATATGCGTTTTAAACCAATTTTATTATTTCACAAAGAAAAACCAAATTTCACAGGAAATCACTTCTGTACAATGCAATTTTAATGTAAAAAAGTAAGCTACTTTTAAAATTAAATTGCCTACAATACCTAAGTTATGTCAGCAATTGTTTGTAGTAAAAAACACTGATAGACAAAAAAAAGTGAAGCTCACAGAATAAATATTAATTATGGCTGGCACATTGCAAATTTTGTACGTTTGTTGTGTATTACTTCTGTTCCTGTATTGTACGAATTTCTGTTACTAACATTATAAATAAAAACTAAAAAAATTTAAAAAAAGTCCAAACTGGACGTGATTTGGTACACGTGCGTACAATCGCTTTGCGTGTAGAGTTGCAATGATCGGTAACGTTTAGTACGGTCACCTGAGTGCATTAGTGGCACCACCATAATTATAGCGATAATTTTATAATTAGAAACCAGGAAATTTCCCGAGTTCGTATGACGGCTAGGTTAAAGCAGATAGTTCCGTACACATCCCAGACGATGTAACTTTCATGGGCTGGTGCCTTTATGACGATCACTATCCTGTGTGCTAGGTTGTACGTGATTCGCTCGGTCTTTCTACGCGTGTATTGCTGATTCACAGTCCTGCAGCAGGGCGCGTCAGGAAACCAACATAACGGCTACATTAATTAATTGTTTTTTAGTCAATATTTTATCAATTATATTGTTATGCTGTGTTGTACTCTTAGACAAAATATGAGATAGACCTATTATTCGTCTTCTGCACATGTACCCAACATTAACTTACCACAAAGTAACAGTCAAAATCACATGGTCAATAATGATGAACATTTCTGTTTACATCTTAATTTTTATGACAAGCACTATAATATTAATAAAATACTTTTACCAATTTGAATTTAAACAAACTGCATTACAAACTGATTTGAAGAAGTATAAAAACATCTTGAAGCACTTGTTTACTAAACAGTATTCTAATCTTAAATCCAAATCACACCGTTTTTACTAGTCGTGTTGGCAGAAAAGCCGTTCGATGTTGGGACACGGAGACTGGTTGAGCGCAGACAGCGAGATCGGTCTACCTCGTCTTTAGTCTATGGTACCATTGGAAGTCTCAGGGTTGGGTTATAAATCAAAGTTATATACCAAAGACTACCTGATCATTAGGGGCTCTTGAGTTCCTGATTATCAAACTAGGTTCTCTAACCGAGCCATACCGTAACATGTTCTCCAACCTTCCCCGGTTTGACCTTGTCATATTACACGTTCGTAGATCATGGTCACGCAGAACCAATTTTCAATCACGAAGGGCGCCACTATTTGGAGTTACACAAACTGCAAGCACAGAAAAAGGCAGCATTAAATGCGACAATTTCGTGCAGAAACAATTCCTGGCTTTCTTTCTTTTCTGAAATAATGCACGACAGTGCATTATTTCAGTCGCCTTACACGACAACGAACGTTGCCATATGAAGTAAATTTCTGTATTTGTACGGAAAGTCGTTTTTTACGGAGTGCGGATTATTTTGGTTACGTAAACTAAAATACGATAATTTAAAGTACGAAATACGCTTGAATGAAATTAATTTTCTAACGCTTAATAATATAANCGTAAACTAAAATACGATAATTTAAAGTACGAAATACGCTTGAATGAAATTAATTTTCTAACGCTTAATAATATAACAAATATTGCAAAATGGCACGAGGCTCTCCATTGTTGAAACTCTGGGAACTGTATAAATTTAAACTTCTACGAAGTCNAAATATTGCAAAATGGCACGAGGCTCTCCATTGTTGAAACTCTGGGAACTGTATAAATTTAAACTTCTACGAAGTCACAACCGCAAAGAAGAGTAAAACAGCTTGAACTGCACGGGCTTGTGGTGATTTCTTTAATTACCGAGTGGTAATAATGTAATGTATGTACGAAACATCATGTGTGAAATAGACATGTATAACATTAATATACATAGAATTGTGACAAATAATCCACTTTAAAAAATAAATGTAAATTTACACATACGAATTTTTGGCAATTTAAAACTTTTTGTGTAATTTGTAAAAACTACAATACATGTAACTATACACAAATTTTCTTGCGTGGAATGCAAGTGCATGACGCATGGACCAGTCGGGGTGTCGTGCCAGGGATTTGGGAAGACTCTGAGAAAATTCCCTTGCATGGAATGCAAGAGTATGAAGTAGGAACCAGTCGAGGCACCGTGGCAGGAATTTGGGTAGACTCTGAGAAAACCCCTTAATCCCTCATTACCCAAAAAGGAGTCATTCCTCCATATTGTGGGGTCATGAGCAATGGAATGTAAGAGCATGGTGTTTTACATGTCGTCTATCCACTGCATCACCGCGGCCCCCGTCGAAATACTAGCACATGTACCCACACCGCCTGAGGCAGTGTGTCGTCTATCCACCGCACCACCGCAGCCCCACAGGCGCTATGGAACTCTTTCAATACGTTTCGGAAAATCACGCGTAGCCCGAGGCTATGGGGTGTTGTAGCACAAAATATAAAATTTCCAATATGTTTCGAAATATTACGCATCGCCTGGGGCTATGGGGTTGACGCTAAAAAGAAATTTCACTGTGTATTTCCGAAAATCACTGGACGCCGTGAGTCGTCTACCTACCACGCCACCGTGGCACCCTGTAGCCTGGGGCTATGTCATGAAGTCGGGGGCGTCGAAGTAGGGACACGCCTGAGGCTATGTGGTAAAAACATGCCCGCCATGGAATGTTCGAGGACTGTCGCAGCCTCTGGTAGTGAGTTGTCTATCCATCGCACCACCGCGGCTCCCCCATCGCTATATAATGCAAGCATGCAGTTTTGCATGTCGTCTATTCACTGCATCACC
>NQII01004212.1:23976-54893 GCA_002778355.1 Clitarchus hookeri
CGAGCACGCAGAAGTGCCGCAAAACGACGTGGCACGGACTCGACTAATGTCTGAAGGTATGCAGGAGGCAATTCACACCATGAATCCTGCAGAGAAGTCCACATATCCAATCTACGCCAATTTGAGAAAGGGTTTTACGTCTGTCACGTTTAATGTAAGTCCAGTTCTTTCACGATCTTTTTCCGCCCGCAGCGATGTCGAAGATGTGATGTTTTACCGAATTCCCGATATTCACGGTACACTCGTGACATGGTCGTACGCGAACATCCAAATATTATCGCTAACTCGGAGATGCTATGTCCCATCTCTCGTGCGCCGACTATAACACCACGTTCAAACTCACTTAAATCTTGATAACCTGCCATTGTAGCAGTAGTAACCGATCTAGCTGCTGACCGCATCGCGTTACTCTGATTGGTTCCATACCTCTGTAATTTGCATACGCACGCCTATACCAGTTTTTTTTTTTGCTATTCAGTGTATTAGGGAAAAGCAATAATGCGAAATCTCTTATTTTGCAAACGCGATATTTTTATCACTTTTAGAAGTAATGCACAGTTGTTTCTTACGGGAAAAATTACCGAAAGGAATGTATCAGCAAAAAATGATTCCAACAGAAATATATAAATGTCTTTTGATAATTTCTTAAATTATATATATATATATATTAATTATTCATTTCAATTGGTAACACTCGACAGGAAGAAGGCCGGCGGGATCAAAACACGCACCATGGCAACTGGTCGGCGACTTATCCCGTGCCGCACACAGCTGGTAGGTTCCGCCATTCTGACGGGATCACGAGATGATTCAGCCTCTTCGCGACCTACGGGCGCTATTCTAATTCTCCTTCCCGATTATCAGGTGCTAAATTACGTGAGCATCGCTAGTCGGGTCGTAGCGGAGTTTACGATGTTGCAATAGGCAGGTGGCCACTATACTATACAGTACACTTGGTGCCATGTGTTATGGTGTGATCAGGCCTTAGCTGAACGGCTTGCCTGATCACACCTTCAAACATTAAACCTGGAAACGAGCGGGATTGCAACGCCACCATTTGGTCGTCGATCCTTGCGAAAGAAGACAGTTGCAGAAATCCCCTCCACCGGTCACTGAGCGGGACCGCAGAGCCACGTGCTTGATATAGGCCGGCGTAACACCCGGAACGAGAGTCTTTCGTTTTTAGTCCTTTGGGTGACCCGACCAGCGAAGCAGACCAGGAAGATGGGTGTGTCCGGCCGGTGTTAACCACCGTTTCGTAGAATCAGCCTCCGGCTACAAGGTGATGACTTTCCAGTTAGGTTTAAATAAAACTGCGTGAGTTTAATATAATGACTAATCATATTAAATTCAATGTAAAGCTCCCCAGATCAATGGTAACATAAATAGTTATTGTAAAATCTTCATGTAATAAAACCTCATAACATAATGTTGTGCTCTACCTAATCATGAGTCATTATTTGAGATACGTCACCAGCCCCCAGCATTCTCTCACATTGACATACTACATTGTTACTAGTTCATAACACATGGCAACTTGCAACCCGCTTGTTGTTCCCCCGACGCCAACTGGCTAGCGATAAGAGTTGAGTTGAGAGATTTGGGCGGCTCTTAAAAATGAGGTGAGAATGGAGCATCACCGGAATGCACGGGCGGGGGAAACGGGAATTCCCCGAGAAAACTCGCCGACCAGCGGCATCGTCCGGGACGATTCCCAATTGCGAAAATCCAAGTGTGACCCGGCCGGGGATTGAAACCGGTTCCACTTGGTGGGAGGCGAGCAGTCTAACCGCTCAACCACCGTGGCCCCACGCTAGCGATAAGAGGAAAAGTGAATGAGAATGTGGCATCTTGCTTGCCGGCTGCGGGGTAGTCGAGAGCATCAGTTAGTTTGGAATGACTCCGTAGCCTTGAGCCTGTGTGAGAGCGCTGGAGACGTGTCACAGGGGCGTGGCGCGCAGTCGGCGACCCAGGAGGTTGTGAATTACGGCCCCCACTTCAGGCCAAGTCATTGCGCTCTTTTATCCAGCAAGCCCAAAACTCACTGGCAAGTGCGTGGGTAGCAAACACCACTGCAACAGGGCTATGAAACGCGACATAATTGTTTCCATTATTTCCTTCTACACCTACCTGAAAATCATGCAAAACAGAGTTGCAGAATTTTTTAAATATTGTTACAATAATTGAAACACAAAATCGTTAACATAAAACGAAATTTTCCACCCAAGAGGAAAAAATTTCATCCTGCAGAAATTACAAAAAATCACTTTGGGTGGAATTGAAAATCATTAACTAAATAACCGCTACTTTGCTACCAAAATACAACGGGTGAGTTCATCAGCAGCAATTAAAAAACTTGTAACCTACGAAAAGAAACTCTACAAAATTTCGCTATCCTCTTCATACTCAACTCCGTTCCAACAGTTATATTTGATTCCGAGAAGTCTTTTTACTTTCTAGATTGCATGTAATTCCTGGGAATAATGCCCAAAGGGTACCTTTTTTCCGGTTCTCTGGCGGCATGAATTTAAACAGCAGTGTTGTTGGGACGCACTCCAAACGGTAAAACGACGGATGTAAGTCAAGTGCAGCAAATTCCCAACAAACGAGACAACTTTTTGCACTTTTGGCAAACGCAACTGTGTGAAATACACTTGCCACTCAAACGCAGCGACTCTTAATTAACAACTTGAATTAGCCAATTTCGTTACGTACGAACGCCAGTTAGCAATGCCTCATAGAAAGTACGACATTCATTAACTACTATTTGTTAATTTTTCGGGGAACTAAGTAGAGTTGAGAGGTCTTGAGCGCCTACGCGGGTGAAATGAGGAGGATGGCGCTATTGCAGAACCACAAAGGTGGGATAAACAGGAGCAACCCCAAAAATAAACCACTGGCAGACAAAAACGTCCGCCACGTTTCATACATGCGAAATCCGGATGACCCCGCCGGGAATCTAACCCGGTTCGCCTTGGTGGGAGGCGAGTCGTGTTATTACCGCACCACTGTGGCTTCCAACTCAAATCACACCCGGTTCTCTTCACATGGATCAACTTGTGGACTCTGCTTTCGCGACTAAGTTCACACGCCGAGTTACCCCAACACAAAACCCCGTGTTTCCGCCTACACCGTCACATGTGAATAAAAGCCCAGTCTCTGAAAAGCAGCAAATGTTCCGTGGTCGCTCCTCGAAATACAATTTTCCGCTTTCACAACATAACTCGGTACTCTGCATAAAGAATAATAAATTTTACAAAAAATAACTTGTTTGGCATCCTCCTACTGAGTCCTGTCTCATATTCCCATGAGTTTACGTTAGTATCCTACTTTCACCCCGGCGAAGGCAGAACCAATAAAGTGAAACTCTGTGGATATTTCAATTTTACTGGCATTAAAGTACACATTTGCTTACGTGCACATATCAAATATTCATGCATCAATTTTACGAAATAGCGTGCATGTTCCAAATCAAACAAAGTTATCACACAACGGTTAGGCGTACTCCAAAAAAATATTTTTGGCTGAAACAACATAAGAACTTAAGAATGAAAAATTTAACGTAGAAAATAATCCGGGATATATTCTTTGAAATTACGTGTTACATTTGAATTTCATTTTAAGTAGACACAAATTTCTTCCTAAAAATATAAACTTTGTGAATATCCTCAAAGTAGGAAAGTATTTCAGAATGGCAGTATCTTCCGTAACTACGCGCGGTAGCAGTGAAGCTCCGAAGACTCGTCGCAAATAGGTCTACAACATTTCGCTATATACATGTAGAAAAACAGGAAAGTGCGATTGGAATAGTGTGTAGAGCCAAAGGTTGAACCATTTGTAAACTTTTATTTAAGAGGTAGGCTTTTTTTGAATTGTTAACTTTTACTCGTAGAATAAATATTTACGAAATAGTGATGCAATCACAATACAATATAAATTAATGATCGTCGAATATATTTACATAATACTAGTAAATGTGAATAAAAAAATTAAAATATACGTGACAAATTTGTATAACAAACAACCAAAATAATTTACCCTTCTAAACGATATCCAATAAACAAAAGTTGAAAATTATTTTACACAAATTTATTTCAGAAATATTTACACACAAATAAACGCACACATTTTACGATTTAAATGAAACTTATTTGTTGAATATGTGTATGGTAACCTAAAAAAAAAAAGCGCAATTAATATCAGTTTTGATTATGTGGTGCAAACTTCATAATTTTTAGAACCATTAATGCACATAAAAATTTTTTTTTTACAATTATTTGATACTTGATAGTGTTCATTAGTTTATTTACATGTCCTGTAATAGTGTATTTACAAGTGCTATTTGTACTGTACATGCGTAACTGCAGTCATACAGGATCAAATTAAACAAGCAAAATGTTATTACTTCAGTAGGTGCGGCAAACATGCCGGCCCCGTGGTGCGGAAGCTCTTCCAGCGACGAGGGTAATTAAGAGGGGCGTGGCCCGACAAACAGTCGACACCCACACGGCCCGTGTGCACACGCGCGGGTGGTCGCCCCCCCCCNCACGGTCAACTTACCCATCACTATTTCTTTCACACCGCCGCGCCGGCGACAATAAAACCCGCTGACCCAAAATAAAAATGAATAATGGAGTTCTTCCCGGAATAGCGGAGAAAAATAGAACCCCACTGCGGCGTTAGACCACAGCTTCTCCCCCCCCCCTTTTTTTTTCCACGGGTCATTTCCTTTATTTCCACTTCTGCGGATTCATGCAGGCATTTTATAATTTTTCATTTATTGCTCACTATACTAAAAAAAACCGCAACAGTGTGATAGCAATGACAACTGCAGCAATACAATGCTTATTTGAGTATCACGACATTGTGGTTGTAGTGCTGGTAGTACACGCTCCCCCTAATATTCATTGTGGTCTCGGTGACAAGCGGCTGCCGAATCCCATCCAGAAAAAGATAATCGCAGTCATCTTCTTATAGTTACTGCTAATACATCGTTGCAACTACAGAAGATATATATTTGTGAGAGCACAACGACATTTTCGGGGAAAATTTTGAAGTTTGGATTCTGTGATAAGAAACATGATTTAAAAGAAAGAAAGGAACTTCATGGTACATTTTCCGGCATCTGGAAAAATGTACAGAAATGTAGAGAAAATAGAGCTGTAATTTCCTATTGAAATTCGTGGCAAAACTAGATATGGTGATGGGAAATTTGTATAGAAACAAATTAATCTTATTGCGTTTCGCAGCCATTTTGAGTTGATATTTGGTTCCTACACTCCAAGATTTATGTATAAAGTGTTACTTAAAATTTTTGTAAAGAAATCCTGTAATTTATTGCACACTGCAAAGCCTTTTGAATGTTTTTACGCTGCATTTTCCTTGCATAAATGGTTCATTCTAATGTACATTGTTTTATTTACATTAGTGAGAATTTGTCTAAAATGTTAATAGAAGGCTGCCGACATTCGCGACACTAAAAGTGATAAATTAATTCAGCATTACTGGTATTTTAAATAATAAATTCCTTGGAATATTGTCATTATCAAACTCAATCAATACAGTGCACCCATTTAAGATGATACTGGAAAGTCCTTATTATATGCCCTACCAACCGGTCATGATTACAAATCGCATCTTAAAAACGAATTTAAGCGAAAATATCTTTGATAGCATCGATTGCTATACCTCCCTTAATGGTATACAAGCCAAAAATTCTCTTCAACAGTCATAAATACAGAATACGAGATTAAAAAAAATTACTGACACTACTGTTCCTTAAAGTTAAGCTCGTCCAATATCTTGCATAGGCACTAACTTTATGTCACTCTTAAGTTAATGTGATCTAATCATAGAAGTAACGCAAATCTAACGCAGAGAGCTCCACAGTAACATCAATGTGAAGCGGTCTTCAGGCACTAAACGTCGGCAATGCAGCGTACAGCCAAAGAACTACGCCAATACTTAACCGAAGGAAGACTCCATAAAATCAGTGTAAAGTCACCAATACAAATACGTCGCAATAAAAATTTATCCATCTTTTTGAAATCTAAACCAAAGAACACATTTCTGATTTTTAAGTGCGACAAAACGCGCATGTTCCTTGCTGGGCGTTAGGACTCAAGTTTGTGATTTAAAAATATGTGTATAGTCCATTCGCGGTTACTTCAAACTTTTCTGAAGCCCTGCTTAAGTTATACTTTCAAATTATTTCTCCGCCTCATACAACCAAATCTTACACAAGTCTAAAAAATTACACCAAAGGGTTAACGCATCGCATTCGTAAGCACTCATTCTAATAATATTCTACGTAAGAACTATTTTCTACTAGGCATTAGCAAACCCGTCTACTTTCTCGCTGTTTTGATTCATATTAATTATTAGTGGAATATTATCATTGACAGATAAAATATAAGTAAAAGTTCCATTTAACCAAAAATAAGATACTTCTATATTAACAGAACCATAAAACACTGGTCATACATGGAATATTTAGGAAACGATCAAACACGGTACACGTGGAGTGATTTTTCAAAGGTTTGATTCGAAAAGTGTGAGAAACCGCGACTGGACTGTATACAAAGAACGTGTACGTACCAAAATGAAAATAGGCATTCTTAATTGCACGGTTCATGGAGCGTACACGACGATCGTGAACTGCGCCATTAAGAATACAAAGTTTCATTAGGACACGTACACGTTTGTTATGTGATTACACGTTTTTCATCGTGAAGTGAGCCTTGCGCGCGCCTGCCTGTCGCCTGATAACTGTGACGTGATCAGGCCGGCCGCGCGGTTAGCCTAGCCCTAAACCACACTTGCCGGCAATCTGCCCATTAGCGCCGCCTGCGTCACTGGCTGGCCGCGTGTCAATTGGGTCTAATACCCCGACATCGCCCGCGCCGCTGATGCTGCTGTAGCCAGACATATCCCCCCCCCCCTTCTCATGGTCCAAAAACCACTCGCTGGCTCCATCGCCCACCAATAAGTGCACAGGATGTGGCCAACAAGCACCGCTCAGNCCACTCGCTGGCTCCATCGCCCACCAATAAGTGCACAGGATGTGGCCAACAAGCACCGCTCAGGGGCCTCGCATTCCAGCGCTCTGAAGACGCTTGTACGCACTTATCCCACCACCACCACCACCACCACCACCACCACCTTCATGCAATAATAGAGGCACAACTACAGCAACTTAACTATTCTCCTGGTGTTTGAAACGCATTGCTGTGTATTTGAAATACTCGTTTTTTCTACGGAACTATTAAACGTGCGTCCAGTGTGCTGATCTACGAAAAAAAACATACATCAGACGAGGGCTGTCGAGTGCTTCCAAGACATCTCGCACATTAGAAACACCGTTTCAGATTACTCCAAAATGGCTAAAAACTGCTTTTCAAAGTGCTGCATCTCAAAATATACGCTTCAGATACATAACTACCCGAGGGTCCTGCAATGAACATTCCTACAGACTTTCCACCAATCAAATAACAGGATCACCGCAGAAAGTCCCATAGGTACACGCAGAGCGACGAGAAAACTGCGCGCCAGTTCGGAGCCTTGCGCTTTGCGGCGATGGCGCACTTCATGCGCGTGGCAGTGTCGCCCTTATCGCTTCTCGGCCCCAAACGCGGAAAAAAAGAGCTAGGTAGGCGGGAACCTTAAGAGGATTAACGATGAATCTTCAAAAGCCCACGACAGTTATTGCGATGAGAGACATCCTCGCAACTGTGTAATAAGCCAAGCAATTTACGTGATTTTAAGGCTCATAAAATTCTTCCAGTAAACCATTTATGCAGTTCTGAGGCAGCTCCGCAAGAAGAGCCAAAACAAAAAATTACTTCCCAAAAATGTGGGAATAATATAAAAAAATAATATTCGAAATAACGTTCTGCCCCTCGAGACGTTCTTATCTGCAATCACAAGTGCTTTTTTAAATGTCTGACGCATAACTATAACTATTTTCAATCAAATGATAAGGACTATCTTTATGAATACTGTATTACGTCTGCTTTATTTAAGACTTAATTTTTGTAGTGCATATTTTTGTTCGAGAAGCCTATTTCCTAAGCACACAACATATTTGTCGAGACACTGCTTAAGTTTGTGCAAGTAGGAAACACGTTTACTGCAATGCCACTACAGTGGCTATAACTTCACGTTCTTTTTTCTATGCAGAAATAGATAGAGCTTGAAAAAAAAATTGTTTTAAAGTGAATGTTGGATAACTAAGGAATAAGAAAATACGTAAATCATGCCAGGAACTCCAACAGAGATTTAAGAGGAAACACAAATGCAATTAAATATTTTCAATTGCAGTTTTTCTTCTTCATCCCTCTCCTACCCGACCAACAAAAAATTATTCATGAATGTATTCATGCAGTATACGATTTACGTAACTACTTATTTGACTATTTTCTTTCGCACGGAGGGGCGGGGACAGGATGATATTATTCGGATGATTTTAGGTTATAACTAAATACTGTTGAACGTAAATGTGAAAGTAACTGTTCTGATGTATGCAACCATCAGTGATTTTTACCAGCAAACATCGTACAGCGTCACCAACTCAAAGGATGAAAATGTAATGGTTACTACACGAGTTAAAACCTTTAACGTGTCAGAGCTGCTTAATTTCTGTTTTACTGGCTTGAATAAATTGGCGAATTATTCAAGTGACAGACTAGACATGGCAAATATTTGCATTGTGTCCCTCAGATTAACTAACATCCTCCTGTAGGACACTGGGTCGATTATAAACCCCCATAAACAGGGGCATTAAGAACAAAGGCATTGACCAATGAACAAATGACGCCAGTTAAAATATACACAAGGCTGTGAAATTTAACTTACAGGCAGGTGAACTCGGGAAATGTTCCAGTCCTTTTATATAGAGCGAACAAGCTGTACCGACAGGGAAAATGGGAGAATATCTAGCCAGTAAATACAAACGGTCTAGTGCAATTAGAACAATGCATTACTTGTCAGTCAAAGCAGCTACCAAGATAAAAGAAAAAAATTGACACTTCTGAACTAACTACATTATATGTAATATAAACAGAATGCCTTACACGAAAAAAAAAAAATTAATAAAGTAGTGACTCAATTCCAATCTCNAGTTCCAAAATATTTTAATGTCAACGTTAACAATAAGAATTTGTAAATAACTTATATAAAAATTTTTACTTGTACCAAGAATAAATGTGTGTTAGAAAATGCCCATTACCATAGGCCATAAGTGCGTTCGTCACGACTTATTACACCGCAAGATGAAAATGCAAGTAGTCGTTACAGTTATATATTTCCAGTATAGAGCTGTCCCTTTTCCAAAATAACTACGCATTCTAAGAATTTTAGCACAAATATTTGTAAATAAATGAAAATTCTATAGTGTGTTTGTTTAATTACTGAACCTCTCGGTTATCCATGAAATTTTTTACCAAGAACTTAAATTATGCAACGTTTAAAGCAGCATACCGTCATAACTTAAAACATTGCCCATGTAAGAAAATTAGTTTATCAGGTACGTTACGGAATGCATAAAAAAAATGATTATAAAAATGAAAACGCAAAAACAACAAACAACTGTTTTCACTGTTAACTATTACCATGTCTGTAACAATCCTTGTTACTTACTTATGAGGAAAAAAGCTACCCATCTCTCTTGAATTTCATGACCAGTTCTGCAATTCGTTAAATCATTAGAGAACCAAATTAAATCTGATATACAGGATGTTACACACATCCCATGTGTAGGGGGAAGTTCCGTAATGCCGGGCGGTACCTAGTATCGGACACTCGTACTATCTCGGGAAGTCGCAACGCGTTCGTTTCAAAAACGGTGAAAAGGGGCGCGGGGGAACATAGCAATACACGGTCGCGGGACGCGGTTTGCCAGTGACGCGCGAGGCCAAGGTGGGAGCGGTTGATTGCTGCTTTTGGCGCGAATACACTGCGTCACGTAAGATCTAAGTGAGTGTTACTGCTATGTTTTTGTGTTTAAATGATTATGGTAATTATTATTACACGTAGTGTTCCATAAATATCTGAAGTTTGTGAAAGATTTTGTTGACTTCCAAACAAGTTTTGGTAAAAACACATAATTTTGGGGATTCTTTGTCCCCTGGAACCGGACACAAAGTTGTCCCTTCACGCCGGACAGTAAACAAGTAATTATATATATTTTTATAACAATCGTTGTACGATGTTTTAGAGGACAGAAACACGGAGAGAAATCGAAATGGAAGAGACGAAAAAGAAAGGGAAATGGGACGAACAAAGTTTACAAACTGCGATAGACAAGGTTTTGTCAAAAGAAATGAGTTTGAGAGAAGTTTCGTTGCGCTACAACGTTCCAAAAAGCACTCTACATGATAAAACATCGTTATTGAACCGTGGACAAGAAGTAACGTTGCAACCAAAGATCGGTAGATTCACTAACACCTTCTCACCCGAGTACGAAGAAGTTTTAGTGGAACACGTAAAAGATTTGTCCGCTGATGAGAAAGGAGTTTCTGAAGTTGGCGTTTGACTTGGCTGAAGCTTTGAAGATTCCTCATCGATTTAATAAAGAGAAAGGTGCTGCTGGTAAGCATTTTTACTATGATTTCATGCAGACACATCCTGACATATCTCTGAGAGCACCAACAATCAACAGTCCCAAGCCATAGACTAGCTTTGATCCAGATGTTGTCCAGATTGTCTATAGTTTGTCGCCATTGACAGATCCTGTCAAAAAACGATCAGTTACTCGGAAGAGAAAATGTGGAAAAAGTGAAATTCTAACTTCATCACCACACAAAATTGCTGTTGAAGAAAAAGAGAATGAAAAGAACATTAAGGACAAAAAAAAGGAATGGGAAATACGTTTAGAACAGCTCTACAAGAGAAGGGAAAACAAACCAAATGTTTAAAGGCCAAAGGAAAAAGTGGAAATAAAGCAAAGAACAAGGAACCGTTAACTCAAATATCTGACATAGGAACTACTTGCGTAGTGTGCTTAGAGGACAACGACGAAGATTGGATACAGTTCTCCAGCTGCCATGGGTGGGCTCATGAAGCATGTGCAGACATCCCAGAATGTGATGTTTTGAAGATGTCCGGCGCTGGGGGCTCTAAGTTAAGTCCGTCCGGTACTAGGTGCCACTTACAGTGATTGCAACTTATTTTACCAAAGTTTGATTTACGTTGTTAAGTTTGTTTATACAGAAGCTGCATTTCTGTTAATTTATTTTGATTTTAAACTTTGTTAACGTAGTAAATTCATAAATAAAGGTAATTTCCCGAAGCAGGTTTTTTTTGTCTGAAAACCTTAGGCGTCCGCCACTAGGGGACTTCCCCCTACTTAATCGGTCACCCGTAAGAGACTAACCCACCTAACACGACGTAAATTAGTTTTATTATTGCTGAGAGTAACAGGAGTTCTTAATGTATAATCTAGAAAACTAGAAAATAATAAAGAAATATAAATTTGCAAATTTAATAGGTTATTTTGGCAATGGCACATTGAGAAAGCAAAAATAATTTAGTTAATTTTTTGTACTACAAGGTAGTGTTACTGGACTGTGTTATCTATGAACGTATGCAATACTATACTCAAACATATTCTGCAAAAATATTCAACTTTGGCTGGTCACACTATCTCGTAAAAGAAGAAAGAATGTTGACTTTATACAGCATGTCGACGCACATAAAGGCCAACCAGATACCTAGGATAAGCGAGGCATTTGTTTTGGAAAAAGACACTTCACAAAAAAGAACAGTGCAATTTTACTTAATTGGATTGATGATAATTTTGCTACAAACCACAATTTAATGAAGTCTTACTAATTTAAAACACGTAACTAATCACAAAAACACACATGCAGACAGACAACATAATCATAACTTTACATTAAATTTAATATGAATGCTGGATATTGGGAATATACACTGAAAGGCCTGCATGCATCAGCATGACTCAATCAAATACGCATGTTTGTAAATGGCGAAACAAACACGCAGTTGATTCAACCAAATATTCAGCTTTCAAATGGATTTTGTTTATCGAAGAAATGTCTTCCCTTGAAATGTATACTTTGTTTGATGAACAAAAAATTTTGTTACAATTCAAATTTTTTTAACCAACAAAATATTTATTAAGAGCAACTATGTATTTGTTAATTAAAGTACAAACAAGAGTATTACGTCAACCACAAAAAAAAGGATGTTTTAAACTCGCAGGTTAATGTTTTACAGTACACAACGTAAAGAAAAAACGCACGCAAACAAACCACGTTTTTGTGCGCCGGTTCACACTCAATAAATCGCAAATAAAAAAGCAGCTTGCACTGCAGTGTGGTGCATAAATTAAAACAGATAATTTAAAATTTCACACAATCGGGCATTACTGATTGCCCGGAAAATACTGCCATGTGCGCGGAGAACATATTTAAATAAAATCACACGTTCTTTTCCCATAAGTCTTGCAACCACACCCAGCGGCAACTTCATGCACAGGCAGAATACCTGCGGCGGTACTTTGCCGCTCCGCCTCCGCGGCATGTGATGTCCGAGCAGCCAAGACTAATGGGAAACTGATGCAAGCAGCCACGCCCTGAAATTATCCTAACACGAGGCCTTGACACGTCTCGTGGGGCAAATGAAAAATAATACTAGCTATGTTAGGCTTGGAAGGACGACGTTCTGCAGCGCACGTTGTTGCGCATGATCAGGCCTGCAAACATGTGTGTCGAATGCTTGTTATCTTACGCAGTGCCATTGCCTCAAAAATTAATGTTCCATAGTGTATGTATAATCATAATTATAAAAAAATTATTTTTTTCAAGCACATAAATACAATATTCCAAACCATTTATATATATAAAAAAAAAAGCAAAAACTTTGTGTCAATTCATTTTCAGTTAAGCTTGGTTAAAACTCTCAAACAAATTTCACGGGCAGCCGTAGATAAAAAAACGTTAACAAACGTCCATACAATAAACCAATTTAACAAAAATGCAATCCTTTCTCTGTGTGATTTTATAATATATATGTATGCATATATATATATGTATGCATATATTACAATTTTAAGGCAAATTTTTAAATTTTAATTATTTTAGTTTTGAGAATTTTTTTGTATTAGTTGTGTGTTCGAAAAACAACGAAATCGTGATTATGACGCATGTGATTATGAAAACATTATAAAATGTTTTTATATAGAAAATTATTATATAACATGTAATGTTATATAATGTAATTATATAACATATTATATAATGTAATTATATAACATTTTATATAATGTAATTATATAACATATTATATAATGTAATTATATAACATTACATAATTATATAATTACGTAATGTTTTTTCACACCCTGAGAACAATTTTTTTTATACAGAACACTCGACGTGCCCACTATGTTCGGACATGTCATATTTAACATACATTTAAATCCATGAACTTAAACACCTTTACCCTTTGTAAAGGATGGTTTTCTTAAGGGCCATATAGGCTAGGTATAATCTTCTATCAGTTTTTGTCACACTTGCATTCACTTCAGTGCGCAACTAGCAGAGCAACTTTCAATGTTCTTACTTTTCCATTGTGCGCCTCAAAAAAATCAACCAAATAAAGTATTTTAATTCAAGTTTTTCCATTTCTTTTTTTACTTGTCTAAACATAGCATTTAGTTTCAATGCTGTTTTGTAATTACGCACAAAACATATAAAAGTTTAAGATGTTTACAGTTTGGAGTGGCTTCGAAAAAAACATCATGGGGGACATTAATAAGCGACCTTGACCACGACGACATATTCTTCTACGGATTAAGCTTTTAATAAGACCCTCCCCTTCAGTGCTCCAGGAGATTCGTCACTATCGAAGGGTCTGTTTCGGGCCTTGATTTACACTGTTGCATGTATGTTATAAAAGTTTATGATTTTTGTAACTTAGTCACATAAGTTACCTGAATATCTTCATTATTTATCTATCTTACTGCCAGTCCGTCACTCAAAAAATATTTTAGAAGGAAAAAGTGCTTCGCATATTAGAAGAACAACGTTCAAAAACAATTTTCTACAAACATCTATCCTGCGGTGTTTTCAATTATTTTCTTCAAAGCGTGCCAACAACAACGTTCACTTCCTCTATTACTTGGCCAGCATGTTTTCAACCTGACATTATGATAAAAATCATTATCTATACGTGACCATGCCTCAGACAGGAACAGCATGTGGATTTTTTTATGCGGCATCACTTGAGTCACCCTACACTTCAGTATTTTCATTTTAAATCTAAAGTTTCTTCCTCACTGCTGGCATCAATAATTTAATTTCCGACCTACAAACAGTATCGGTTTACATTAATTTTTGTAGACAAAGTTAATATGGAATATTTACCAGATTCGTCTTATTATAGTTTGATATGTGAAAATCGTGAGATTTTTTATATGCTATAATGAAACGATAGACATGTCTCATTAAGAAAACAAATCCACAAGATGGACATTCGAACTTACGTCCATTAAAATATAATTTCCACGACCAGCGATACACATTAACAATGGAGCATTAATACCGCAGGGTAGCTTATTACGACAGAAAATACCCAATAGCAGGCCTACCTTAGCTGTAATAATCTCACAAACTTTGCATACACGATAAAAGCCATTATCTAACTCAGATTTTCAAATTGAATACCTTGTTCCATCAGAACACAATTTAAACATCCATTAACCCGCAACTGTGATATTTGTACAACTGGATCAGTATTACGCGATACCGGCAGAATGTGTGGAACAAGAGAGCTCTGACTTCGATCGTGTAGTTATTGGTTGCCACATCAGCAAGCAATCTATCAGGGCCATTTCCACATTTCTCAAATTGCCCAAGTCAACCGTCGGAGATGTGAATGTGAAGTAGAAACGGAAAGGCACAATGAAAGAAACCACGGTTGGGTAGACTACGTGGGTTGACCAACAGAGACCATCGAGCATTGAAGGTGATACAAGAACATCGCCGGGAATTACGAGGACTGGGGTTCAAAGCTCAGCCACCTGCCCATAAACCGCATGTTTCGCCTGTGAGCACGAAGCGCCGCATTCCTTGGTACAAAGAGCGGTCGCCGCAACTGGAATGTGGACGACTGGAGACACGTGATTTGGAGTGACGAATTACAATATACAACGTGGCAGTTCGATGGGAGGGTTTCGGTGTGGCGGATGCTATGGGAACGCTAGAGACCGACCTATATAGTGTCCACGGTGAACTTAGATGGTGGCGGGATGACAGTGTAGGTGTGTTTTTCATGGAAGGGAATTGGTCCTCTCGTAATACTATTGGACACGTTAAAGGCGGAAGTTTGTTAGGACATTCTGGCCGGCCGCATGTTAGCTGCAGTAGAAGACCAGTTCGGAGATGATAACAGTGTGTTTCAGCATGCCAATGCTCCCTGCCATAAAGCACTGTCTGTCCATGAGTAGTTTGTGGGCAATAGAGGTCCTAAAATGGACTGGTCAGCCCAGAGCTCCGATCTCAATCCCCTCGAACACCTTAAGGATGAACTGGAATTATGACTGCGCGCCAGACCCTAAGAGACACGTCCCTTACTACACGTGATGCACTGCTGCGGAGAAAATGGTCCATCATTCCCCAGGAGACGTTCCGACACCTGGTTGACAATGCCCCGCAGGGTTAGAGGTGTAATGAAAGCCAAGGGCCCACCCCGTATTAATGTCCGCTTCTGTGCAGTACACCCGAGACACACTCATCGGACAGTTTGGCGTGTATGCCACTCAAATGTGTCGCTGAACCTCAGCTCAGCTTACCTGCCCTTCTGCACTCTGAACCATTCTGTTGGCTTGATTACGCGAGGCCAAGTCGAACAGAAGAATTGTCTGTAAGGCAACAGCCAATGAATAAATGACCGTTGTCCGAGTACGTACAAGATTTAAGTTTAGATGGTGCAATTTTATAATGCGAAGTGGCGGGATCCAGGGACGGCGGAAACAAGAGGGTCAGAGGGGTCTACCCCCTAATAATCTGCTTAGTGTCAGATTCACAGAAGGAATAACAAATCCACATTCTGCAGCAGCTTGTAACCTATAAATGGCAACACTGCACTTAGAGTCTGCGCCGTCCGTCAGTGTCAGAGTACGTATTAATTTTTATGTTTTCTTCCTTATTCGCGAGAGCTGGCAACCTTGTAAGGAGCTCTCTCTCTCACCGGAGTAGTGCGTTGAACTGGTAGTAAACACTTAGTCCACCCCATCCACTAGTGTCTGTTAATGTGAGCGAGTTAAGAGATTTGAGCGGTTCTTAGCATCGAGATCTTGAGAGCGCAAGTGCCTATAGGCTATTCACGGTAAAGTGAGAACTAAGTCCTTTCATTTCGAATAATAGTCAGTAAATATATTTTATTGTAGTCTTAGACGTTACATTTCAAGTCCGGTGAAATGTATACACTGTGCTTATTATTTACATGGCAATATTTAATTTAAAAAGTGGTGGGACGATAAAAAAAAATTGCCAATAGGAAAAAGTAACTAGGGCATCAAAAGTGCTCACTTTACCGGAAACAGCCTATATTAATGTTTATAATGCTATGTTTTCTTCAGACTCTGAACACTTGTGCTTGCTTGTATCATTAATGCAGAAGTAAAATTTTGTGATACTGTGATATTTGCTAGTGTTAATTCTAATTTCAGACACTGCTATTGTTTCAATTGCTCAGGCTCCTGTTTTGTATTCAAATAAAAGAATGAAAATGGAGTAAGGTGATGAAATTTGGATGTTTCGTAAATTAGTTGGTACTACTGGTGATATTCATGTTCTTGGTCATGTACAATATGTTTATACTACTTAAATAAAGGATTAAAAATTGCAAATCTTGACCCTTCACCTTATGACAACCACCTTTCGTCGCTCCTTGTCGGGTCTGTAGTGATTAATTGGTATACCACCTCAAACACGAGAAAAAATTAAAGCTCAGAGTTGATATTTATGTGGTTCGGAGCATGTTAGGAAGCCGTTAATAGTTTCTTCGCCAAGTTTCACATTTTATGTAGAAATAATTACACTAATATTAGTATTCGTTAAGTAACTGTATAATTTTCGCATGTTTCAGCGCGCAGTAATACGTGAAGGGAAGTAAAAAAATTAATTGGGTAGCGGTAATCGTTTCAGAGAAAAAAACCAATTGCAATTTTGAATTATCAATCTGCATTATTCAAATGCATCAGCACCACCCACACATCGCCACTATAACAGCCTACTGATAGCATGCTACGTTCAACAGGCCCAGAAGACATCTGCGTACAACATGGGAACAATTTCACGATTTACGAAGACCACATACTGTGTAAGAAACGGACAACGTTAATTACGTATCAGTGGCTTTCACCTGGGACTTAACTCTGGTCGGTGTTACTGCTAACAGTAAATATTATAGGAATATCATCTTACCTCGAAATTACTGTCAAAAATCATGCACTACACATAACACATCTGAATAACTAACATAAGTTTGAAAAAACTACAACTAGTTACGAGACGCTGGTTGCATAAGCCTTCTGAATGTACCGATTAATTACGAAGTTACTTCCTAAAGGATTCCAGGAATAGCCAGTAGCGCTCTTCCTTCCCTTGTGACATTGCTCAGACTAGCTTGTATTTGGCGCGCATAAACTTGCAAGTAAAGAAAAGCCAGAGTTGGCGGAAAGGAGTGAGGTTGACATGCTATGCTGGGATGTTTATTAAATAAATAAACAGTACTGCACGAGCAAAACTAAGAGAGGGGAAAAGTTACCCACTAGTGTGGATGAAATGGAAATTTTGACGAAACAAATATAAGGTAAAAATCTCCAAATATTCAACATACAACAAGAAGGAAACAAGCAATTTGTTCAAAACGGACCTACCCATTCTACAGCTATTAGTAAAAATTAGTCAAATCCAAGGTGAAAAAAGTAACTGGCCTACTCAAAACAAGACGGTGAAAATTTAAAACACCAAGTAATATCATTGAGTAAAGATATACCTGGAGTAGAAATCCCCAGGTTAAAGTTTCTGATCACCCCAGCAGGTAAGAATCTGTAGTTCTTGGTATGAACACCACGTAGAACTAGTCCATTTTCTTGGCAGCTGCGTGGGGAAGTCGGCAGCGTTGACACTGTGATATATACCATCCCCCCCCACCCTCTCATACGGCATCTCTGTCGCTCCCAGACCAAACTCCGCAACAGTAGAACGTGTTCTCAATGTCTGATATACCCACAAAACTGGGACAGACGAGATGGCGGACATCCTAGTAACTACCTCAAGCTGTATATGACCGTTTACGAAAAAAAGATACGGGTTCTGTAGAACCTTTGTATGTACAAAATGAAACTTAATGAACGCGTAGGTAACGGAAAACGTTGCAAATTACTAACACGATCATAATAAAACAATAAACACAACATTATAAAATACGCGATTATTGTGGAGTTCGGTAATGTATATACATTATCACACGGACGTACTGTATGTAGGCTGTGGGTGTAGCTCGGTGGGTCGGTGCGCGGGTTTGCGTTGCATAATGTTAGGCTTAAAATTCAAATCTCCGTCGTGTAGCGAAATTTTATGTGTGATACATTATTGCTGTTTATAACTTATGTTATTGTTAGAAAACGTTTATTTCCAGAATCATCTTGTCTAAAAGCAATAATACGTAAATAATAACACAGTGCAATTGACTAACTGTGATTGGTTACTAATCAAATCGATTGGTTTCTGAAGTAAATAATTTGAGCTGTGTAACGTGAGTAATCTGAACAGGCTCATACAGAACCCTTAAGTTTAATATTGTGATAGTTTTGACTTATTTTGGCCTTCTAACCGTAAAAGTTTTTTAAATTATGGAAAGCACAAAATTGATTATGCTCATCAAAACTACATATGTAAATGCAAGGGCGAAGCCTGGGAGCGGCCGTGGGAAGGAGGGGGGGGGGTGATATTGGGGCATATCCCCCCAAACGAAATGAAAATAAAATATTCAAACAAAATTTGAAAACTAAATTAAAACTTTTAATTTATTTTAATATCAGAAATGTGTGATCCTCTTGAACACGAAGGCATTTTGTGGTTCCATATCTGTATAGTAGTCCATTGATTATAAATAATATTTTAACTATTAATTTGTAGTATTACAGCTTTCGTATTTTGTCCAAAACTAGAAATATGAAATTTCCTTCACCCCCCTTGCGCAAAGTAAACTCCTCCATCGTACATACTTGTGAATATATTACCTTGTTTTCCATACAAAAGCAGTGCCGTTACTCATATTATGTTCCACACATTAATAGTACTCTTACTTAGAAACCTAAATTAATGCAGTCTTCAGGAGAAAGAAACAATCTTCGTACTTTTGGATGCACCACACAGCGCCTAGATAGTTAACATTTGGTTGAATTTGTATCCCTGCCCCCTTGCGAGTTGTTTTGCCTGCCATTTACAATTTTCTGTAAGCACTTTTGGTAACGTGTGGGTATGAACTAATGCGTTCTTTCTTCTCTTCTGCTATAGAAACTTGTATGCCTTCTGTTGTGCCGGCTTGAACGACTCGCACCTCTCGCAGAATTTAGGCACCAGGAACTTCATAAAACCTTTTTTAAACATCGGAACATACACTGTTTTGAAAATAAGATACACTACATACTGCTAGTATCTTACTAAGAATATTAAAACTAACACTGTTAAAGTCATAGGGAAATGCAAATAACGAGGAGAACATATCCACGATGAACGAATCGAAACTAAATTTGCTGTATGAAATAACACTCCTCGTTATGAAGTTGATCATTCATGTTATAAAAATATACTTCGTTCGTATAGTATAATTGAGCAAACAAAATGAGTGGTAGTTAACGAAAAAAGTATTTATTCGTTCAACAAAACATGAGGCACAGCGCACATAAATACGTTTATGAAAAGCAAGATGCCACAAAGTTAACACACAAGGATGCCCACTGTCACAAATAATTCAAATTGTTACATATTGTTTGTACATTGTAGTCATTATCCATTTTTAGACTAGGAAATGACAAAAATTCCAGAATACATGAAATAATTTTGACACAGCGAAGATATTTACAAATAGTTTCTGTTCATCTTGGCAACACCTACCTGTACACTATGAACAGAAAAATTATTTGATTCGACTGCGTTTAAACATACCTGCGCACATTAACTTAGCGTAAGCTGCGAAGTCTGAAAAAAACTGGCTTTATAATAGAACATATAAGCGTTAAATTATGCGCTAAGACGTGTCCAGAAGAAACGAGTGTTTGTTACCTAATATATTGGTTTCTAATGGAACTTAGCAAGTTGTGTGCGTTATTGGGATTTCCTTAGGCATGAAAGAAATAGTTATATTTTATATCTTAAGTGAAACTTGTGAGGCGACGACCACTCAGAACACAGCAGACTGCGTTCTTGGCGGGGAACGGTTATATACAGCAATGTAAGTATTAAAAATATTAAAACGTCGCGTGTGTGCACATTTTAACGATTATATTTGTTCACAAAAAGCAGAGTGGAGTATGCTTATACACATAAGTGCATTCCTAGGTTCGGACACAGTCTTTGTAACACTTGAATAATCAAATTTAACGTACTGATTATTTGTACTAACAGTCACCTTTGTAGTAGATCACAACCCCAAACTGTAAACACTGAGTCACATTGTAGACCTTTGTGTGTCTAACATATATTTCTAGACTGGTGAACAATCATTTCCTGTAAATTTCCTTTTACATAAGAACGGAATGAGAACGCTTCTATGATGTATGACATCATTCATGATTAATATCAATTTTGTGATTGTAAGTGCTATCAGTACTCGTATTTTATCATGAACACCTAAACTATAGTAAAATAATAAATTAAAATTAAAAGAAATGACAGTTATGTTATATATATGATAATTCATTCTCGCAGAGGTAAATAAAACCAAATAGTAGTATATATCGCTGCAAATTTCAGCAAATACAGAATTCTACGACAAACGAAACATGCCATGGTTGCCACTAGTAAATCATGAGTTGGATATTCACAGCTGCAACAAAAACTGCTAACTCGCGTGTGACAGGCTCGCTTTAGCAGAACGAGAACGAACACGTGGGTGAGCCGAGGCCAGGGTGATGACCAATTTTTGCCGGCTGCAGAACTGGACACCGCACATGTGGCGAAGTATTTTGACTGCTCCGTCGCGTCGTCTGCTGCCTGCTAACTCCTAGTCGAGAACACTAGCGATCCTCTGAATCACCCAGTTACTGATAAACAGTTCAGACTTTTCCTTATCCCATGAACGCGCTAGTGTATATCTTTACTCAATGGTGATATCCTTTGAAGTTGGTGGATCATTTACAGAAATAAATAAAACTGCACCAAATAGAAGTACAAGGAAAAGAGGAATGCCATTCGAAGCTACACGAGTGAGCCAGCTTGATGAAGTACACAATAGTACAGTAGAACAGCCACTTGAGATATTTGATGTAGCAATCTTTTATGAAATTCCAAATACAGCAAAGAAGAAAGGTTAAGTGCCTGTGCCTGTTCAATGAAAACGTCACATTGAAAGACTGTTCCAACAAAAGACGCAAAGTTCTACACGGAGAAAGGAGCAGGGGGAAAAAAAGCTAATCTGAATGCAAGTCACGAGAAGATACTGATAATTTTTACGAGGGGTGAGTATCGTGGATATTGCTGTTTCAATATCAGGAATTACATGAAACCAGCAAGATGTTACACATGCCAAATATACCAACACTTGACAAAGCAATGTAGAACGAAAGAACACTGAGGGAAAAAGAGGATAAAAGTCTGTTTACTGCAAATACATTTGCTGAGAGAGCTGCGCCGATTATTGTACAGGCAGCACATATTGCGAGCATAGAGTCGACAGCGTGGAATGCGTGCGGTAACAGCGCATACAACCTCCGGAACTTGACAGGATGAACTATCGCTAGTCCACAGCCATACAAAGAAGGATTCAAAGTAATAGGTTTTACATGTCTGCAAGACAGGCAAAGGAAACGTGAGCATAAAAAAAGTGAGCGAGTGGGTGAAGAGAATTAAGAGGCTCTTCACAGCGAGGTCTTGAGAGCCGATGAGGGTGATTAAGGTGAATATGAAGCAGCGCAGGAAACGGGAGATCCCCAATAAAACTCGCCGACCTGCGGCATCTTCCCACATGCGAAAATCCGGGAGTGAACCGGCCGGGGATTGAACCCGGTTCGCCTTGGTAAGAGATGAGCAGGCTAACCGCTCAGCCACCACGGCCCTAGTATCAAAAAAGGGATAGGCATAAAGATAAATGTATGTCGTGCATTACTGCAAGTACAGACTTGGCACGAACATAAAAAGGGTACACCGATCTTCGAGTCGTCTAGGCAGGCTGTCTTCGCAGTGGGTACCTTCCCCTTAAATTTAACTGCTTGGAGCCCCCCTTCCCCCACCAAATTAGCTGTGGGTTCTATTAATCTTCAATTCTATGGCAGAAATTGCATAAATATATGGCTATGATTGTTAACCAGTGATAACTATTCAACTATGAATAAATAAATAAGTCGTACATGTCTTACGGACTTCCTCATTAAAAAGCATACTTAACTAAAGGAATGAATCTCTTGCTGAAAACCAGCAGAATAAGGATGTTTCAGTGAAAACTGAGTTTTAACTTTCTTCCAGAGTAAATGAGTTCACTCGAACAAGCTAAGCGTCAATAATACGTCAATACGGAGCAGTAGTAGCTGTGCTACGAGCATGACATAGCGGAAAATAGCATTCACACCCAGCTAGAACAAATGCTGACTAACCATTATAACGAGGGGCAGGTTTTACGGCCGAAGGCCGGCATACCCTCTATCTTCCCGCACTGAAACTGTACTCTGATGAGTAAAAGAGTGCACGGCACTTTCTGCTCTTCGCTCATCGGGTAATTCACTTTTCTTAGTGCCTTTACTCATTATTCTACCGGTTTTCTCCGTAAAACCTGCCCTCCTCGCCAATCAGAGATATTATGACTCCTCATTTAGAAGACTTTACCCGAATACTCCCTCATGGATCATCAGAAATTTGCTCTTCTTGCCACTTATAGTATTCCTCCAATCTTCTACCAATTTTAGTGGCAAACTCACTCAGGTCAGCTTTATCAGTCATAACATTTTCTGGTATTAAGTGAATGCCCTTAGCTTCAGTGATCTCTTCCAACCATTGCCTTATGTCTCGGTCTTGAGACATTCCGTGATAACATGTTGTACAGTATTGTCCACTCCACATACATCACATAAAGGAAATTGCACTAACCGCAGACTGTGAAGCTTCGCCTTGAAGTTTCCATGCTCTGTAAAGAGATGCGTGCTATAATGGTTGGTAGTAATCCATTTACAGTGCATTCTTGCCTAGATGATCGGCAGCAGCTCATAAGTTATTCTTCCGCGTTTAGAAGAATCCCAATCCTATTGCCATTTCTGGAGACCTTCACTCATGATCTCTACCTTAGCGGCCTTTGTCAGTCTTGCTGTTCGCTCTTTCTCCGAGGGGATACCACTGTTATAACGAGGGGCACAGGTTATTTCCTTGCTTTATTTCTGTTTCTCTCTATCTTTCTCTCTCTTTCTTTGTATCTTCTTCGCCTGAACGCGCGTATTCGTGCAGACATGTAACGTTAACTGTCACAAAAGGGAAGAAAATAAATGAACCCACGCACGGAACTTAACGCAACCCGCACTACAACATTGTGCCCGGCTTCACATAACAAACAGGCGCACGCGATTTGTACTGACTTCTTAGAGAACTGCAGGAAAACGCGAGAAAGGAAGGAGAACAAAAGCTGGGAAGTTGTTATTTGCGTGCGGCGTGTTCGTGGTGATGTACACCCCCTACCCAACTCGACAGCAAGTCGTCACAACAACCCTTCCCGCCGTCGTGCCATCCTCGAAAGCAGAGTTAATTACCGAAATATAATAATAGGTCGCCAAATCGTTTTATTTCCCCCTTTTTGTCACTGACGGCCAAAAGCTGTGGATGACGTCGCAATTATCAAGCATTGTGATTTGTTAATTAAATTTAAATTGGGCGTCCTCACAGCGCACGCCGGACTTTCATTTATGACCTCAAATTGTGTAAACAACAATTTTTTTTTTACTGGGACTCTGCTTTCTACAACGTAAATAACACACGAAAAAGAAAATTCTGAAACTGGTAATCATTTTGTAAATTATAAAAGCATTCGTTCCATTCGAGGCTATTTTCTTTACAAAAAATTAAAGATTAATGATTACAATAATCACTGAGAATTGCAGAGAGTGACGTTAAATAACACTGGATTGTATTGGAATGGATTGTAAAGGGCTTATTAACGTCCCCGGGTTTTATGCCTGAAGGCTATCAGGGAACGGCTTACAAAGTAATTTATGACCTGTAGCACTCAAGCCTTACTCAGGATTCGGACCCATGTTGGCTGCATATTTTTGAACTGGTTATGGATAATTCTTTAGTTTGTATTATTAAGGCTTCTACTTGCATAACTGATAGTTTGGGAACAGAAAAATGTGTGTGTGGGGGGAGGGGGNTCAATATAACCTAAACTTAATCTAAAAACTGTACATAGAGCTATGGCTTAGACAGACCTCACAATCCGAAGGGTAACTAACGCCGTAGAAACTTCGGCAGAGGTTGTAAAAAACTATGAATACACTAAGAGAAATCGCACGTACGTTCACGAGTCGTGCTGCGTTTGCAGTGACTCAGCACAAGAAGATACAACCTGAAAGCCATTTTAATGTCTGTTGTAAAATAAATGTGGCAAGGTTTTACATCAGTGGATCTACGATAAAGTATTTTTGTGAGTGTTATTCATTTTGCAGACTATAAACGTAGTCTAAAAACGTCAGCCTACATAGGTTTTGCCAGTTTAGAGGCCCCCTTTTTTTAAAAAAAGTTCTTAAGGAAAGTTTGGAGGAAACAAATTTTTTTGAGGGGTTTAAAAAACGTTTGTGGCATATTTTGGGCGTTTTTGTTGGCGCAGTAGGAATGATTCATAATTATTTATGGTTATCATATCAACAAACAACGTAAGTTCATCAACCAAAAGATTAAGGAAGGAGCTAGTACGTTGCACATTAATTTTTACAGCGTAACTAGTTATGCGAATAATTTCAACTTTAACTGTAGCAGTTATTTAATACTGCCTATTCTATGAGGAAATAAGGTGTTATACAGAACAAATGTTATAGTTTTATTACATGAAAAATATTAAGTACATTCATAACAACATTTTAAAATTATCTTGGTACAGGATACACATTTTTTCAGTACTTTTGAAACTGATTTTTACACATAACTGCTCAATATATTGACGTAAGAATAATTTATAAACTTAAAGATTGCATGCTTAAGTGTCGAGGATTGGGCCAGTGTGTGTAACTTGCATGTGGTTAAAATATTACAGAATTTGTGTGTGTGTGTGTGTGTGTGTGTGTGGAGGGGGCGTAGAGGGGGCGTGGAGGGGGGCGTTACTTTCAGGTAGGAATGTAGTTGTGCTTAACGTCTCATCGACAGCGAGGTCATTAGAGACGGAGCAAGTTGCTCAGGGAAGAGGGAATGAGGGAAGGAATGGGAATGCATCGGCCGTGGTCTTTGTTAAGGAACCATCCCAGCATTATCTTGGAGCGATTTCTGATGGAAAACCGAAATCAGGATGGCCAGACCGGGAATCGAACCCGGGTCCTCCCGAATGCGAGTCCAGTGAGTTACCACTGCGCCACCTTGCTCGGTGAGTTCCTTTCAGAAAACCCATTTTTAATTGTATTTTAGATTGGATTTGGTGGGAGGGGGAAATTTTGTAAAGCAGTCTGACAACACGGGTCAATATTGCTCAGTTATAATACATCACCGGACATAATAAATTGCCCTGCACGTGTTTGTGTTACCTTCTACGAAAACTATTATTCAAAAGTATTCGCTAAGGCTGAATACAAATAGAATATCCTAATTATTTCCGAAATATTTTACTGAAAGTCTGCGTAATATGTTGCAACGACAACGGCGAAGGGATTTTTCATCCGCTCTCGCATGGAGGGCTTTGAATGTCGTAGTTCACACGAAGATTAATAACACTGCGTTTGCAATCTTCGCAAAGAATTGTTTAAAAAGATCGCAAAGAGTGCGGTCTATCTGTTTGAAAAACGATACAAGTTAATGGAGTACAAAGAACGATTTTTTTAATATAACACACAATTAAAATGTAATCCAACCAATTTCTCGAATACCAATTATTCTAATTGCAAAAAAAAGAAAAAAAAACCAATAAACTTCTTTGCTTTTTTGCTTGCGTATATAATGATAGGGTGCTCACGGTTAATTAAGCTCTTTTGAAACCAAAGCTTGGAAAATGTCAAAGCTCCTGCCCCGCATATATTTCAACGGGCGCACTGACTAGCATACACTCAGTAAAGTTGGTAACGACGGAGGAAAGGTAGGTCCATGTCTTAGGTAAACATTTGTGAATACTAAGATTATTTCCTTTGCTTTCTGTTTTTCAATGCATGTAAGTGTAAGTATTATCAAACTTTTAAGATATATACTTTTCTAATAATATTATAGTTTCACTTGACCAATGCATGAATAAAGCGATTAGGTCCATGGCAATGTTAACTGTACATATGACGGAAGAATACGCAATGATCATACAAGTAGATATTAAAAAATGCTTTTTAAAGGTGATCAGTTTACCACGAAAAGCCTTTAAAAGAGATGAACGTATTGTGTATTGCGAGCGGAGGATCACGGCATCTTGTCGCTATCGACCACCGCGCCATAACCGAGGGCTGGGAAAGGAAAGTGAGGGGGGGGGGCAGCAGAACAACAAGGGGACGATGACTAAGCACGACGAGCAGAAAGCAGGCAGCACTGGGAGGTCCGCAGCTGTTCGCAGCTCGGAGCAGAGTAATTAAACAAGCCGAGCCCTCGCCCCCTCCGGCATGGGGTTGCGGCCCACGTACAGCACGGCAACGAAACACGCAACCTCGTAGCCCGGCAACAGCGCCCCTCCCCTTTCGCTGACGGCAGCCAAATTGAGTTCCTGACGACTGACAGCATACGAACGGACAACGGCTTCCAAGAATTAATAACTCCCTCGAGCTGTCGCCCTACCATCTTACGGCTGCCAACAAACAAAGCACTCTCAAGAAAGATTTCCAGTATACTCAAGCTATGTTCCAATTAGTACATTTAGTTTACGAAAGTAGTGATTTTTTTTTAAATACCTACCTTTTGATCATATTATTTGAGCACGAGTACTCATGAGATGTAGGTAACAATGGACACTACATAATATACAATATGTATTTGTGAATACATTCATACGAAACCAATCATAAAAGCGCCATTAAAATACAAAATTTAATGGTTGAATAAAGCACATACAAACTTGATAAAATAAAAGTAACAATATTGCCCACAATCACTTGTCATTAAAATTAACATAATTTTTCCGTTTACAGCACAGCAGTTTAATTTGGAGTTCAAGTTTTAGAGTTGATACATTCGCCAAGAGTGTGACCTGATTTAGTATACTAAAATTATGACATATTTGGTAGTTTGGTATGTAGTTTTTAGTATGAAACGAAACCTACTAAACAGTAATTTAATAAATCTCAAATAACCACCATATTTGTTTTGAAACTGATGCGACAAATAAAACTGCAGATATGATATACATAAGTTTTTTTTATTAAGGAACCACATAATCTAGTAAATACATACATAAGTAAATAACTGTACACATGAATTTCATTTCAATGAAACTTTAAATGCAATACATTTAAATGGAAATATAACCAAAACATACCGCATACATGCGGTTTTTCAAACAAATGTTTATTTATGTTAATAGTCTTGTGGAGCTGCCATACCAGTCTACGTCGTGCGCATTACAAATTTGCTCGACAGGTGGCACAACTGCAGTAACAAGTGATCAACAGAGTTCCAATTGAACCAAACAAAATTATTAATTACTAAATTGCCAATCGGAACATGGCCTCAGGTGCCCGATAGCGAAGTGGCAACGTGTCCTACTTGACATCTAGTGTTGCAGTTTACCATTGAGCTAGACTTTACAGTCTTACACTTACTCCAGAAGTTGTCAATTTCTTATTGGCTGTAAATTCTATTGGAAACCACCCCCTTCGTTACTTGACCCCATAGGACACATGTGCTTTATTGACAATTAGGCTGCCAAAGTCCTGTAAGGTATATCAAAATAATACTGTACTCCAATGCAGGTGGAAAAATATACAGTTGTTTGGAGTATTAGGCTGTTACCAAGTAGGATGGGTTCTATCGCACCTCTTTCCTTTACCTTTTAACTAGCAGCCACACAAAGAAACAGGGGAACCTGGCAAGCTGTATAATTAACATTTCGAATTTTTCTGTTCCCAAACTTCATCAAACCTACTAGCGAGTTATTTTTTATTCCTCGTGCGGTTACAGGCTAACTATAATTTCACCGCTGTCCAAACGGCCAATACATTATTTCTGTATTTTGAGGATAATCTACTCTAGGAATCCAATGAGAAAGTTCTCTATATTGAAAAATGGCACACACAGTTATCTTGCTTTAGGAGATGCGATCATATTAAAATGTCGTTTCTTGAAAAACTGTTGCGTATGTAGATATACTACATGATTTCGCGTTCAGGAAGGAACAATAAGCATTAGTGATGGGGGCTGCCCCACACCCCGACACACACGCACAAACACACAAAGGCAGTGTCCTCCACACGCATAAATCACTAAGAAAAACCCCACTCAGCCGGGGACTATAATGGTGGGAGGCATGCATCTAACCATTGAGTCGAAGGTAGGCACATTGTCCCAAGTGTGGTTATTAAAAAATCATACTTTTTAAGGGAAAAGTCAAAAATGAGCTTAACGCTAGGCGTGAAATGCTGCCTCATTGACGAACGTGTAGTTTTCCCCTGCTCCCCAATAAATTGATCTGACATTTATCAACTTCCCTGCTTTAATGAAAGAAGACTAATAGAAAGGAAGGCGGTTTTTATGACAAAATTACCTAAACTTAACTCCATAAAACAGCACATTCTAACAAGGAATACCCGGTAACCGAATTTATAACCTTGTGGTCCCAAGGTGACGCATTTGCAGCCTTTGATCCGTATAACGCCTTCCGCCCCCAATATGCCTACATCATGGTCAAAGTGACCAAGAATCTATTCTACGAACCATCAATTTACTCTTCACCAGTTTCGTCCAAGGCCAAATACCACTAGTTGAAACTATATGAGCGATTTCAGTTGAAAATATTTATAACAAAGAACATTCAAGGAGACTGTTGATAGGATAACGTATTTGCATGGGCATATTATTTCAATACGCCTTGTAGGATTTTGACAGCCTGTTGGGAAAAAAAAATTAACGACCACGTTGATGTTACATCGCTTGATTCTGACAGTTTTGCAGGTAAATTGCAAGCTTGTGTCGGGAGACGTGCGAGGATGATAAGGGGCTGGAGGAAGGTAACATGGCGCCCTAGGCAAAAGACCTGTGGCGCCAACTTTCCATTTCGAATTCATTTCTACTAATTTGCTAAAACATTACCGCCCAATGTGGCAACTAGTGGAAACCCTTAGCGAGTCAAGGGACACTGGAACATCTTCGAGTCTTAGTTGGTCGACTCTACTCAGTCATAAAAACTAGCGGTAGAAATTAACACTATGAGATTCATAAAAATTGTTCCTGGTAGTGTGTAATAAATGTGTTCATATCTAAAAGAACAACTTGTGTTAAAGTAATACATAGGTAATAAATAATACAATCACAGTTACAATCATTTTTATTTTAACTAATTGTTCACGATCGAACTGTTAAGCGTCTTAGATCTGCTGTCTACCAACTTCCCTCCCCCATCTTCTAGGCTCCTTGGGAGGTCACCTAGTTTGCCTAAATAGTCTCGCCTGCCCTGGGAAGACTCAAATCAGCCTAGGTCTTCTTTTAGTTAGCGAACTGAGGTACTGTTCGAATTTACCATTTGGTATTTTAGTATTTAGTAGCTTTCGATTCGAACGCCGTCTATAGTCACTTGTTCAAGGACGGTTGCGATTTGTAATTTAGTATTTTAGTAGGTTTCATTACATACTAAAAACTAAATACTAAAATACCAAATACGTCATCATTATAATAGAATTATTCTGGTCACGTGACCTTTTCGTTAACTAAAAGCACCAATTGATTCGAATACTGCGAGAGTTACCAACGTGGCAGTGCTGAAGCACTGCGTCCACGAACGTTAAGGCTGTTCATGATAAAGTGGGCACTTTTGAAATCAACCGTTGGAAAAAGTGACTGCCCCTACCTGCATATACAGGTTGAGTACAAAAGAATACCCCAACTTTGAACGTCTATAATATCAAAACCAAACAACCTACAACCTTGATTGACCAATCAAGTGAACCGTGGAACCATGAAATTTGTTAACCATACATTCATAAATGTTCGATGTGCCACCATGAGCGGGCCGAACGACATCTATGCGATTATCAAACTCGTTCCAAGCCCTTGTCAGCATGTCTAGTGTTACGGTTTGGATGGCGTTCGTAATTCTCGGTTTGAGGTGGTGAGGGGGTAGCGAGCTCGCATTCGACACGTCAATGTGAAGGAGACGGTCTGATGTTTCCTTTATGGTGCGCCACCCCATTTGTACCTAGCTGTTCACGGATATCTGAACGAGACGTTGCCGCAACGCTGGATTGGTCGAGCAGTAGCTGGTGTCCAGGCTCTTCATCACTGGCCCCAAGAATCCCGGATCTTACCAGGTGAGAATTTTTTCTATGGGGGTACATAAAGGATGAAGAGTTTCGTCCACCATTG